>JAFIDM010000004.1:68766107-68811694 GCA_023159025.1 Thereuonema tuberculata
TTTTCTGTAGTTTTCCGTGAAGAAGATTCCTGCTAAAGGAATTGAAATATTGAGAATTAAAGGATGTAATTAAGGAAGAAGAGGTTTTTATGATTTATTTATATTTAGAAGGAAGATGAATTTTGGATTTTCATTATAAGGTATTTGAGTTTGTATTGAGCACATTAAATAAAGAAATACATTTTTACATTCAGTAGACCTTCCATTTAACAGATAAAAAAATGTTGGTAGAGGCTTGTCCCATTTGTAAAATTTTTGTTTTGTTGTTTTTGTTTTTTTCAATTTTCCTTGTTATTTAAAAGAATTAGGAGTTTCCCTGATATTTCAAGATTCTATTTTAAAATATTAAAGTGTGTTGTTTATAAGAAAAACTCCTGTATTTTTAATATGAACAAAAAAAATGTCTCCCAATTAATGGCTTTTGTCCCTAGGTAAAGATATCAAAGTAAAAAAGTAAATTATAAAATAAGCTTAAATAAAGAAATTTAATGTTTTCATATATTCATAGCAGTAAAATAAATTTTAAAATAAAGTTCCAAGCACAAATTAATAAATGAGTATTTTCTAATCAAGCTATGCAGTCCGCCATTGTTCCATTCAGTTCTCTTCACTTTTTTACAACATTTCTATCTTTTACATAACTGTGACTTAATAATTGTAAGTTGTACTTAATTGTAAATAAAACATTGTAACTTGTAATTTCAGTTCATATATATAACTTTTTAAAACACATTCGATTTAATATAACTCATGTATTACAGACCTTCTGTACTAGACATATTATGAAATCTATTTGGATATACTTTAGTACCCTTTCCTACACTGCTCTGAAATATGAACCTTTTAGGTTGATTGCTAGTCTAAAAAGTGAAACTTAACAATGAAAATTCAAGATGTATTTTGTTTTTCCTGTCTGCAGGTTTTCAGATGTAACAAAGTAGTAAAATCAACTAAAATCAACATGAAAATCTTTATTAAAGATGTTACATTAATAGAACTAAGATAATTACAGACAATTGCATCTTCAGTTTTGCATTTGTTTTTTTTTTTTGTTTTTTTTTGATAAGTTATAGCTGGTTCTACAATGGTATTTGAACTTTGATGCTATTTTTTATTTTGAAACATTATTTTGTCATTCTGCTTAGACAATTTAGGTAAGTTTAGATAAAAAAATACCATGTTCCCTGTTATTGAGCTTAGTGTGAATTGTTTTATGCTTTAGAGCAGTTCTTTTGTGGCTTTATTCTAAAAACAAAGATAGTCCTGACTATTGCATGTGGTGGTGGTGGAGGGAGATATTTACATTTTAAATCACATAAATAGTAATTATAACCTTCATTTTAAGTATGATGTTAACTTCTGTAAATTCAATTCTAATATGTATATATTTATTTTAAAAATAATAATCACAAATATTTAATAGCAATAAGGTGAATGATTCTACATTGATGGTGATAATGTTCTTTGTAATTCTTATCCATTTTAGATTATTTTAGAATAAATTTTAAAGTTTCAGACCTGACTTCTCTGATTTTATTTCTGTTAAAGACATTATTAAGCAATTTCATAAATTATTGATTCTATAATTTTCTTCATATCATTGTGTTCAATCTAAAAAATATTGACATTTGTTTAGAGATTGTGTCCGTTATTAAACTAAGTTTTCTTATGCACAACAGAAGCTCATCCCTCATAACAGAACGAAATTCTGCATGTCCAACAAGACATTCAAAAACTAAATAACCTAGATGCACTGCAAAAACCCAGGGATTTAAAATTAAAATTAATGTGAATTTTACCAAGGATTTCCTAGCAGTCTTGCCAAAACAGGCCAAGAAAGTAAAATGTGCTCAGGGGTATCTTGATCAAGACCACACTTACGACAAGGACAGATAATCATGTAAGTGAAGATGCCTATTAAGATGAAAGAGACCAGTGATAATCCTACAATTTCTGCTACTTAAATCAAGGAGAGCATTAGCAAGTCTCTCATCAGCTAGAAAGCTTTTAGCCTGTCTGAGACCTTCAATAGACGTCCAATGTTCAAGAAATTGGCATTCAAGACTGTTCTTGATCAATTGTTTAGCAAGAAATGGCTCTGGACCAATAGGAAGATGAGAAGACCCAATCTTGGCCAAAATATCAGCCCTTTCCTTACCTTCAAAGACTGCATGGCCTGGAACCCAGAGAAGGCAGATACAGTTGTTCTTGGAAAGATGATCCAAGATGAATCTACATTCCTTGACAAGTGGAGATGAGATATAAGAACTGTTTAGAGCCTTGATGATGACCCTCTTGGTACTGCTCACTCCATTTTTGTTACATGTTACTCATGTGGCGATGGATTTCTGTATTCCCGACACCTTCCATGGTAAAAAAAAAAACAATTAGTGCTTGCTGTTCAATGTTCATTGCTTCAATCATGACTGTTTGGACAGTATCTAGCATGACATCCTGAACAAAAGCAGCATCTTGAGTCATAACACTACAAAGGGGCCACCTATGCTTGGTGTTGAAAATCCTGCAATCAACCCATTTCACTCTGTCCTTTGACTCGTTTTCATTCAAACAACCCTTCTATTTTTAAAAGTACAGAAAGATGGGCTATTTATCAGATATTTTTTTTTTTACCAATTACCAAAGAAGACTAGATTACTATATGGAAGAGGATTTGTTCTTCGTGTCTGAATTTCTTGTGACATCGGAAAAAAGAAAACTGAAAATCAAGCTTTTCAAGGATTGTAAACAGTGAAGATCCTACGGGTCTGAATGAATATTAAAAATCCAAAGCCTAGTGAGGAATGAAAAAAAAAATCTAAACTACAATTACTCAGAATGTAAACAATTCCAAAAGCACAAGAAGCTCTTGTAAACATGTGACCTTTACTGATCATCTTATATATTATTTCTCAAAGATGTTTCTGTGTCGGAACGCCATAACTTCCTTAATACTTCATCAAACTCAATGATTGAGACATCATTTTGAAGATTTCGGTCTCCGCTAATGACGAAAAATAAACAAATCGTTTAAAATTAATGTTTACGTTTAAAAACCTTATTTTAAAAACCTTTTTATAAAAATGTAGACACACTTTAACAGAAGCGACTTGATCTTTCAAAACGGAAACAGCATTTCAAATAATTCTACAGCGTCGTAAACTTCAAATATACCCTTTCTTTGAATAAAAATGCACTTTAAAATGATATTTCATCGTTTATTTAATAAGAACAGATAAAAAAACAAACAAAGATTTATATTTTAATAAAAATAAACGATTTATTATAATAAAAAACATAAAAATTTGTCAACTTCTCATATATTATTTTCCAAAAGTTTTTTTTTTTTATTATTTCCCTTAATACTTCATCAAAATCAATGATTGAGATATCATTTTGAAGATTACCGGTAAATAAATTGTTTAAAATTAATGTTTTCGTTAAAAAACTTTATTTTACAAATCTTTTTATAAAAATGTAAAAGGCGCCATCTATTCACAATCTGTTCATTTATTTATTTGCACATTACCATTCGATGACTAATCAAGATACCATGCGAATCATTCGCACGGGTCAACCTTTTTATAAAAATGGGCAAGGCGCCATCTATTGACAATGTGTTTAACTAACATGCACGACAGCTTTTTTTTGGCTTTTTTGTTGCGAATTATTCGCACGGGTCAACTAGTTATTTTATATCTGTGTGAGCCAAAGATTCGACACTTGGTCGCATATACAATGTTAAAACGCTTTTAAAAATATTTGAAAACTAAAAATACTTTTAAAAACACCTTTAAAAACATGTTATGGCACGACGTACGTTTCGATACCTCATTTTTCAGGTATCTTCTTCAAATGCATGTAAAAAAAAAAAAAAAAAATTTACCCCCCTGCCGTTACAGCTTTCCTCCCTTCGGAGGTCGTCGTGGAAATGGCTGAAAGACACGATAATCAGGAAGTTGCACATTAGCGTACCCTGCCGTAGACACGTTTTAACGACACGTAAAATCTTTTAATCATTAGTTATTTTATACTTTGAATTACCTGGTTCAACAATATGTGTTCATCAAATAGGTCATCAATATTTATGGAATCTTTTATAATTTCATTAACAACTTGTGCACTCTCTTCTAAATCAGACCAGGCAATTTCAGTTCGTAAATTTATCCACTGAAACTTACTAACTTTATCAAAACCGGTTCACCACAACTCTAAGTATTGGATACTAGAATTATAAAAATTGTCTATGCTTGATAAGAATTTTTGTTCCTGAACATCATTATTTTCTTTTCGAGTGCATAGCAATTCTTTGGCAGAAAATGGTATAAATTTGTGGGTTTTGCTTTCCTGAAGTTGACAAATTAATTCAGAATATTTCTGAAATGCTTCTATTGCTGTGATAGAATTAGCTTCCAATTTCAAAATTACATTATTAAATAACTGTAGAGTACCATATAAAAATTTCAAAAAAATAAAATAATAATTTTGGACATTTGTCACAAGATAAGAAGTTGCCTTTCTTTTAAAAAAAAAAAAATAATCATGAAATGAAGTAAAAATTATTACCGATTCCAAAGGAGTTTTTTTTTTTTTGTCTGACAAACTGTTACAAAAGACTATTAAATTAAAAAAAATATTAGTAAACTGCACAAGAATGGAGAAAAGATTCTAGGGGAGTTGCTGTCTACCTTGTCTTCCCTGACGCTTTGTCACTGATCATTTTTATAAAATTTCAATATATTTCTGTTAATGTGTTATATGGCTTTCTTCCAGTGGTATTATTCTTACAGTGTTGTCTGCTACTTCAATTCCTGATTGATTTATAATATTATATAACATTTTTTTACTCCCCAAATTTGCTCTTCACCTAAAGCCTCCCCTACAAGAAACTAAAGCAAAACTATTTTAATTTGCCTTTGAATTTTGCTCTTCTCATATACTACGTCAATGACTCACAATACACTAGACAAGTTCTGTTGATGAACTTAGCATTATCTGAATTTCCACAACCACTATTTTGCACTGTCTTTTAACATTTACTTTGGTGAATTGTAACTCAAGTAGGAATCAATGGGACATGTTAATTAGTTTTTGCTTCTTGAATAAAGTTCTGATATTGATTTTTTTTTTTTATTAAATCTATTCCAGTCTGTAAACAAACATGATTTTCTTTGATTCCCATCCAATTACCAACATCTCCATCCTAAGAAAGGAAAGTCTAATGAATTAAAAAAGTTGTTTTATTTTTCAAGCATAGTTAAAATGAATAGTAATGAATTAATAAAGTCTTACCTTGCTAATGTATGTGTCATGTAATTATCTTGCATTGTTGTACGAGTTAAGATAAATCTCTTGGAGGAATCGTAAGTGGCAAGATCTGAAATTAAATACAAAGAATCATTTGGAAGTAATCTTATTATTAGAAATAAGGTTTATTTTCTGTATTTTGACATACTCTAGAAAATTAATAGATCAATAGTTGAAATAACCATAGTATAGTATTACTTAAAACTCTCTGTGTAACTTAAAGCAAGCAGACCTAATGAAACAACATTCCTACTGAACTCCAGTGCTACATTAAGTAATAAAAACTATCGAGAAAAAATTAAGGAAATTCTGGATTTTTACAATTTAATTTTAGAAGAGTGAATTTGAATAACCTTCTGAAAAACACTAACTAAACATAAACTTACCACCCATATTAACTAATGCAGCTCGCTGAACATTAGGAACCCATCCTTTCCAAAGACCTCTAATTCCTCCTTCACTGAGAATTTTTGTAAAAGCATGCCACATATTCCGCACCCTTTAAATATAAAATAGTGCAATTTAAATTTGAAGAAGTGAAAATAAATGTTCAACTACAGTTGCACCTGAAAAAGACATTCCTGGATGAAAACATTTTACCTGTAGGTGCTTGGCTTCCCTACCACCCACATTCACCACAATCAATCAATCAAACATTTAATAATTATTATACGTAATTAATATTATCATTTATTTCAAGTAGATAATATTTACATGTAATAAATGAAAATAATATTTATTGTTACTGAAAATAATTATTAAACGATAATTAATTAATACATCCGGGAAGTACGATGTCAACTAGATAAGTCTTATCTAGACTTATATAACTCCGAACGAACTAATAATTGAAACGAGTCGTAATAATAAAATATGTTCTATCGAGATCTTTCTATAGGTACATATCTTATCACTATACAGGGCGGGGCAACTTCCCATACATTTTGCCCATTGTTCTTTATCCTATCTGATGAAACACATGCTATAGACAAGAATGACAGAATTAGATAAGATGTAATGAATGGGAAATGAACAGGATCAAATGGAACCGAGGCTTTGGAAATTTAGAATTTTTGTTTGTTTTTGTTTTTTATTTTTTTTGAAAAATTTTGTCCATATAACACAAAACTTCTAAATAAATTCTACTTCCATCAAATAACAATAAACGTAATAACTAAAGTAATAAGTGAATTTTCTCCTGTCATCCTTAATTAAGCTACAAAAAAAAATTACAACGTTAGAAAAGAATCAATCCATGTGAAGTGGTCCAGAAATCATTGCTTGATAGTTTTGAAAAAAAAAAAAAAAAAATTTGTGTGCTGTTACTCTTCATGTTCTGACAGTTCAAAATCAACAATATTAAATTTTTATTAAAGTTGTTGAAAAGGGAAGAAAAATCTATAAAATGCACAAATTCGTTAGAATTGTTTGCTTTTAACGCATTGAGCCATCATCAATAGCAATCTGGGACAGCTGTTTCATCCATATTAGGACTCATCAGCCAGATTTAGCTTTGATGATGGAGCTCGGAATGCGTCGGGTACCTATAATCCCGTCTCCCCCTCAGGGAAGTGGAACCTGGTTGGAAGCAAACAACTAAAGAAAAAACGCTGTAACCAGTACAGGAAAATTACCTTGGTCAGCTTTGCACTGAGCACGGTAATGCGCTGAGCTGGCCAAGGTAATTTTCCTGTACTGGTTACAGCGTTTTTTCTTTAGTTGTTTGCTTCCAACCAGGTTCACTTCCCTGAGGGGGAGACGGGATCATAGGTACCCGACGCATTCCGAGCTCCATCATCAAAGCTAAATCTGGCTGATGAGTCCTAATAAGGATGAAACAGCTGTCCCAGATTGCTATTGATGATGGCTCAATGCGCTAAAAGCAAACAATTCTAACGAATTTGTGCATTTTATAGATTTTTCTTCCCTTTTCATATTACATTAATGCACGTTAAACCTTCTTTATTATTCAAGTTGTTCAATATACTTAATTTTTTACTCCAAAGCAAACAATTTTTCCAATTTGTAAGAATTTGCAGTAACTTTCATATCTCATCTTTGGGTACACCCAAGGATAGGGTGACTAGATGTCCCATATTTTATGAGTTTAGCCTGATTTTCTCAGGTTGTGTCCTTTCGTTCCCGATAAATTTAATATGGTATGCTAACTGTCCCATATTTTAATGCAATTTCAAGATAGCTATTTATTCACGTTCCTGAGTTTTATTCTTTGAGAATATAAGAAACTGTGAAGAGATCTTTCACTTGAACCATTCACTGAATCATCCAACTGAGGGTTTCTATAAAGTTATGAATATTTTTCTTACAATGGATATTAAATTCACGTTTAGACTTTAGATTGATTAGTTACTAGAACGTCTTAATCATATGCCTGCTGTAAAGGTTCATAGTAACGATTGAGAGTCCATTACAATTCAACCTAAAAAAATACTTTTTTTTTTTATTAACAAATTTAGGAAATTACATGAAAAAATGAAATTGTATTATTACTGTAATGTTGTAATCAGTATATGAATGGCAATTAGAATTTATTTCAGAAATTGTTACATATTTGCAAATATATCCAAGTAAGTAAATAAGAAACACAAATAATAAAGTGTTGGTTGATTTTGTCCGCTACATTAAAGTGTCCCATATTTTAATTTTCAAAATCCGCCCACCCAGGACCATGAAGCAAAAGCTGCGACCTTAAGCAGGTTACAGGCTACAATTTTGATGATATACGTGTTTGTATTTATATACACAAACATGTATGTATATTTGTTATACTCCCGTAAACTCCCGATTATCCGCGGAATTGGGTGGCGCAGCAACCGCAGATAAGCGAATTTTGCGGATAAAATCCGAAATAGGACAAAAATCAACACAAAATGCTTTTAACATGTTTTATTTACATTAAAAATTAATGTAAACAAATTAAGGAACAACCTTTTAGTGCGCATGTGCTAGTTTTTTTTGGGGGGGAGGGGGGGAAACGTTACATTCTCCATGTACAACTATAACTAATACCTCAAGCATCAAATGTTAAGTTTTGTTTCAAATAACACTCAACTTATGAATTAATGTACGTGAATGAAAGAATGTAAAAAAAATTTACAAAATAATAATAAAAAAATTCAAGTTGGTGGCTTATTTCACTGTCTGACGTATATGTAGAAAGGGAAGGCTCTCCTATAATTTAGTGTAACCTAAGCTCCGCCCACAAGGTCGTTCATTAAATTGTTGTGTGTAATTGTCTTCACTTACTTTGTTAGCCTCTTCTATTGTTTACCTTATTCTAGATTTTTTTTTTTTTTTAATTCCGTAATTTATTATACAGTAAAAAAAATGGAAACAGGAAAGGTCCGTGGATAATCGGGAGTTTCCTGTATAATTATTAGACAATATCTACTGAATTAATAACATATTTTCATGAGATTCTGTCTTGTTTTATTTTACTTCAAAATTTTGTTCAATTTGATAAAGCTTTTGGGTCCATATCAAGTGGTAAAAAAAAACTATTGGTTGCTTTATCATTTTGGAAAATAATTACTTTTTTGTGTTTATCACCCCTAGGTTTTGACAGTTCAAAATCAACAATATTAATTTTTATTAAAAAATGTTTCAACATGGAACCATTTT
The DNA here is from genome assembly GCA_023159025.1 of Thereuonema tuberculata. Taxonomy (NCBI): domain Eukaryota; kingdom Metazoa; phylum Arthropoda; class Chilopoda; order Scutigeromorpha; family Scutigeridae; genus Thereuonema; species Thereuonema tuberculata. Next base: position 68,775,054 of record JAFIDM010000004.1, read on the forward strand.
TTTATTCCATGGCATGCCATTTTCCTATTTTTAATTGTTTGTGGTAACTTTCATATCTCATATTTGGGTTTACCCTAAAACCATGAAACAAAAATTGTGACCTTAAGCAGGTTACAGACTACAATTTTGATTAGGTACATTTTTCGTCTAAAAATCATTCCTGCTTAAATAAGTTTTGAGCTCAAAATTTTTCATTGCCATAACAAAAAAAATAATTTTCAAGAATTTTTTTTAGGGAAGGCAGTTTGTTTAAAGGTTAAAATTTTTTGGGAAGTACATGTGTACCAGTAGTCTTTGTAAAAAAAATTAGAAGTTTGAGACTTGAATCCTTTTTTTCTCCAGAGAATATAAATTACATTTTTTGTAAATTTACCAGAGGTATAAATATCCCTGGTGGGCAATTGTTTAAAGGTTGAAATTTCTACACAACAAAATATTATATAATAGCTAACTTGAGTTAAAGTTCTGATTTTGGGATTCAACTGGTGTAGGAAATAAGGTGTTGTGAATAAGACATCTGACATAAAAATGCATCAATGTGGTATTTGTGAAGAGACACTTATTTTGCGATTCTTCCATGGAATCATGTAAACTGTCAAAATATAATATTAAAAGGTATTATTATACAGAAAAATCAACTTGAAGTTGGTCTGAAAATATGTTTTCTGATTTTTGAAGTGAGGAGATTTGTTCAATAAGTCTTAACAGGTGCAGACATATCAGCTTTTGTTATTCATTATGCTGGACGCTTTGTATTTCAGTATTATAAAAAATTTCTAATTTCAATATGAAAAAACAATGTTCTGTTCGAACTTTCACATTTGAAGAATGTCATAAATGTGTGTATGGCCCAGTTTTAAGTAAATTAAGAGAATTAAATCAATTTGGTCATGAGGATCAAGAGTTGCTTTTTTCTAGGGTTTCTCGGAAACTCATTTGTGTTTGTAAGAGCCATGAAATTGAGTATCTGGTGAAGTACGGTATGCACAAAACAAACAATACTGAACGTCACAAGCCTTTGTTGCTCATGCTCACCACATGATGGCGCCATCGAACGTCATCATGGAAACATAACAGTAGGCTTATGTTGGATTATGTTCAAATGGTGCTAACAATGGAGGAAAAAACTTTTATTGTGGAGCATTATTTTCAGTCATACGGACATTCAAATGGACCAAGTTTGCTGTAAGTAGGAAATGCATTTCCGGATCAATTTAAAAACCACCACCCACAATCATGGTTATGTTAGCTGTCATTAAAAAATTCTGTTTGATAGGCAGCGCTCTGACACAGCTCAAAGGCTGCATCAGGCATCTCCGGCAAACATCTATGACACAATGCTCAAGGACATTGGGTGGTTGTGCCTATAAGATACAGACTGGACAACGTCTGTGCAATGCCGACAAAGATGTGAGAACTGCTTACTGTACGACAATGTCAGCGATGGCGGACGATGATAAAGCTTTCCTGTCAAATGTCTGGTTTTCTGATGAAAGCCATATTCATTTGAATGGATTTATCAATCGACAGGCAACCTGCTTTCTGAGATGTGAACAGCCAGACATCATTGTGGAGAAACCACATAGTGAGCATGTAACAATATGGTGTGCAGTGTCTGCAAACGGCATCTTGGGCCCTTATTTGGTTGAGGATGATAATGGCAATCCAGTGATTGTAAACCAGCTGTGTTACAGAGTAAACATTCTCACACCATTTCTGGGGGAGTTCATCAGATTCTGCCATGCATGTAACCTGCCAATTTGTAAGCAATGGTTCCAGCAGAATGGGGCCACTTGTCACATAGCGAGGGACACACTACAGTTGCTTCATGAGAATGCATCATTTCTAGGGGTGGGCGAGTACTCGAGTTTTCGAGCATCTGTCGAGTATTTTTTAATACTCGGAGCTCGAGTGAGTAGTGGAGACTACTCAAAAACGCGAGTCGAGTAATTAAAAAGTGTTGAAAATGCCAATTGGTATTATTTTACAAAAAATGTGTTTAACAAATTAAAAACATACTTGAGTGTGTGTTGTTTTATTTAATCCCCATTCCTTTAAATGAATACTGATTTATTTCGTATAATAACGCAATAAGTAGAATAATTAATTCAATAGTCATCTATTTTGTTCCAGAACACCGTAGTTGGTGCAGATGGGACAGAGACGGGACCGAGACAGCATCGCAGACGAGGCATAGTAATCTTTATCGTATCAGTATTGGTAAGAAAAGTTCCTCTTACGTTGCCAAAAATAAATATGTCTCAATTCTTAACATTACAAAAATTCCTGCATATTCAACAACGAGTTTGATATCCTTCCGCATATCGCTAAAAGATTACGATATTACCGAAGTGGGTGTGAATCGATACTAAATAAGATATACTTTTCGACCATGCATTCACATTGCTACAGCCAAAGTCCAAACTTTAATCCATTCCAGTTAGTTTTCCCCAGAAATACGAAATCGATCAACACAACAGTGCTCCAAGTGGTCATAGTATCAGCTGATTCCTTTTGAATACATCATGCTGTATTTGCCAGACTGAGTTAGTGTAACAGCCAGCCACCAGGATCGCTAGCGTCTCTCAGGAGACATTTATTGAGGTGTAACTTTCATGTCTTTTTTAAATTTTATAATAAAAACTATTGGAAACTAAGTCTTTTACTTATAACCCGTGCTACTCGACTCGACTCTATACTCGAGTAGTTGGCTCAACTACTCGACTCGGATCAAAAAATCACTATTCGCCCACCCCTAATCATTTTCCATGGAACAGCCTTCCCATATCTGCCTCATTCACCTGATCTTACACCACTGGATGCTTACATTTGGGGTATGCTGAAGGAAGAAATTTTCTGAGAAAATCCACCAGCAACCATTGGTGACTTATGAAAAAAGATTGTGACATGCATCAGAGGAATGAAGCAACCTCTCTTCAGGAACATATTTGAGAATCTACGTGAGCGTTACAAGCGTTGCCTGCAATGCAACGGTCAGCATATCAAACATGTGCAATGATCAGAAAACTGGGAAATTGACTTCCATGAGCCGCAGGCTTCCTCTACTGTTTGTATTCTGTATATTACATAAACCTTTTTTGTACACAAATATTTCAGTATCGTTCGTTTTGGCACATACTGTACAATAATACATTTGGTCACTACTGCTGTTCATAAAAATGCGATAACAAAAGGACTAAGAGAAATTCTTCTAAGGAAAATCTCTTTGTCCTACATATAAAATCGAATCTCAGACAAAAAATCTTTGGAAATTGTGAGTTAGTCTAAAATTAAATGATCCAACACAAAACTTTAAATGAAAGTAATTGCAGAGTAAATGAAAATAATAGTTGAGTATTTAAGCCCCAATAATATTCATAAAATAATAAGGCATCACAGATTAATAAAATCCAAACAATTTATTTCAAGGTCACTAGATCAGTTAAAATATAATTAACTATAGCCCATTTAATAGTCAAGAACAAAGAATCATTAATAGTTAAATAACATTCAAAGAAATATATGTTGCCAATCGAATGTTCGAATGGAACTATCAAAAATGAGGTTTACATTAACTTTAAATCGTTCTTGACTTAACAAATAAATTACCTTTTAATAACTTAAATCTTTTAGTATTAACTAACTAAATATACATCGCATATTACTTGATCAAGAGCTAAAACAAATACGGTCATCGAATAACTAAAACAATATCTCGGATAAATGATATTTTTATCATTTTTCATAATTATTTTTATTTACCGGTATATAGATATTTTTATATAGATCGCTAGTCATAGAGCAGAATTAAAATTCCTATCATACAGATATTGATTTATCTAATTAAACATAAAACATTCTGCTATGCTTAACAAAATTAGAACACTGTCCTTCTAGACTATTATTGTCAGTTTCCAGTTATCCCTCGTTGTATTTTTCTTGACTTTGCTCTTCGATGTAGAATTATAGGTATAAATAAATTGTTCTACCTTATCTCATTGAATTTCTCTCTGGCTCGCTTTAATGCTGATGGATTACAAAATGGAATCTGAATACACATTTGCCCGTTCTAACAAATGCCTCCACATCGGAACGTAAGACCGCAAATGCATCTCGTACTTAACTAGTAGAATCTTTCCATCAACATCCATAAGCCACAAATTACAATCTTCCACACGGAAAAATTAATGCCGTGATGAAATGCCTTACAAATGCCAAACTCTGATTAAACTCCCGATATTGCTTTAGGCCTTGTCGAAACATCTAAGCCTAACTAGCCTGATGATATGTCCTTAACTTCGGGTATGCGAAAAAGATGGAACATCAATCCATCTTTTTCCAACAGAATCACAAGAGAACATTTCACTGAAAATAGCAGCCATCAGAAAGAATAACGTTTAAACTAAACGCCGAGAACTTTACAATATTTGAGCGCCACCTAGTATGTATTACAGGAATTATAGCGTCATATCTATTTTAACTTAAGCGCTGTAACTATCCAAAAATTACAATAAAATAAATCTTTTAAATTATTCTACAAGACATTTGGGGAGATAAATAAAACAAATCAAAGGCTTACTTAATAAAATCACCTACAGCTTTATTTAGATGTTAGAGGCAAAAGATCAAAAAATCTTTTATCTTTAGATCAAAAGATAAATCCCAAAGATCTTTGGCTTCAAAACCAAAAACAGACAAAGTTTAACGTGTTCGCACCTTCTATGTATGCATTTATCATCAAAAAGATAAGTTGTTGATTGATGGAGTTTATTGATTTAGCTTCTAAGAGAGAAGAAAGATGAGCTGTCAGAGACAGAATCTGTCATTCTAGCTGCTTTTGCAGAAAATTACATTCTTGTTAATCAAAGATGAGATACCAGACCATCACTGGTTCAACAACCAAGCAACTGTTCACATTTTCTTTTATTATTACAAATTTGATGGTGAACTTTATAGCCATAGTGTTTGTATTATCAGCGATCACTTAGAATATGACAAAGTAGAGTGCTTACATTACAGAGCATGATGGGTTGCTTCCCTACATCCAGGTCAGAAAATTACAAGGATCTCTGTTACCAAAGCCGAGCAACTGACTCTCAGGAACAACGACACTGTCGCTTGTATTTATGATAAGCAGTGGTGACTAGTATTTATTGAGGATATAAACTTTAGAAAACAAGAATGTCGATCTCAAGTTCTACCATCCACCAGGACCAAGAACTAGCTTCAAGATGTGTGAGGACCAATTGTGATCCCTGTGTCAAATGTGCTCTGAAAGCTCAGTCCACCCAAACTGTCTACAACAACTGGTCACTAACACAACATATCATCAGCATTATGTGAAGAAATTACAATCGGATAATCAAGAAATGAGATAGTGGTAAGCTAATCAAAGTTCACGAATTATTGTGGACCTATTATTTCAAACTGGGATTTTGATCTGTTTACAACCCCAGCTTTTTCTTTGCTTAATCTCACAAACAGACCCACATGTATTGATTTTTCTATATAATAATACCTTTTAATGTTATACTGAGACAGTTTTCAGTGTTCCTGCAAAACTCACAAAATAATAAAAATAAGTATCGTTTTTCAAATAATACATTGGTGCATTTTTATGTGAGTTTTCCACATGCTGTATTTCCTAAACCAGATGAATCCCAAAATCAGAACTCAAGTTCGCTATTTTATAGCATTTGTTGTGTAGAAACTTCAGCCAATTAAACAACCAGAGATATTCATTCTGAAGTTGGGTAAATTTACAAAAAAAATGATCCTCTGAAAAAAAAGAAATAAGGATTCAAGTCTCAAACTTCCAAATTTGTTCACAAAGACTATACGTGTCCTTCCCAAATAAATTTGAGTCAATTTTTCTATTCATCAATAAAACAAACTGCCTTCCCTACAAAAAAAAAATCTTCAAAAATCTGATATTACTTGCTTTGAGAACAAGAAATTTTGAGCTAAAAATTTATTAAGAAGGACTGATTTTAAAAGAAAAATGTACCTAAGGAAAATGTAATGATCGTCTGAAATCTTTAATAAGTATCAAGAAGATTTAGAAGTTCAAAAGTTATTAAACATGGATTAATTTGATGAACCTCACTTTCCTAGAAAAGCAAAGCTAAAGACAAAACTTACTATACTACTGAAATTTTACCTAGGTGGTTGACCTTCAAGACGTCTTCTTCCTTCCATTTGCATTTGAACTTTAATAAGATCTGTTGGGCTCGCTAAAAATTGACCTATGGCACCTGCTGTCAAGCCACCAATCACTGCTTTCCTGAGAAGAAATAGATAATTGAACAAGTTAACAAAGCCCAGATCATTAGGAAGTGCATTTCTAATATTTAAGTATTTTTGAAGAGGAAAAGGAAGCTTGGTTCAACTGTGAAGGAGTTGAAGTGATTCCTTTAAATGATTGGATAAAATAAATCCATTTTGATGGCTCAATTTCTTTTTTGTTTCTATAATTTTCTACTTCTGACATTTGAGGTGACATCTCTACAGAGACATAGAGTGAACCAAAACAATGTAATGGATGTCATCTATACATTTATTTGACTTTTTTTTTTTTTGGAATTGATTCAGAACTTCAGGACCTGTAGTAGTGAAAAAGGGCATGGAATTGTCTCTTGACAAAAGATGTATAAATAACAATAAATTTCTCCCTTCTAATACGGGTCTTTTGGCAATGAATTTAATTCTATGGAAGGTATAAAGGACAATGGGCACAAATGTATGGGAAATTGTCCCACCCCTATATAGTGATAAGATGTATACCTACAGAAAAATCTCCTTAAATAATCTCCTTAGCTTTTAATAATTATTATAAGTAATTAATAATTAATATTATCATTTCTTTCAAGTAAATAATAATTATTTACATGTAATAAATGAAAATAATATTTACTGTTACTGAAAATAATTATTAAATGATAATTAATTAATACATCCGGGAATTAAGATGTCAACTAGATAAGTCTTATCTAGAACTATATAACTCCAAACGGACTAATAATTGAGACAAGTTGTAATAATAAAAAATGTTCTATCTATTGAATACATATATAACTTATCACTATACAGCGGTGGGGCAGATCTCCTTTAATAATATTCCTCGCAAGGAAATTCTTAAAATGACAAAATAAAAATATAAAGTAAATAGACATCAAAAATTTTAACTGCGAGAATTAAATGACAACAATTGACTGTGTAAATATTAATTTCAATCAAAAGACTTAATGTTTAAGAAGCTGCTATGGTCCAGCATTGTTGAGAAGGGTTCAGTTCATGGTGGCAAATGGGTGCTGTTTATCATTTGTCGACAGCTAAGATAAATTCAAAATAGTTTCAGGATAATGTGATGACCATCACAGTTTATCAGTGATAATGTCAAAGATGTAAATATCCATTTGAATAAGGCATCAAACTACACTTCAAGATTATCACTGCAGTTCTATGAGCAGAAGAAATTAAGAGACTGGAATTTCTGCTATTCTTTTTAACAATCTTCATGACAAGTGATCTAGCAGTGACAAGCTTTGGCATCCTGTGATAGTTTGGAACAAGGGATATAACACTGAACACAATCAGATGTGGAGTGGTGGACTGTAATAAAATGAATATTGTAACAACACAAAGTGACTAGTTTTACAAAGTCATAACGACCCTTTTATATTAGTCCCTCACCTTCAGCACTATCCCATTCTCACTCCAAGTGACAAGATCACAAGGAAGTAAAATCAACAAAATTAGGAATGGACACATTACTGAACCCTTATTTATTAAAATAAACATATTTTGTATAGTTGAAATTTATTCACAATAGCAAAATGCAAAAACAATAATATCCAATAATGACAGAAAGGATAGAATACTAATTACACATGACAGTAAGTAGTCAACAACTATTTTGTACTAAGAACAGAAAGGAAGCTTCTAAGGATAAGGACAGGAATAGCCTCAGCTTACAGAATCAGTGTGTAATAATAACAGTTTATTTCTAGATAGTTTAATTAGCAAAAAATCCATGGTTAAAAGAGAACAAGAGGTTCCATAAGATGGACAATAGTGTGAAAAAACATATAAAATTAGTATCATTCCTTTGATGTCTTGTCTCACCTTGAAAATAGCAATCTCTAAGAAACTAAAACCATCGGTAGTATATAATTAACCAAATTAATTCACATTTGGAGGTAACATTGATGAGATATATCAAAAATCCAAGAATAGATAATTCCAAATTTTCCACTTACACTGATGGAAATGGAAATCCCAATACCATGACTGAATTACGCTAGATAAATAAAAATTACAGACAATTTTTGTCTACATGAGTTATTACACTGACACCAGTTTCAACTCACGTGATGTATGTGCAGCACCATATCAAAACTGAATGTCGTTCTCCTCAGTACCGAATGTGGTCACTGCCATGTTGAATGCAGGCGTCCACATGGGCATGCATCCAATTGTAGAGGTATTGGTGTCATCCTGTGGGATGGTGTTCTATGCCTGCTATACCTATATGGTCGGATTGGTAAAGGTCATTGGAGGTTGGAGATGAGCTCGGAGCCGTCATCCAATCATGTCCTACATGCTCTATTGCAAAGGATCTGGCAATCTTGAAGAGCAGAATCCTTCAAGAAGAATTCAATGAAGAAGAACATTTAAGGTTGCAGCTGCATTAGGGGGACAAAAGTTTTCCTGTTGAAACAGTCCTCCCCACAACCTCAATACCATTTATGAACAGCAAAACAATGGATTTGATCACCATTCTGATGAAAATGTTTGCAGTCATGGTTAGGGATGACTACCAGGGGGGTCCTATTATCATATGAAATCCTTACCCATATCATAATGCCTGGGATATGTTGATGACGGATGCAGCTTGTCAACATACATTCACCAGATCTCCTACTGACCCCATTATATGTCTATTCCTGGTACCTAGGCAGAAATGGCTCTCGTTCTTGAATACCAGAGTTCTATTCTACCCTCCAATGGGCTCTTGTGCGACACCACTGTTCAATTCATCAATGAAGTTATCCTGTTGAAACAGTCCTCCCCACAACCTCAATACCATTTATGGACAGAAATGGTATTGGGGAGAAGTGGGCAGAAGTGAGCAGCAAACACACCACTGGATGCCTAGAGCAGAGATCAATCTCCTGTAGTCAATTCAGAACAGTTCTTGTGGTGACACCGAGCCTCACTGTGGCTCAAATTTCCGCTATGGACACCCTGAGATCAGCTACAACTATCCAGCAAATGTGCCAACCTTCTCTGTCTCCAGAGGACTGGGAGGACCCAGACCCTAGTCTTTTGGTAGCAGTGCTTTCCTGGGACTATTGCTGCCAAATGTTGTATACAGTGGAGACGTCTCAACCCATTTTTCGACCCGATCTCACGAAATGAAAATCCACTCTCTTGAAGGCCTACCACAAAGCCTGGTTCAAAGTGGGTTAATTCCCAAAATGCAGTTCACTGTCATCTTTGCGGCATTCTGTATAGTTGTAGCGCCAGTTACCACAGCCTTTCACAGTGACAGTAACACTTAAGAACATCTCAACATATCTAATGGAAAGTTCCATTATGCATTTGCTGTGATATTGAAACAGAAGATGCCAGAACATTATGACGGATGAGGAAACAAAGCCCTTCTCCTTCTTTATCAGTATGCTGCTTGCTCAGCCTTGTATATATTTTTAAGTTGACGAATCACTTTCCGTAATGAAAGTTTTGTGGAGACAAATTTAAGTATGTTAAAGAGGTACGAAGAAGGGCCTTGACATATTGCAAATTGGAATATAATTCCAATATAAGAAAGCCATTGAAAGATTAAAAAGAAAAATTAGTGACATTGGTGCAGACGTAGTGACATTGGTGGTGATATTGACCCAAATGTAGAAGGAATTTTAGAGATATCCTCTGTATCATCCTCATAAAACTGTCTGAGAGAAATGTCTCTGATGGCCACAAGGAAGTGAATATGGGTGTGAATGTAAATCGATAAAAGGTTTCCGTTGAAGTACTGAAGGTCATTTTTGTGAGAAGTGTAGTCCTGCTAGGGTAGCAGCTGAACTTAAGACACTGGAAGAGATAGTACAATTGATTATGAAGTAGGTTGTGATTTGTGAGTGGTAACAATTTTAATGAGAGCAGAGAATGACTCATTAGGTAGACATGTAATATCCCTGTAGTAAGAGATCAAAGACAACTGTTTCAATGTTACAGCGATGACATCAAAGTAAAGAATTTTTGGATGTCTCAGCTGTGATCATCTTCCAGGCTTCTGAATAGGAAAAAGAATGTTTTACTAGGATGATCTGGATATTCTTTTCTTTGAGGACAAGATTGATTGTGAATAGGCAGGATGATCACCAAAACAATTTATACATTTAACAGACATCTTTGAAAAATTCAGACTTGTGTGAAAGGTCATTACACTTGAGTTAGGATGCCTCTCCACGACAAGCCAAAGATTCCATAGCCATAAAGTTGGCAATTAAAGGATTGTAGTGGATTTGATATGTAGGCCATATATAACAAATTTACTCTTTTAAAAAATAGTTACACAGTGTAAACGTTCACCCAAACAAACACAAAAAATCACGTTTAATCACTGGCATTTTCTTAGGCAAGACGGGCCTCAACCAGGGGCCTAAGTGTTGCTAAGGTATTGACGTAAAATGTTCGCAGTGCCAATGATGGCTGTCTTTTGTAATTCAGCTGTTGTTATTGCTGGTGCTCCAAGTCTGGTGTAATAGTCCATAAATTTAAGTGATAGTGTTCCTAGTGCACCAATGATGATTGGCAACACTGTAGTTGTTTTATTCTATATTCGTGTAATTTCAAGTGCCAGAGCCCTGTATTTGTTGATTTTTTCCAGTTCTTTTTCCTGGACTCTACAGTCCCCAGGGATGGCAATGTCAATTAGGGTCACATTTTGTTGTTCAATTAATGTAATATCAGGCGTATTAGCTGTTACATGCTGGTCTGTTTGAATACGAAAATCCCAGAGGATTTTAACTTGCCCGTTATTTTAACTTGCCCGTTATTATATATATAAGACAAACAGCTGCATAACTTTCCACAATTTGGTAAACCAAAGCTGGGGTTGTGGTATGAATGGTTGCTGCAATGGCACTTCATGAAATACCAGTAAGCTTGGAAACAATATTGTTACACATTCCCAATTTAACAGCTGTATTTGTGAGGTTTTTTTTTATAAATCAACTTCCTTCAAGGGTCACTCCTAGATACTTGAAGCATCTGTTAGGGTTCAGAATCCTATCTTAAATCCCACTTGAAGGGTATCATGTGCTTGTTGGTTTGGTAAGTGGGTAACAGCATACTTCACTTTTGGATGCATATAGGCATAGACTCCATTAAATTATTTATTACCTTAAATAGGTTATTTATTAAGAGATTATTAATTAAGTGTCATATTCTAAGACAGGGAATGATTTATCAATTAAACCCTTCCTGCAGATGGTGTCATAAGCAGCAGTGATCTATGAAGGCAACTGATGTCTTTTGTCCTTTTTCAAATCTAGCTTCATTATATATTGTTAAGGAGAGAACTTGATCAGTACAATTAAGACTGCTTTGAAATTGCTTCACTGGAATTAAGAAGTCCACAGAAGGGCCTATGTGGTAGTATAACAGTGTTTCCAGCAACTTATAACAGCAGCTAAGAAAGGCTACAGGTCGATAACTCTCAGACAGATGTTTTGCCTTGCCCGGTTTTAATAGCACAATAATTTTAGTTCTCTTGAATTCTGTGGTAGAGTTGGAGTGGTAGAGTTCCAGCCTGTAATATTTCTTTGAATAGTTCTACAAGCCATCTGCACATTTTTTATCCCACAGTTTTTGAGAACTCCGGATAGATGCTATCAGAACCTCCACGTCATCATTTTCCTGAGAGCCGATTTCTAACTCTTCAACAGAGAAATAGCATGAGAATCATGCAGGGAGTAGCAGACTTGAGATCTTTTAAGCTCTTCTTGATGTCTTGTGTGGCTTTTAACAGCATGAGATTGGGAGGCCTAAACAATATGGTTAGCAATTTTATTTGGTTTTATTGATAAGCTTTCTGTGATTGCATCCTCCAAGTATATATAACATGCTTTTCAACTTGAATGGAAAAATTCCAAACATTCAATTTTCCCTTCTAGTTTTATCCAAAGATCTTAGTAAATTAAAATACCAACATCTTCGCCAATAAAATATATTCAATAAAATACATTTATTCAATATGTTTAATAACAACAAATTTTTTGAAAGAATATCTTCTTTCCTTTTTCAAGCTTATTGAAAAACTAAACAATTTCGGGTGGTAACTATTGTTAAAATTTGACAATCTTAAGTTCAAATCATTATTGACACATAAATAACCCAATAATAGCAAAAACTTAATACCTCAATTCTTCAAATCTTACAGTTTTTTGGGAATCAACACATAAATTCACCAAATCTCCTGCTAGTTTCACAAAACTGCTATTAACATCCACTCTTTCATTTCTATTCAAATTTTGACCCTTAAAATTTCTTATTATTATTATACTTTCCATAATTTTCCTAATCCTTGAGTCTTTTCCATACACAGTGTTTTCACATTATAATTCCTACAATGCCCACATTTAATACAATATTCTGCTATTTCTGATTTATCTATTTGTTTATTTTTTTATGTAGTTCCAGGACTCGTTCCCCTAATAGTTCTTTTGCTCTCTCCAACATAAAAATCCCCGCAATTCATACATTCTATTTTATATATTATATCCATTTTGTTTTTCTTTTCACGTTTCTTCAACTTACAACACAAAATATTTTTTAATTTGTTCTTGTAATCAAATGCAATTTCAATGTTATGTATCTTACAAATCCTTTTTAATTCCATACTATTTCTATTTAAATAAGAAATTATCATTCTCTTCTCATTATCAAATATTGAATGAAGAGGAAACTTAAAAAAAAATTTCAACAATACGATAAACCTAGGCAGCCAGAAATTTAATAGTAAAGAAATGGAACTTTTAAGCAAGGGTTTTAGAATTTGTATACGATATAACATTGTAATTGCATTTGAATACAAAAACAAATTAAAAAATATTTAGTGGTAAGTTGAACAAAAGTGAAAGGAAAAACGAAATGGGTATAATATGGAAAGTATAATAATAAGAAATACTAAGGATCAAAATTTGAAAAGAAATGAAGGAGTGGATGTTAATAGCAGTTTTGTGAAACTAGCAGCAGATTTGGTGAATTTATGTTTTGATTCCCAAAAAACTAACTTGGAGACAAGTTATGCTGTCAAAACAGATTAACATAAATTATACATCAAAATGTTCAGCTAAAAAAAATAAAAATAATTACGCTAAAATTTTTACCGGTTGACCTCGAGGTCAAGAGTTATAAGCTTTTAAAAATCACAGAAAACAGGAAGTGATTGTTCAACACGAGCACATATAGCGGTGAAAAGTGAAAAGACTTTGGTTTCAATTTCAAAATGGTCAAATTAAGTTTATATTATTTTAAAGATACATTTAACATTTTAATACATTTATTAAACATTCATGTAACACTTTTAAATAAGTACACTTTTTGGAATTATACTTCATCAGAAAAAATTCAAAACATAGAGCAATTTCGCACCAACCTCATTTGATTACAGACAAACTTTGCGAAATGCAAATTCGTGTTTTCATTCAATTACCAATGTGAAATTTTGCAGACGTTTAATGAAATCTTTGATTTGTCTGTAGAAATATACATTGCATTGCTGACAGATAGGTACAAAGTGATGGAATCACTTTGAAAATTTATTTTATTTTATTTTGTGTGGTCGGTTCGCACCGAAGTGCGAGCTTCGGTGCCGAAGCATCCGTGCTCCAGGGAGCGCTAGTGTTCCCAAGACGGCGAACCCCTAGCAGACTCCCTAGAATTACAAGGGAAAGATACTGGGGTGGTTTCCCGTGGCCTTCCCCAGGACGCCATTAAGGAATGACGTCAGACCGAAGAGAAAGTGAAGAAGAGGCTACAACACAGGAAAGGAAATTTTTGAAACATCCATGCTCGCTACCGGGATTTGAACCCGGGCGCTGGCACATTGATCTCACGACAGACCGACGCCTGAGACCGCTCGACCACACCAGCGCGGCTATTTTATTTTACATCTTTATTTTTCTTATTTAGTTTAGTAGATTTTTTCTTGCATTTTCCTAATTTTCAAAATAAAAATCATGAGAAGGGAAAATAAAATACTATTACAGGGATGACTTGTGAGTTTATTCGGTTTTCGCTCGTACTTTTCACCCAGAGGTCACCTTGTTAAAATTTTGGATATCATTGTTTTTCTTTTCTTGAAAATCTGAACAATTTAATATGTGACCTTTGGGTCAAAAGTTATAAGTCAAAAAAAAGAAAAAAAGAAAAGAGGGGTATCTGGTTAAGGGAATCAAAATAACACACAAGTTCTTCTTCATCTTCTAATTATTATGTTTGTATGTTTCAAACCTTGAGTTTCCCCAGCAAAAACAATATGGCAGGTCAAGGACCAAAGTACATATTGCCAAGACATGTGCAAGAATGATTAGGGATGTGTGGTTGTGTCCATAAATTTCCTAACTATGCGTGTTGTGTTAAGTACTACAGCCTTCTGCAGTTGTGCAAAAGTGTTTTTGTGAAGTCCTAGTGTGCTGAGACTGTGGTGCTACGTGTGAGGCACCAGACCAGTGGCGGACAGGACGATGGGTACAACATGTAATCGGTCCTGCCTCCACTGCTTCTGGAGGTCATGTGCTAGATCGGTGTATTTACTGATCTTGTCTGCGTGAGTTTTTTGCATGTTCTTGCTGATAGGCACTGCAGTATCAATGAGATAGGTCTGTTTGTTGACCTTATCAACAAGTGTGATGTCAGGTCTGTTGTGATGTATGGTTTTGTCTGTGTGAATGGAGCGATCCCAGTACAGCTTATGTGAGGATGACTCTAATACGCTTTGTGGTATGTACTTGTAGTATGGCACCATGTTCTTAATAAGTGAGTGTTCGTGTGCTAACTGTTGATGAACAATCTACGCTACCTGATTGTGTCGGTGGGGGTAGTCTATTTGGGAGAGAAGGGGGGGCAGCCTGATATTATGTGGTCGATCGTCTCATGCATAGTGTGGCATTTCCTGCATCTGTCGTCATGTGTGTTTGCGTCGTATAGGATGTGTTTCTTGTAGTTGCGTGTGGGGATGACTTGATCCTGTATCGTGATCATGAACCCTTCGGTCTCTTCCAAACAGCTTGCCACTCATCAGCCATCTGTTCGACGCTTCCATGTCGACATGAGGCTGGCTGAGTTCGTGGCGATGTCTGCCATGGAGTTCCTTATGAGCCCATGATTATTATTATTATTTTTTAATAATAATTTTTTTCCAGACTTACTATATATTCATAAACCTGTATGTAGGTGCTGCATTTATTTTAAATTTTAAATTAATATATTAGTCTAAACATGATATAAATTTAATTATACATGATATTTAATTTAAATAATAATTTTAGTCTCCATGGTTTCTTCTTCAACATTGCTACACATGGAATAAAGCTTGTCTCGGAAATAATTTGGATCCGCCTTTAGCTGTAAGTACAACTGAATTTTATATTCATTGTGATCAATGTGCTTCTCGTGTTATGATAAGATGTGGATGATGCAGAACCTACTATTGTTTTGATCATTAATGGAATTTTTATTATTGTAATAATAATTCTCACTTGTCAAGAATAATTTAATTTGATCTGAATTCTGAAAAATCAAAAAAAACATTAAGATAAAAATAAAAAAATTTTCTGACCATCTTGCTTTGCCAAAATTCCATTATGACTTGGGAACTGATTCAACGATGGGTATCTGAATCCCCTCATCGATCACATCAGGAGTGTACTCGCTGTGTGGTAGCTTAGTTCTAATAGCAGGTAAAGGTTGTGAACTGCTCAAAACAAAACAAAGATCAGGATTATAGCCCTTAGCCATCGTCTTCAAAAAAATTCTTTGTTTTATCTTTGGCATTAAAAAGTAAGTGTAAGTTGTTAGTTTCTGCTGACTCCAAGAGATTCTCTTTATTTTCATCATTGGCGTGTTTAGATCATCTCGTTAAGTACTCCCTGGGTAATGCTAATCAACTACAGGAGTCCGACCAGTGATATACTCTCCTAACAAACAATACAACACAAAATGAAACAAAACTGATGAGGCATATTGGACTATCCTTACTAATATGACAATTTAATGTAGAGGGTATTAGTAGAGAAAAGGATGAAATCTTATTTATAAAATCCTTTCTGAAACCGATGATTATAAACTGTTTTGATGATGCAGAGTAGTTGTTGTTGTTGACAGCTAGGTCAAAGTTACAAAAGTTGTTCTTTGTCAATATTCTAAGTGAAGGCAGCATCAATCAGAGAATGAGAGTGTGCATCAATGGAGAACAATTATAGACCATCAATAATGTTGCACTTCATTTAGGAATTAAGAGGGAGTTTTTCTATATGGGTGTGGATTGTTTGTTGATGTAAAAGAGGATGTTGGATATATTGGAGATTCTCTGGTGTTTCTTTTAGGTCTGTCTTTGGATATGTTGTTGCTTGGTGGCAGTTTATGGAGTAGAAGATGTATGATAGGTAGTTTTTGTAGTTCTGAATGCTTTATGATCGTAATCAGACAGTTAAGACATCTTTTTGTTATAATTTAATAGTGGTTAACAAGGCTTTGATATTTTTTTGCTACTTATTTGTCATAGATTTTTTTAGAGATGGGTGCTGCTATGTAATCCTAAGCATTCATGATTACTATGGCTTTGTCTTTGTTGCCATAAGTGAGCTGAGTTGTTTGTGCTATTGAAATGTTTCATTGTTTTTAAATTTAAAAAAATTAAATTAAATTTTTTTTTCCAATTTAAGTCAAAATATCTCTTCTACAGGTCCTTCCAAGCACATTCAGTTAATTAATCTTTTTTAAATTATAAGAAATGAGAATAAAAATTTACACCAACAATTATTGGATAGTCAAAAGGATTAAAAACATTTAAAATTAAAATTGTTAAAAAAAGGGGGGGGGTTGTTAATCAAAGTTTCAAAATAATCTGATTATACCCATCAAATACCCAGCATGTAAATGCTGGGGTAGAGGAAGGGGCAAGAGGATGTGGATTATTATTATGGATTATTATGTGTGTTTGGTTAACCAATGAGAAGAGGTTATGGTAGTTAAACAATAAAAAGTTGAGATGTTCCATTATGATCAGGAACAGGCAATTCAATAATTAAGAAGAGTGTTAGGGAAGAAGGAGAAAAAAATGCTTGTATATGAACTATACATAAAATAGAAAATGAAGTGCACTTACTTGGTGAAAATAAAATAAACAGCTTAAAAAATGATAAGATACCAACAGTTTCAAAATTAGAAATGGAATTTGATAAATGGTATTGTTTGGATCAGATTTAGGCTGTTTATTATTTATCAAAAGTTTGTTATTAATTGAGCATGCTAATTTAATATTATAAGATTTGAAGATTCTGTTTATGTAACTGGTTTTTGTAAGTCTAGAGGAAAAGAATAATATTTATTTGTGGTGCCTTTGTATTATTAGGGATATGTAATTGGAATGGATAAAAAATGGACTTATTTAAAAATTTTAATCTGTTATGAAAAAGTGATAATGAATAACATTTATTATCATGATATGTTAATATCATGAGTTTAGTGATTGCTACGAATGAGAAATGCTCTTATAATCGTATGTTCAACTTAATTCCTTTTGTGTGAATAGGGATGAGCAGAGTGGCAATGAATGAGTTTGTTGGAGGTAGTATTTTTTCTATGAGAGCTGTTCAATAATGAATGATCATATTTTTTTTACTCTCACAATTTACTCTCACAATACATTGTTGGTGTATTGTTGGTGTACCATGTCGTTTATGACGTCATAGTTATGTTGCACAGGTTCATTCCGGTTTTGACAAGTGGCTCACACTGAATCGCCTACAGTACAATGGAGTTAAGTTGTGAAGAACATTAGCTGCATTGAAATTTTGTTTGTATCTTAAAAAATCATGTGCTGAGGCTTATTCCCTACAGGCTTGTGGGGAATCCACATTTCCCTACAGTACTGCTTGGCGGTGGTTTAAAATGTTCAAACATGGAAGGCAAATCAACATTGAAAGACACCAGTCCTAGGGCTCCAGTCACAGTTTTTACAGAGATCAACATCAACACAGCCACTACAATTATGAGAGAAGATTGACAAATCATATTACGACAGCTATCATATTACGTCAGAGATTACGCATATTTCTTTAGACGCTTGCCATACATTAAGGAAAAAACTGCTCATGAGACGTGTTTGTGCTTGATGGATTCCAAGACTGCTTACTCGTAAGCAAAAGGATATTACCATGCAAGTTTGTAGAGCTCCAAAGAATGATAGAGAATAATGGTGCAAAGTTTTTTTTAAAGTTAATAATAGGAGATGAGACTTGGCTTCAAATTTTTACCCTGAGAGTAAGCATCAAAGCTCACTGTGGAAATCTCCATCATCACCAACGCCAAAGTGGTTGCATCTTCAGGTAAAGTCTTGGTCATCGCATTCCAAAGAATGATTTACCAGCAGGTTGTACCACCACACAAATGTAACAGCAGACCCTTAAGGACTATGTCAGGCAAAAACGATCGCATCTCCATGCCATAGGATGGATATTGCACCAGGATGCCATGCAGCCACACACTGCAGATGTAGTCATGAAGTATCTCATCGAAATCAATGTGAAGTGTGTTCTTCATCCTCCCTACATACGTGGCTCCTTTGTGATTTCTCCCCGTTTCCTCAATTAAAAAAAAATAGTGGAAGATGTTTTCAATCTTCACAGGCGATTCTGAAGGACCTGTCAAGCAATGGCTTCCACACGTCTTCAATGACTGTCAGAAACGCTAGGGTAAATGCACTGCAACCAATGGGAACTGCTTTGAGAAAGAACTCCAGAAATTGGAGGATGACCGAAGGTATGGAGTCAGAAAAAAATTATGATCATTCATTAATGAACAGTCCTCGTATATACTGTGGTAGTAACTTGTTTATGGTTAATCAGTACATAAAGTTAAGAAGTAATATTGTTTGTTGGTTGTTCAATTTTGAATTTCAGAAAATTTATCGGCTTTGTTGGAAAAGCCAGATGGTGGTGAATGCCAATAAAGAATTTTGGTTAGTGGTCCATATACATCAAAAGTGATAGTGGGAATGAGGACAAGTGCTTCAAGCAATCGGACTCATCTAATGCCAGACTCCCAGAACAGCAGTCAGCTGAGAATCAGTTTTTTAAGAGAGAATTCTTAATAGAATGATCAGAAAAGGAACAGAAGAGCCTCCAATGAATGAAAAGCACCTAAAGATGAAAGTTTATGAGACTTGTTTGGAGATGAACAAATTAACAGACTCAGAAGGAGCTCCTTCTACACAAATACTGGTGTGGTTGAGGAAGCAGGCATAAATATGAGAATCTGGACATGTTATGATGGATGATGAACTTAAAACTTACTAAAGATATTATATTTTGAAGGTACAAAACAAGTACAATAGAAGGTATGCAGATATTAGGAAATTTTTTATTAGTAAGCACAAGCACAAGAAGGCATTTTTGGTTTTAGATAAAAAGTAAAGGCATAACTGTAAAACACCAAGATATACAGTTGAGAAAAGACAATCACAAAATGAATGAATCTTCAAAGCAGTTTCTTATTTGAAACAAAAACGGAGGCAAATTCACAAGAGCACAAAAACAAATGAGAAGTTCATCCAATGATAATTCAGTGCCAGAAGCCATTGGGATAGAGCAAATAATACCCATGAATCATGTGAGATAAATATTG
Organism: Thereuonema tuberculata; assembly: GCA_023159025.1. Classification (NCBI taxonomy): domain Eukaryota; kingdom Metazoa; phylum Arthropoda; class Chilopoda; order Scutigeromorpha; family Scutigeridae; genus Thereuonema; species Thereuonema tuberculata. Next base: position 68,794,971 of record JAFIDM010000004.1, read on the forward strand.
ACTGCTATCAAAAGAATTTGGTTAAATAGGTAACAGAGGGATTTCATGGAACAATTACCCAGGTCGGTAGCAATGACTCAAGATATTACTGATAGACTCTGAACTTTAATGTGCATTAATGAGCTATACATAAAATAGAAAATGAAGTGCACTTACTTGGTGAAATAAACAGCTTAAAAAAATGATAAGATACAAACAGTTCAGAATACTAGGCCTATTCCATCTTCAGGAACAACACAAGCATTTAGGACACCTAGTGAACTTAGCAATAGTGATGGATGTTTTGTCCACTGGTGATGAGATGGTAGACATTAAGTTAGATTATACGGAAAGATTCAGTGAGATGGTGGTGGGATAGTTTATTTGGTAGGAGAGGAGTTTGGCATCTGTGAAGTTAGGGTGTATGTAGTAATGTGTTTGTTGTAATGTGAAACTGGGCATGAATGTGTGGGGTCTTTCATAGTGAAAACCTGTTTGTATTCTTTGATGCATGTGAATAGGGGACCACACGTTTGTCCCACGTAGTCACAGAGTCATTGTTTGGATGGAATCCAATAAACAGTGTTTGTGAAATCGTTATGTTGCATGGTGTTTGTGATGTGTGTGGTGGAAGATCTGAAGGCAAGGGCAAATCTGTGTGGGGTAAGGAATTATTTAATAAAAGGTTTGAGGAGTGGATAATAAGGGAAGAGGATGTATTTGATAGAGGGTGTGGGTTCTATGGTTTGGTATTTTTTCTTAATTTGAATTGCGGGATGTTAAGTTAGTATACTAATGAATATTAAAGATTAAACATTACCAACACATAAACATTTGTTCGTTGATTAAAGAAATAGTAAAGTTATTTATTTCAAGTAAAACCATTAATGCTAGGATTTATTAAAGTCAAGGGAAATCGACTTATTACAAATGTTGGACTGAATCAACTAAAGTTAAAGAACTGTAAAGTTGAAAAGGATTTAAGTATTTATACAGGAACATTTGTGTTTATTAGCAAGAGGTTTATTTTAAAGATTATTTCAACGAGGTCAAAGATTGTTCGATTATGATTATAAACTGTTTAGAGTGTTTTGGTAAAGACAATAATACTAGAATGTTTAGTCAAGAAAGGATTGGAGAAATCAAGTTTACTTAAACATTCATATTATTAAAGACTGTTATAGCGCATTCGGTGAACTTTATTTAAAGCCATCTCATACAAGTTAAAAGACAAATGAGATATAAGAAAGTTCTATGTGTTAATGAGTTTATACATTAAGATAAACTTTAGTAATTATCACACTAGATGAAAATAGCCATTTATCAATGTTGTTAATCGAACAGTTGATGTCAAGAAAGATTCAAAGGAACTTTAAAACTTTAAAGTAAAGAACTTTCAGTGATTGAAATCTTTCAGTGATTCATAGACTATTTGAAACAACTGTTTCACATCTTGTATTTGTTTAATGAGTATAAAACAAGTTAAGTTTAAATCAGTTTTGCTTTTATTTTCTCCTTACTCTTAAAGACTTAATATACTCTGCTAAACCAGTACAGGCAAGTAAATAAATTAAAATGCCGTTTAGAAAATTTATTGTGTGGAACCTCAATGACAATTATATTCATATATATTTACAATCCTCCCACAATAGTATTTTAGGTTATGCTACAGTGGCTACGCTTCCACTGCGCATGTACGTTAGTACGAGAGTAAGAAGGTAAAAGATTAAAACTGATAAACGTGTTAAATACAATTATGGCTCAAAGTGAGAACAAGGTCCATTTATTCAACGGTAGGAATTACACCATTTGGAGAATATATATGAAAAACTCTTTAATGAAAGATGGCTTATGGAAAGCTGCAAATCTTTCCAAGGAGGAAATAGAGAAAATTGAAGACAGAGTAGAAAAGAGAAAGATTAAAGATAAATCAGAACAGGCTTATTGAGCCATAGTAAATTTGTTACAGGACAGGTACAAATTACTAATTAAGGAAGAAAGTGATCCTTTTGTTCTATTGAATGAATTAGAACTAAAGTATAATAAAGTGGACAAATTGAAAATAACTAGACTAAAAGGAAAAGTCTATGAAATAGCCAATTCTAAGAATAATCACAATATTGAAGAAATGATCATGAATATTAAATTATCTGTTAGAGAACTGGAGCAGATCGGTGGATTAATTCCAGAAGATGAAATCTGTTGGATACTTTTGTCTGGTTTACCTCCACAATATGATACGACAGCCCAAGGGTTAATGTTATTGGAGGATACTCCTAAGTTTACATTAGATGTCCTGGTAGACAAAATATTGCACGATGTGGAAAGAAAGCGCAAGGAGAAAAGTGACTCAAGTGAAATAGACATGTGCAGTTATAAATCAGAAACCGACAGAAATCAAGATAAACGGAAATGTTTCATCTGTAACAAGCATGGTCATATTGCAAGGAATTGCAAATTGAAGAAATCCAGTACCAAGAAAGGAAAAGTTGAGTATAAAGAAAAGAGAGGTGATCAAAAGAGCGGTAAATATGCAGGCGTAGTGACCGTGGCAACGGAACCACAATGTATGTTAGCCAACATGAAAGATCACATTTGGCTGTTGGACAGTGGAACCACGAACCACATTTGCTGCAAACAAGAGGACTTTGAAGATTATGATAAGCTACCTGAACCAATCAGTATCCATGGAGCTTCCATGAGTCCTATCAAAGCAGTAGGAAAAGGCACTGTGACTTTATCATGTTATATAAATCGCAATAGAATTGTAACTTTGTCGCTGCATAATACTTACCATGTTCCTGAGTTAGGAGTAAATCTTATCTCCTCCACTCAACTGGCTACTAAAGGATTTATTCAAACTATAAAAGGGAACCAGTATATGGTGTCTGACAAGCAAGGAAGGAAAGTTGTTAAAGGATATCTCAGCAACAGACTATTTCATGCCAAGGTAAGAGTTAAACACAAGGAACACAAAGCCTATGTAAAGTTAGATGACAACAGAGATACCTTGTGGCACGAAAGGTTGGGACACTTGTCTTTTCAGAAGTTAAACAAAATAGTGAAAGACAAACCTTTGCGAGGAGTGGATATCAAAGCAGTAAATGTTAAAACAGTGTGCGAATCTTGCAAGTTGGGGAAGTTAACTGTTGCCCATCATCACAGGTTAAACGAGATTCGAACAAGTGAAACTATGGAATTATTTCACACTGATGTATGTGGCCCCATACATATCAATAATATTTATGGATCCCAATACATATTAACATTCGTTGACGATTTCTCCCGAAGAAGTTTTGTCTACTTGATCAAGTCAAAGATTGAAGTACCAGAGAAGATAAAGAACTTCATAGACTTCATCGAGAACCACATGAATAAGAAAGTCAAGCATCTCATGTCGGATCAAGGCAGGGAATATATCAACGATGATGTCCGAGATTATCTGAGAAGAAAGGGCATTAAACACTCTCAGTCCAGTCCATACAGTCCACAGAGTAATGGAATTGCGGAGCGTTTTAATCGCACTTTACTAGACACTGCAAGGACTCTTTTAATTGCATCCAAGCTACCTCTGAGTTTTTGGATATTTGCTATCGAATGTTCAAACTATTTGATTAACCGAACACCCTGCAAAACAATTAAAGATAAAATTCCCTTAATGGTATGGAACGACAACAAATACTGCCCCAGCGTGAAACATCTGAAGAAATTCGGAAGTATGGCGTATGTAAAAGTTCCTAAGATTAAAAGGAAATCTAAATTCCACGAAAGAGGAATTAAAGGAATATTCGTGGGATATTCTCCAAAGGTGAGGGGATATAAAATTTGGATCCCTGGGAAGCGTAGCATTGAAGAAACGAGGAATGCGTACGTAAATGAAAACTCATTGGGAGTGGATACAAAGCCTCCCTGGCTATGTGGTACAAACATGCCATCTCCCATCCACTCGCATGAAAGAACAGAAACAGGCGTTTACTACCAAAGACCCCATATGTTCATACACAGTTACACATTACAATGAACTGGACACAACCATAAGTTCACAAATGCCAACCTCTCTCCCACTACAATAAATTATCCCACCACCTTCTTGCTGAATCTTTCCATATAATCTGACTTAATACCTACAATCCCATTACTGGCGGGCAAAACATTGTCACTATTGCTAAACCATCCCCACAACTTCACTGTGTCTTTGCCTTGTGTCATCCTAAATGTTTGTGCCATCCCTGAAGATGGAATACACCTAGTACTCCGAAACTGTTGGTATTTTATCCCTTTTTCATCTGTTTATTTCATTTTCACCAAGTAAGTGAGGTTCATTTCCTGTTACTTATCTTTAGACTCTGAATTCTGCTAGAATAGATGCTAGAATCACACTGGAAGGAAATCCTCATGTTCTGAGACAAAATAAGAGGATTACGCAGAGGGTGAAGATATGATTCAACCATAGCCATCACACTGTTTTGAAAAAAAAAAAAATGGGCCACAGAATAATAAGTGGCAAGGCAATTTAACCAGAGCAGGGAGAATACAGACAGGCTTTAACAATTAATATGATATTATATGCACTTTATAAATATGTCATATGTCTCAGAAGGCAAATGGTGCAAGTGTACAAGACAAACTAGTCTAACTAACAGACAGAAAATGCATCCTGTATTTGATTTCTATGATCAGAGAATTAATAGAGAAATGTGAGAAGCCTTAGCTGAAGGAAGATGTAAAGAGATCAAAACATGACATCCCAGAAAATCGAAAATATATCCATATTGTGCCATTGTCTATGCACTCTGTAGGAAAAAATATCATACTTTCACTTCGACTATTAATTCTGAAGAATAGAAAAGCTGCAGGTAACAATTAAAGAAATCACATTAAAAACTTGAAAGCTACAAAAAAAAAAATAAACAATTTCTAATTCATGTTTTTTTCTTCTGAATGATACAAAATTGTTTCAATACAACAATGTATTGGTTTGAGAAACTTGGAACCACAATTCTGAAAGCAACAGAAATTCCAAATAATTCACAAAAATAGTTCTACTGAAATGGAACATCCAAACATTCTAAATATCATTGGGAAAACAGTGAAAGAAGCTTTTTGTTAAGTTGACAGAGTAGCCAGAATTCTGCTCTCAAAAGGAAGTTCATCCAAAAACAGCCAAAAATCCCAAACCAAACAATAGAAGGAATGAAAAGATAAGAACCCAAGAGTCTAATGAAGGAATGCTTCATTATCAGTTACTAGTCCTGGAAATAAAAAAGTGTAGGCTAAATCTGGTAGCTGCAATTGCAGGGAGTCAATCAACAAAATCAAGTCAACACACTTATCAATTGAGGTGTAGAATATTCCAGATAACAGGATGTTTAAAACTGGAATTTGTCCTTTTATTTCAAAAAATTAAACAAAATTAAAAAATATACTAACATAATTGTAAACAGAGTAAGCAGAAGATTTTCTAGTAATAAGAAATAGTAATAAGAAATAGTAAGCAGAATAAGGAGGATCCTAACAAATATTGTAATTTGATCCTTATATAGTATCCTATTAAATTACAAAATAGATATGTAAATTTAGTATTAAAATAATAATAAAAATTTGATATTCAGACAAGCAAGATTATTTTACTAATGAAGAATGAGGAAGCACAATAAAGCATGAAAGAGAAGGATAAAAATGAGATAAAAAAAGATAAAAAATGGAAAATATAAGTAAAACAAAACTAAATACATCAATATATCAAGAAAAGGTAAAAGTTAAAAGGTTATGATCCATACTGAGATTTTAGGAAACTCTGATTTGAATAATAAAATAACCAACCAAACTGGAAAACTGCCATCTGCCTCACGCAGAAGGATATTTTCTCGAAGCTGCTCATAAGCTCCTATCCGACAGCCTGTATAAACTAAAAGGAAAATAAAATCAGAAAGAAAGAAAAAAGTTTCAAAAATAAACAAAACAAAACAAAAAGATACAAATAAATTAAGTTCCACATACAGCAATTTTAGAAGTTTATCTGCATTTGAAAATTTTAAATTATAGTAGAAAAATGAATTTCTTTTACAGGATGTTTCCAACCTTATATTACATAAGAATAAGGTAGATAGAGGGCATGAAAACAAAGTATTTCATTAAGGAATCTTGCACCGATACGGTGATACAGTCATTTTAGTGTTGTAGTTATTGGCCATGCACAGGAGGTAATTGAGGTCCTGTCCCATGGCCTGCAAGATCGCTGGATCTTAAATCCGATTGACTTCTTCTGTTGGGGCCATATAGGAAGCCTCACAGAAAGCCATCGCACCTGTCGATGCAGTCGATGAACTGCAACAACGAATTGTTGAAGACTGCAACATCATCTGTACTACACCTGGTATTTTTGAACAAGTGCGACAGTGAATGCCACTATTGTGTAGAACAAGAGGGGTGTCCCTTTGAACGTCTTCTCTAATACACAACACTCCAAATAGACAGGTGGCAATGGTCCTTCTATGAATGATTGTCTACAAGTCACAACACTAAAACAACTGCAGCGATATCGATGCAAGACAGGGTAAACATTAATGAAAACCTTGCTTTCGAACCTTTTATCTACAGTATTCTTCTGTAACATAAGTTTGGAAATACCTGTATAGTTTCTGCTTCTTGCAGTAACAATAATCACACGCTTCCATAATTTTTTTTTTTTTACCTATATTCAATAATATTTTACCTATTGTTCAATTTTACATGAATAGCTTGTGTAGCTATACTGGTAAAAATATTTAGAAATATCAATAATTTTCTGATAACACTTATTATGGAATCTTTTATTTTCATAAATACTCCTTTTCCTGTATTCATTGCAGTTACTGAGATTTTTATCCATATCAATTCTAGAAGTATTTTTCTTTCAATCAATCTTCATATAAGTAACAACAGTATTTTCTTAAAAAAAACAAAACACTTCTCCATTAAATGTAATTCTATCTCAAATATAATGAAGTAGAAGAATTTACTCCTATAAAAATTTTATATTCTGGAAGAAAATTATTTAGTGTTTTTCATGTTTGTTATTATCAACATTAAGATATATGTTAAATAAAACTGTTCCTGCTAAATTGGAAGAATCTAAAATAGATATTAATGGATTGTAACCAAGCGAACAGCATTTGTGACAAATTATCAATTATTTTCAAGCTTCCTCCTTTTGCCAAGGATTCGTCCCTGCTTCTTATTTATTCAAGCAAGATCTATCTTGTTCGTCATCTGTTTCATCTTTGTTTAGCTTTTCTAAATGAAAAGACTTCTTACTGTCTTAATCCATAAATGATCCATAAATGATAATTTTCATTGACCTCAGCATAGGTATCTTCAAAAACCAATCCATTAACATCTATTCCAATTTAGCAAAGCCACAATAAAATATATCTTTATTGAGATGGTGTCACAAACCATTTACATAAAATCCATGGCTTCTAAGCATCGTCTATTTTGAAAAGTGGTTAGCTTTTCTTTTCAAATATGAGATTTCCTTACTTCTTTTAGATAATTTCCATTTTCTTGATTCTATGGTATTTTGAATTCTGATCAAGTGACACAGTTAGTGTTAACTATCCTCGTGTCATTCCCTTGCTGCCCTGCCATTCCAATTTATGTAGCTACCTATTTACTTCTCACCTCAGCAGTGTCCATCACAAAGGCTCTTTTTAAGTTTCACCAGATAAATGTTTTTATGTTTTATGCTCCTGTTCACTATTTCTGTGCTCGTCTTAACTTTTTTCAGTTCATTCCTAGCAATTCAACAGATTTATTTGTTAATCAATTGATGACTTTTAATACTCTTCTTTGTAAAGCTTCTTCACACGTTGACATCAGATTGATTTGGCAATGTATGTTCCTTTTCTTTCTTTTACTATCCCATAGAATTAATTTTTCTATCTTTTCTTTATCTCATTGTCATGGAATGCTCATAAGAAATATCTTAATATCAGTTACTGAAACCCAATGTTACTTAAGTGAAAGACCAGTATTTATGATCTGCCTTCAACTGTAATTTATTCTATTATCTCACCCACATATAATCTATTAGCCATCCCTACTAATGATTATCTAACTGCCTGATGTACCCTCTCCCCTTTATTACTCTGTGGTTGTTCCCTGTCAGACTGGGAAGCAGAAAGAAGGAAGAAATTGTCAAAAGAGATTCCTCAGGGTGTATTTGAAAAGTCGAAAGTAGTTTCTTCATAAAATAAGTTCCATTTTTTTTTTTCTCTTTAAATAGATATTTTCATGAATTAATTAAATGGCAATTTACCGGAAAGCTGAAAACTATGTTGAGCTAGTAAACAAGATGCTCAACAACTTCAGAAACCTTGGAGGTAATATGAGCATAAAAGTTCACTATCTACACATTTACCTGGACCGTTTTCCTGAAAATTTAGGCGATACAATTGAAGAACAAGGTGAAAGATTTCACCAAAAAATAAAAACTAAGAAGGACCGCTACCAAGGAAGATGGGATACCCATATGATGGCAGATTACTGCTAGAACCTCAAAAGAGACTGTTCAAACAAAGTACATTCAAGAATGTCACGCAAAAGAAGCTTCCGAAGTGTTAACTGACTTTTCTTTGATCAGTGATTTTTCTTTTCTTCAAAACTAAGTGTAACTTAGTTAGTAAAGTGCTACTGTAATTTTTTATATGGTTTTCATTGCTTTAAAGTGTTCTAGAAAATATATAAAGACTTTAGATTTCTATGGTTTTTATTAGAAAAACAACACACACACACACACATATCTGCATGTTAAAGTATCATAAGGTAAGTCACGACATTTTTATATCTCAGAAACTAGAGCTACTAATGAAAAACTAATGCCATATTTGGATTCAGCACCTCAAATTATACTTAAAATCAGCTCTAAATACCCCGGCACCAAAACCACTGTAATCATTGAACTCATTAAGTCTAATATTATAACAATTGAAGAATGACAATTTGGAATTTGAAAAAGGCCAAATGGGATATTTTTTCTGCTACTTCAATGAATTTCTCTCCTGTATGAATTTACGAAGTAATCCAGATGCTACACTTAAAGAGATTACCAAAGTGATTTTTAAGTATGCATCAAAATCCATATCACAAGGTCATGTGAAGTAGTATGCATTTTGGAACAGTGAACTTCAATCTCTGAAATCTGAAAGAGATGCTATTAGGAAAAGAGTTGAAAGAAAGGGAATTTTTTTGGATAGGATTAATCCAAAAATGAAAACAGCCGGGGTAAATAGATCCATTTTTTTGCTAAGCAATCAATCTTCAGATATTTTCTTAACGACCTTGACTCCAGGAAAGATGGAGTTAGGGATTTATCTCAAGATTGGATAAACAACCATAAGACTATGTTCATGAAAGGAAGTAACATCTGATAATGAAATGGCCCATTTTTTCTGTCAGCTTTACTCCAAGACAAGCATTTTTACAATGATAAAAGAAAGAAAGAAAATCCTTGAAAAGTTTTCATTCCTGCTTAAACTTTGATGAACACCAATTATTTAATAGTGATTTGCAGCTGGAAGAGTTGGATTTAGCCTTGAAATCTCTCAAGAAAGGTAAAAGTGTTGGCCCGGATGGTAAACTTCCAGAATTTCTTCAAAACATGGGAAATGAGGCAAAAAATGTTAAACTGGCATTTCTTAATCAAGTTTGGACTTCTTACTTTCCCAGTGAGTAAACAAAGGCAGAATCCTTCCCATTCCAAAGAAAGATAAATTATCTGATAGACCAGAGCACTATCGATCTATAGCTTTGACGAGCGTCTCTCCAAATTAATTGAACAAATATTATTAAATAGACTACAAAATTTTATAGATAGCCAGAAGGTTCTATCGAATAATGAGGCGGGTTTTAGGAAACATCGTAGTATCATTGAGCTTCAAGTTATTCATCTGATGCAGGACATTAAAGATGGCTTTCAAAGAAAGCAGAGTACTCTTGCTGTCGATTTTAAAACTGCTTTCGACAAAGTTTGGAAAGGCCCTATTATTTATTTCAGTGCTAGAACATGGAGGTGAACCCCTCATTAAGGTTAAGACCTTGAATTCTGTTCAGAATAGAGCCTTATATATTATTACTAGAGGAGCGTGCTTGACTCCTATTACTGCTATGGAGATGCAGAGTAACTTAGCACCTTTAGTGCAATGAAGGGAAAAACTCGCTTTGAATTTACAAAGACTGAATATTGACTACTGGCAGAATTATACCCAACATATTAAAAGACTTAAGACTCACTGGTTTCCTTCCTAAAGCTGAAGAAGCTACGATCCATAGAGGGTTACAACTGAATAATAGATCTAATTTTCCGTGCTAAAATTTCCCCCTTTTTGCACCTTTAAGGCAAAGTATTTTTTGGACTTGAATTCTGAAGTCAATAACACCACTACCTCTCCAATATTAATGAAAGTTATCCCACTTGAAACTATTTTTGATCGATACCCGACACCGTTATAGATTCACATTTTCAGTGATGGCTCTGCTGCTGAAGCCAATACAAATGCAGGTGCAGGAGTGTATTCCTGCTTTTTTATTATTTCTGAGCCAGTTGGAAGAGTGGCTACCAACTTCAGTAAGGAGGTTAGAGCTATTTTATTATGAATCCCAAGAAAAAGTAGGTACTTCTTATTGATTCTCAGGCTGTTATTCTGGCCCTTAAAGAATATATTAATAATATTCATCCCGGTATTATCAACTGTCTCTTGTTAATCTCTGAAGCAGACAACCAGGGGAACAAATTGTTTATATGGTTTGCTTCTTGGAGACATGGCAGCACACTGTCCCACTCCTGCTTCAGAATCAAACTCTATGACTGTTAGCTATTTCTCTACTGTCACCACATGCTGTTTGTGTTTGTGATGATGGAATGCACAAAGTTCTCTGAAAACATTGGACTACCCTCCATCACTTCATTTTGACCATGTAAGTGCATTTTACTATTATTTCATTTCTTTTTAAAAGTAAAATGTCAAAAAAATAAAACTTTTACTGACTTGTAAGTAAAAATTAGATTTTTTTTTTTATATTTCATAATAAATGTAATTTAAAAATCCTTACCTATGTGTCGAAAAATAGCTGGAGTTATTCCTTGCCATAATTTCAGAATACCCTCTTCCTGGACTGGGGAAAAAGATGAATATTTAGTAGCAATAGTTCACTAAACAATTTGTCAGATCTTTCAAATTATAGCAGAATTTCAGAAAGTTTCACAAGTTTTAGTAACAGGAAGATAGAAACCTTCAAATTCACGTAAACTAATTATGACGACATTGATTTTGCACTGATATAATTCTTCTAGTTAAAACTGAGACACATGAACAGAACCAGTGAAACGGATTCAAGGAAATTAGAAAAGACAAAATACATAAATACTGGTAAATAAATAAAAAAATAAGAATGGAATAAAATCAAATGCTTTTTGGATTTAATACGGAAAGAAAACTTTTCTACTTTTAGAAAATAAAATATGAAAAAAATAAAACTTAAGAAAACTCTTCCTCTAATACAGGGTGGTCCAAAAGATGACATCCAAAATTTTTTTTTAGATTCCTGACATCTGGGGGTACAAGGAAATACCCCATGTGTGTAATGGTTTCTTGTGTAGTTTTCGAGTTATGAGTAGTTTTGTATATTTTGTGAATTTTCGATGGAACCACCGTCAAACTGATGTATGTTGCAAAATATCGAAAATGTTGTGAATGTTTTTGTCGTAGCATACTCCGCAGAATGTGTACTATCACATAGAAAATATCCAGCGTCTTGCCAATAAGGGAAAGTTTACAAATTTCAATCGAAACTGAATAATGTAGGGTAGAGTGAGACAGAGTGCAAGTTTGAACATCAAAAAAAAAATTAAAAACAACGTTCCATGACATCGAAGGAAGTGGAAAAACTTCTCAGAACCCTAAGCTTCCTAGATCATAAAAAAAAATTGTGCTTAATAGGCATGTTGTAGCCTAAATCAGCCTTTAAATGTACAAAGGTGAAACTGTCCGAGGTGGTATTATTGGTACATGCACCATCCACAAGTTTATGAAGCAAGGAAATTGCTCAGTTACCAAAATAAACATTACCAAATGAACATAGATTGAGGAAAGAATGAAAAAACGTATAATTTATGTTATGATATGATATCGTTATTAATAACTAATAATTATCAATATTAGTTATCAATAACTAATAATTATGGTGGGTAATTCAAGGAGCAGTATTCCTAAGTAAGAAAACAAATACAAATGTTAGACGGAACTGTATTTTACAATAAATGTTCGAAATGTCCCCCTCCCGCTTCAATACATAGTCGACAACGCCATACAAAATTTTGTTCCAAACGTCGAAAAGCACCTGCATTTGCTCTGATTCGTATTTCTGCCTGTCGTAATTGTTCTCGCAGCTCTGCTTTGGTGTTGGTTTCGCGCGCATACACCATCTCTTTGTAATATCCCCAGAGAAAAAAAATCAAGTGGGTTTAAAGCTGGTGAACGTGCAGGCCAAGGAATCGGGCCGCCACGCCCAATCCATCATCCTGGGAATGTTTGATTAAGGTGCTGTCGTACCTCTCTGGCATAATGGCAAGGAGCACCATCATTTTGAAAAATCATGTTCCGTCGTATGACTAAGTCTACATCCTCCAATAAGTCGTGTAAGTTATTTTGTAGAAAGGCTAAATATTGGGCTCCGTTTAACCTAGTAGGCAATTCGAAAGGTCCTATAAGTTCCCCGTTGACAATTCCCGACCACAAATTGCTACTGTAGCGTGTTTGAAAATTAGCTGACCTTACCATGTGTGGGTTTTCAACGGCCCAACTGTGAGAATTGTGCATATTAAAGACTCCGGTTCTGTCAAATCGCGATTCGTCTGTCCACAGGATAGTATTGAAAAAAATCAGGATCCAGCGCAGTTTTGTGCAACATTGTTTTACAGAAATTCACTCGTCTTGCATAATCTGCAGGTTGTAGTTGCTGCACGCGTTGCATATGAAATGCATGGTATCCCTCTGAAAAAACACAAAAAAATAAAAATTGTAATGCAAGGCCTCGCTGAGATACAGGGTTTTTCAGTTTCAAGAAATAATTGTTTGTACTCGTCAGACGTAATAATAAAATTAATCGATTGCTTATCGTTCATCTGGCATGCAACACGAGTTGATACGGTGGCGTAAAAACGAATGTACATACAACATCCAAGTAACTCACCTGACTTCAGTATCCTTATAAGTGAGGTTCGGGGTACCCCAGTCCTTCTGGTGATTGCTCTGGTGCTAGTACTTGGATCGATTTCCACCTGTTCCAAGACTTCATCCCAAACATCTGGATCTTCTCTGGCTACTGCTTCCTGAGTTGTCCTACGGCCAGGAACTCGTCCGGCCATCAGCGTATTGTGTGTATTAATGAACACTCTGTGATCCGGATAATGCTCCCGTTCGTCTCCTCGCCGTTCTAGTTGATCTCGGTAAAGCCTTGCTGCTAAACGACCATTTCCTTGGACGACACCATAAAAATAATGCATCTCTGCGTATTCACTCAATGAGTAGCTCATGTTACAACACAAAGGCCCAAATCACAAGGTAATCAGAGTCTGCACAGGTCAAGCAGTCACAGAGTCTGGGTGAATCAGAGTCCAGTTCGCAAGCGAGAGTTGGACTGTATAATACAGTAACGTACACGGCAGTAGGAGCAGTAGTACTACGACAGGATGCTTGGAACAACTGCGGAATGCGACTTGTTGATGTCTCGGTTATGGCCGACGAATAGCGCAAGCCGACCGAGGAGAGCGTGAGGCCGCGCTACAGACGACTCAGTACAGCACCTCCGGCCATTCTTTGGCGCACGCGATGTCCATTGTTTACTTACGTAATGTAGGACAGTTTCACCTTTGTACATTGGAAGGCTGATTTCAGCTAACACATGCCTATTATTCACCAGATTTAAACCCAATTGATTTTTTTCTCTGGGGATATAACAAAGAGATGGTGTATGCGCGCGAAACCAACACCGAAGCAGAGCTGCGAGAACAATTACGACAGGCCGAAATACGAATCAGAGCAAATGCAGGTGCTTTTCGACGTTTGCAACAAAATTTTGTAAGACGTTGTCGACTATATATGAAGTGGGAGGGGGATATTTCGAGCATTTATTGTAAAATACAGTTCTGTCTAGCATTTGTATTTGTTTTCTTACTTAGGAATACTGCTCCTTGAATTATCCACCATAATTATTAGCTATCGATAATAACGGTATCATATCATAACATAAATTATACGTTTTTTCATTCTTTCCTCAATCCACGTTCATTTGGTAATGTTTATTTTGGTAACTAGCAATTTCCTTGCTTTATAATCTTGTGGATACCAATAATACCACCTCAGACAGTTTCACCTTTGTACATTTGAAGGTTGATTTAGGCTACAATATGCCTATTAAGCACAATTTTTTTTTATGATCTAGGAAGCTTAGGGTTCTGCGAAGTTTTTCCACTTCCTTCGATGTCATGGAACGTTGTTTTTAATTTTTTTTTTGATGTTCAAACTTGCACTCTGTCTCACTCTACCCTACATTATTCAGTTTTGACTGAAATTTGTAAACCTTCCCTTATGGGCAGGACGCTGGGTATTTTCTATGTGACAGTACACATTCTGTGGAGTATGCTACACCAAAAACATTCACAACATTTTCCAAATTTTGCAACATACATCAGTTTGACGGTGGTTCCATCGTAAATTCACAAAATATACAAAACTACTCATTACTCGAAAACTACACAAGAAATCATTACACAGATGGGGTATTTCCTTGTATCCCCAGATGTCAGGAATCTAAAAAAAAATTTTGGACGTCACCTTTTGGACCACCCTGTATAGAATTTTTAATTGTTGAAAAAGACTACTTTATACAGTAAAATTTGTGTTATGTTAATATTTAATTCGCAAAAGTGTTTATTACATATTTTCTCATGGAGCTGTTTATTATATAGCTGAATTAGATACAGACATAAAGAAATTTAAAAACAAAAAGGAAAAAGAGAATTTCTTACAAAGATAGATGGCAATATGTAGTTCTATCAATTTTCTCAATGATACATAGAATCACAGGATTCCTAATTTCAGTATTTACATTGTTATCTGTACATGACTTTATTGGAATCTAATTTTTTATTTACTTTGAACCAGTAACAGATCTAGTGTAGGAATATATACTAACCACTTTCACGACACATTCTTGTGGATTAGTTCATATCACATGGGCTATAATGGACTGAAACAAGTTTGAGAAAATTTACAAATAAATATATTTCAAACTCATCTGACAGCTGCTCCAGTGAATGAATTAACAACTGTTGTAATTAACAATATAACAGAATACTCCATGAGGATAATTCCTAAACGTAGTATTGTATTAAAATTTCAATTTAACGTGTGTCAAAATCATTAAGACAAAAGACTAATGCAAAACACACTTAGGTTAAAACTTTTAAAATTGAATCAGAATAGAAAAATTAGTTTAAGTTTTTAGATTAAAATCTAGTATCATATTTACTCAGTGTTAATATATATATAGCCTTTAGTTATTGTGCCAATTATTTTAATTTTATTTTCTACATTTTATAAAAAGGCATACTGAAAATTTGTCATTGATGATGGGGATAAAAACATCCTCCTAATGTTCATGTGATGAAAGACATGCAAAGGATTCATTAGTACTTTTCAACACCAAGCATTTTGTTTGTTTTTTTCATCATTATTAAATGATAAATATAGAAGAACAAAAAATGTCTTAGAATTTTTATGTAATGAGAATATAAAAGTTGCCATATCTTAGGAAAACAATAAATATTTTTTTAAATGCAACTGAAATTTTATTTTAAGGGAAAAAAAATAAAGGATGAGATTCTCTAATTAAAATGATATAATTGTAAAAACAATAAAGGTTCTTAAATAGACTTCTTCTTCAAAGTAACCTCCAAATTCACCTCCAAAATTATTTCACAAAAGCCATTGTTCTGCTTTTTCAAGTTCTGAATTTCGCAAATTAAAATAACAATAATAGTATCTAATAACATTCATTAGGAAATGTGAAAATTTGAAAATTAATGAATTATACAACAACAGGACGAAAATAAAAAGATTTAACATGAAACATGAAAATGTTGAAATAAAAATGCCCAAATTCACCATCCCACATGTTCATCAGCAGGTCTGGAGGTTACAGTATCTCTTCTCACCACTGTCTCACTGATATCAGTTTAATGACATACGGTTAAAAATGCAAAAAAAGTTAGATTTTGATATCACACACAAAAAAAAAAATAGCTGAAATAGGCAAAGATAAATAAGACCTTGTGATTACTTTGTGGTAATACTCAAAGTCTTTTATTTTAGATCCAATATCTTCAGTTCTTTGATTTCAAGAGTGTTTAAACAGCCATTGCAATGCAGTTTCTGCTGGGGACCAATTTTTTTCAAGTAATTTTTTTGGAAGTCCATTTTAAATTTAAAAATAGATAAAGCGAAATTACAAAACAAATGTAACCTTATCATGTTCATGAGTGTTTACTATATTATATAAAAAGACTCATCATTATGGAAAAGACTAATACGTAGGCTTAATGTGCGTGGAATGAAATAAAGAAAAAGAAATAAATAAAACGCACTTACTTACAAAAAATTGAGAGAATTATACATGGTAATAATCCGACAGTTTTGGAATACTGT
>JAFIDM010000004.1:68815974-68845253 GCA_023159025.1 Thereuonema tuberculata
AAAAAAAAAAAAGGCTAGACAAAGTCCTTGAAACAGGACGAAATATTGCCGTGAAGATGATTTAAGTTTGGTGCTATTTAAGAATATATTTGTTGTTCGTTTTATTTATTTCTATTTTTCTTCATTATGTAAAGAAATTAAATTTTTAAATTTCCTGCAGAATGACTTTGTTTTCCAGAGAACAATACACCTTAGGAAATTGATTTCACGAGAAATAATTCTACATTCTACTTGAGAAACAGAAAAACACAGAAGAAATAAAGTGAAACACTCAAGCTGCCTTTAGAAATCAAATCCATCATCTGGTGTAAAGTTAATTGTCAGATTATGCCTGGACTGAAAGTAACCGTTGGTATTTCTGATACTTTTAGTTAAGATTCAATAAACAGCTAAAGCAAAGCAGCTTTATATACATATATAGTGATGGGATTCAGTCAGTTCTGATGAACTTTTTCTAGAATTTTTCAAGTTCACAGAACTGGTCCTTAATTCTTTCGAATTGACTGCTATTCATGTTGCAATTATTGTTCACACTATTCCAAGGATGATCATTGCCCAAATCACAATTCTCTTTGGTGCCAAAAAGAACAATTAAGGTATTTGAAATACTCAGAAAGTTGTGGAAACTTTGAAAAGAAAGTTGAACCTACAATAAATTCTGATGTTTTTAAATATATTGAGAATCAAGAATGTTAAATCTTCCTCATCGAAAACTACTAGAAGCAGTTATTATGGAAGCCAGGTTGTTGTACAGTGACCGCTTAAAATAAAGCAGAAAAAAGTGATTGTAAATACACTAGACCCATATAATTAGAATATTGATGAAGTTGTCCGTTGGAAAGCCGTTGAAGAAAAGCTGTGTGAATTCAACAATCTCTTTCACACTGAAATCAACATTAATGATTTCTGCAATTATATGGAAAATTTGATACAAAAAATCAATACAACCATGAGATTACAAGAACTGTGTGAAGGGCAAAAAATGTTATCGAACCCGTTGCTGTTGGTTCTATGGTGACAGAAAGAGGGTTTTCTACAATGAATAACATATATTCAGATAAAAGAAGCCGCCTAACAGTTCAGAATGTCACAAAATTGGTGAGAATTATAATTATTTGCCTCCCATCGGACTCCTGAGATTCCACGCCTTCAGTTCAAATATGGCTGAGAATAAACTACACAGCAGTTGATGATGATACATAAAATAAAAAACAACAAGGTAGGGAAAGCGATTAGAAAACCAATCACAATGCTTCGCAACGTCCTCTATTAAGAAAATATCATTGATATTGCTTTAAATTCCTTGTTATTATAAATGTGATTGTTGTGAATGCAAAATGCGCAATTGTTGCGATTGTTGTGCTTAATGATAATTTAATGAGATTTTAATGATACTTGCTCACGTGACCCCAGACAAAACGGGGATATAAGTCTGCTGGTCTTATCAGAAGACAAAAATAAGCAATGTTGTTTTTTTTTTTATCTTCTGGTCTAGTTAAAACCCACAGTTCTTACATTCCCTTTACTCTTTTATATAAATGCCTCTTCATCTCCCTTTATTCTAGATGGTGAAAAAATGATAGATTTGATAATTACCTATTCCAGATGCAGTTTGAAAGAATCCCTTACGAAGGAGTGAACCACTTCCATTTGCTTGACTATCAAAGTTTCTTTCCCCTTGAATCTGCAATCTAGTTTTGGTGAGATCCAATGGGTATGTCACTAAAATTATAAAAGGATTATTTTCAATGAATTGTACTATCTGCACATTGGAAATGGGATCTATTAACAGATTAGGAGTGATTGTAAATATTACAAATATATATATATCTTGAAAGGGCAAAACTCAAAGCAACCTCTTTGATAGAATTATGTAAGTTTCTTTTGTAACTTTGTCTTGTCTGTTAATAAAATTATTTTGCAATTAGAAGTTAAAGATTATCTAGCATAATAATAATACTAATATTTTTTACTGTATTTTGAATAGAAAAGTTTCAAAATATGTTTAGAATACTGTAATATTGCTGCTTTGATTTCAGTTCAAAAGAGTCTATATCTTTGTATACTTGCTTTTGTGAAGTTTCAATTGCATGTTACCGGAAATATCGTGTAACTGTCATTATGAATACTTAAATACCAACTTCCTTTTGTTGCTGCTGAACATCTCCTGAATTAAAGTTGGAAAGATAAATTGAATTATACAGTTGTGTAGTGCTCCAAGGAAATAGGTTCAGAGCAAAATTCACTGCTGCTTAGTGTACTTGAAACTGTAACCTTCTTGTGTATCACAATACATAAACTATTTTCAAAAGGATTTTTTTTAATTAGGATGGATTTATACCTCATTTAAGGAAAAAGAATAATAAAAATTTAATCAGGGAGTATGTGATTCAACTTGTACACCGATCTGTTATATCTACGATAAACAGGCTAGTTTTTTACATGTATTCAGAAAAGGAGCTGCTTTTCTGTCTATGAATCCAGATATGATTCACTTATTATCTGGAATATTACAGAGGGTGAAAGTCAATGCCAAACATTCTGAACCTTAGACTTATTCAATATCTATGGAAGATTTCACTTAACACAGGTAAATTTTTCTCTAAATGTACACTCCCATGCAACTAAATCGATTCACTCCTTCAGAGCGCACAAAAAGGCGTATATTTTTTAAATGGCTATACCGATTTTCAAATTTTTTTTTTTTTGAAAGCCTAATGTTTTTACTTTACAATGACACCATTATCATTAAAATCTGTACATATTTTCCAAATGAATGTGATCTGAACATAAGCGTAGCAAAATGCAGTCTGAACGGAAACCATGAGTTGCGCGCCGCACTCCCCTGTAAAATCCCACATGGACCGATATTTCTTATCAGTCGCTTATCAGACGTTCATCTGTACACATTTCTGCAAGTTTAATTCATTGTTTTCACAAACCTGTGGATACTACACCAGAAGATGCCGCACAAGTTGTTGCTTTGTTGCAAGCAGGCCACAGTCAACGAGAAGTCGCTCGTCAACTAAACTTGAGCCAATCTGCTGTCTCAAGAGTATTCAGAAGGTTTCAGGAAACATGGCGTCGATCTGCAACAGGAGCTGACACAAGTTCGTGGAGTAGCTGTTAGTCAATGGACAGTCAGAAGACGCTTGAAGGAAGCCAACCTCACTCCAAGATGGCCTGCTAGAGGCCCAAAATTGACTGTAAGTCACCGCACAGCACGACTCGAATTTGCTCGGGAACATGTCAATTGGAGCATCGAGAAATAGTGGTCCGTCCTATTCACTGATGAGAGCAGAATGTCTCTCCATGGTAATGATAGGAGAGGCCGGGTCTACCGGCGTCCAAGAGAGCGATTTTCACAGTGCTGTTTTGCTGAAACAGTCTCGTACGGCGGCGGTTCCTGCATGATGTGGGCTGGCATATCCCTTGAGGGAAAAACAGATCTTGTTTTCATACCTGGTGGAGGCCGGAGGGGGGGTCTTACTGCTCGACGATACATTGAGGATATTCTCCTGGATCATATTGTGCCCTACACAGGATATATCGGGTAAGACTTCATATTGGTGCATGACAATGCCCTTTGTCATTCAGCACATACCACTCGGCAATTCATGGAGGAGGTTAGTCTCGAGACGATGGAGTGGCCAGCCCTCATTCCCGACATGAATCCGATTGAGCATTTGTGGGACGAGCTCAAACGGAGGGTCCGAGCCAGAAATCCGGCACCGTCTAATATCAACGAGCTCAAGATTGCGCTGGAGGAGGAGTGGAATGGGATCCCTCAAGACTTTGTCAAAACCTTAATAGGGTCTATGAGGAACCGCATGCAAGCCGTCGTATAGGCAAGGGGAGGCAATACCAAGTATTGATTAATAAAAAGTTTCCTTATTTTGCTTGAATTTTTTGTTGTAATTTAATTTTAAGTATTTATAATTTTTTTTCCTAAGCATGCATTTTGCTTGCGTTTTCATTCAAAATGCATTATAAAACAAAATATTGTACAGATTTTAATGATAATGGTGTCATTGTAAAGTAAAATCATTAGGCTTTCAAAAAAAAATGTTTTTTGAAAATCGGATAAGTCATTTAAAAAACATATGCCTTTTTGTGCGCTCTCAAGGAGTGAGTCGATTTAGTTGCACGGGAGTGTAGTAAAATTGGTCCACTTGCTTTAAGATTTGAAGTCTGCATTGTTTTGTTTTTGATTGTAAGGATGCAATAATATCTACAGAGTTTGCTCTGACACTTTTTCATAAATTTATAAAAACGTCATCCTTTTTTGTTTCTCGCTAATTATCTATTTTGACTGTTTTTTTTTCACACTTCATTACTTGATGTCATCTTGTAATTCTAAAACAATGCTATTACAAACACCATTCATTCAGTGATTCATTTACTCTTTCTCATGGGAATTTCATGCCAAAATAGGCCAATGGCTTTTTGTTTTGGGTTTTTTTTTGGAGGGTGGGGGTGCGAAGCAATCCCATATTTAGGACAAAATAAAGCTTTTAGTAATTAATGTGGTTTCTAAATTATTTTCAGCAACTTCAAGCTCATTAACTAAATTCAATGAAATTCTCTTAGGAATTCTTAGGATACAATTCTTTTCTTCTATTGATTGGTTTCTTATCATTTACGAATGTAAAATGATTTAGACCTCATTCTTGCTGAAAAAAATTTACCTAAGTAGGATTTTGTAAAAAAAAGTTCTAATTTTTCTTCTTGCTATCTGAATTTCTTGTTCAGCAAATACTTTTAATTCAGATTAATCTTTGATTTTCTTTTTAAAACAACTTCAAAATCTTGATCGTTTTCAGACACAGCAAAGAGATTGAAGTCAATCAGCCAAAATGTTAGGTACAAATCTGGATCAAATGGGTGGAGGCGAAATGTAAGAAATCTATTGTAACATGTTTTGCTCTGCTAGGACTTAGTTGAGTTTTTTTTTTATCAGAAAAAAAAGTCAAAGATAGACTGATTATCAATGGAGAGACCAATTCAAAGAGTTTCACTTTGCCTCTGATGTAAATTTTCTTTTCATTTGGTTTCATAACTTCTATAAAATTCACTTAACAACTACGTGGAATGATTTCAGTCAATGACCAATAATATAAATAGGATAGTTTTAGTATTGTTCAATACTAAAAAACAAGACAGAAGAAAGCGACGATACATAGAACATGGATTAGTATCCCACTACAGGTCTTGCAATCATGGGAGTTAAGGCATTTCCTGACTAAGTTGATGTCAGACGCCCACCCAGCTTTAACACATTAAACATAGCAACTACAAACTGCATCTGTTGATCAAGGTCCATTGATTTTCAGTTAAAATGTCTGTTGCTTTTATTATAGGTAATGAGCCAAGGAACTAATTGAAGAAAAAATAATCAGGGACAATCATTGTTTCTTGTATGTCTTTGTTTTATGTCTTATTTTTTGTAACAATGTCTATGTTTGAACACTGTCAAAATGAATGGAAAATATTCTTTTCCAGTGGCAGAAAAAGGAAAAAAGTAATTCATGCTAATTCCAGCTTCTGATAGGTTTCCAACAAGTAGTTTGTTCATTTTTTACGTCTAGAAATCATCTGTAGTAAATCACTTAATCAGAATTTGATCACGTTTTTGTTATTCTCAATTGCAGTTTAGTTAATCAGGATTTCAAAAATGCTTTGTACAATCCAAATTAACTTTACAAACTTTACAGGATTGGATCTTAAAACATTTTTTAGTCCACAGTCTTTTCAAACCAGCAACAGGGTAATTGTGGTCTAACATTTGTAACATTCTTTCAAATACAGTAGAGCCCCGATTATCTGCAGAATTGGTGACAAGGGTACCGCGGATAGTAAAAATCGTGGAAAACCCGAAAAAAGACTAAAAATGAGGTATAAACACGAAAAAAAATATTTCAGCATAAAAGCTACGTTTTATTATACAAAAAACATAATAGGCAAAACTTTTAAAATATGTACAGTACAGCAGAAACCTTTCTGCAGAGCAAGAGCCTGCCACTCATCCCCAAATTCCGAGAAGGCCTATAGGATTACGATGCACAATAAACCTGTCAGTAATTCTCGACCTTCGCACTGTAGGGTCTATTGTACTTTCCTTGTTGTTGGATTGGATTAAAATTGTTTTGTTTTGTTTTTTGAGGTTCGTAATTAAAAAATTTTTTCGCAGCACTCGCAGATAATCAGGGCTCTACTGTTTAAAAATGTGAGGAAAAAAGTCTGAAACTGCAATTTTAAATAAAAATATGCATCTATCTTCCATCCTTGATTATGACAGCTCAAAAACTGTAATATCCTAGGAATCTGAAATTTTAAAGTTAGTTATAGATTGTTACAAGTAATATCCCTATTCATTTTAGCATCATCAGACCAATGGGTTGAAAGCTAGGGCAAAAAGCTGCCAAAATACATTGTCATTAAAATGTAATAATTATGGCAATTCAAAATATGTATCTTGAACTAACTGAAGGTAGGTGTATCGCTTTACAGCAGGGCCAGATCTAAAAATTGTGGCCCCTCCAGCAAAAATCCTTTACAGGCCTTACCGAATTATTTCAAGCCGCACCCAGGCCACCTTTTCAATGGTCCCCCCAGGGACTGGCGGTACCTCTATCCCCACCTGCTTTACAGTAAAGATCTCTATTGATTTGGGGATGTACAGGGTGAGCAAAAATGATTTGAACGATTTCAAAAATTTCCTGTAACATCGCTATTGTAGTTATGGTGACGAATGGTACAGTTGGATAGAGCATATGTTCAAGTTGTTTTGTTTTGTATATCTCAGAACTGTGAAATATGACCTACATTAGTCACAAGGCAACTGTAAACAGTCTAAATAGTAAACAGTCAGTCTAAATAGTAAAGAAATTCTCAATAGTAACTACTTCCAACCAAGTGTAGATCTTGGCACTAATTAACATATGCTTTTATCATATTTTAATTATTACAATACTGTAACTTTTCTTATAATTTAAGTGCTCAAGAGTTTGCAGAAGCAAATTAGTGAACTTCATAATCTATAGAATTGTTATTTTAATCACAAGATGCATTGGTCATTCAATTACTAATTGGTGCATTTCATGTTTCCAAACTTTTCAATCTCATTCCTTCCCCACTATTATACCAAAGTAAAACAATTGACTGATGCCACTCAACTAAAACAAAATGAATTAAATCTTTATCTCCTTTCTAACAAGTCTCAAAATCAGTATATTCAACTTAAAAATTAAAAACTTATACTTTGTATCTTCTGATTTGTTCAGTCGCTATTCATTCTGAATACTACGTAAGAGAATAACAAATGCTCACAGTTTAATATTTATTGAATAAATAACATCACAATCTTCAAACAATCACATGCATTTTCTTGAATCATAAGAGGGATTTTCACTAGTAATACTTGAAATTCCTTAGACTAACTTATGAAGTACTTTGTTCTGTACATTTTTAAACTTACTACATCCTTATTTTAAGCATCATGTTATGTATTAATTATTATTTACCCTACAGAAGTAAAAATAAATACTTTATAAAAGAATTTCCTTAACAGTCGGGTATATTATCAAGCAAAAAAAAAAGATTAAATGATTCAATAATTTTAAAATTAATGCAAATGAATGCTGCATTCTAAAATTATGACACACAGTTTTAAAATGTGCCTTATTATCATATCTAGTCTTACAAAATGAAAGCATGAATCAATAATTTTATTTACTATTGAGTACGAGTGATAACTTACTAAATCTAAAATTAATAAATATATAGTAAAAATCTGCAGTGAACTTATTACAAAAATGGAGGTCTTCAAAGATCTGAAGAACAAAGTTGGTAAACCGTCAATATAAATTCAGAAACGCTTATTAAGTAACTCTTTTGCCACTCAGACATTCAATAATATAATGAAAAAAAAACCAAAACAAATGTTACTAATAATTTTTATTGGTATTCTGACATTTGTAGAAAAGTAAAATTAACTCCAATCATTAAACAAATCAACATCTAGAATTCAGTGTCATAGGAAGGTTTCTCATATAGTAACACAGAAACATATTGTAATATATTTAAATTTAATACCTCAATTCGTATTCCCCCCCCCCCTTTTTTTTTTATTGAAGAATTATTCAAAAACTGGATAAAATATTGGAAAAAAAAAAGTTTATTTTTTAACGAGAAATTGAAACAGTTTGCCAAATTATTTAAATCCATTTTCAAGTTAGTATTTTAATTTCTGCTACTGAAATCCGGACTTTCAATTCGATATAATATAAATAAACAAAATTGTTCCACCAATATGTAGAATATTAAATAATCCTCAAAATATGTATCCATTCCTAAAACCTATTATCAAAATACCGTACTAGTTGAAAAATTAATTGCTAATCAAGTGACTTTTATCAAAGCTCTTTGAATTTATTCTCCGTTTTATTTTAATTAAAGAACAATTAAATTAATTGTTAGAAATAAGTCCGTTATTACGTAATTAAAAACAAAGTATTGAATTAGAGGCGCACACAGGGCTGTAATAATATTTCCACCTCCCGCCTGTTATTTGTTTTTGGTTCATTTATTTCTATAATACTTTGCCTATTTCTGCTACTGCAGCGGCCAGCGAAGATAAACTGTATTTGAACCAAAACGAATGAACCGTTCCACTGTCCACCGTTTTCTTCACTCCTGACATGCCAGCCATTCTGTAGTAGTTGCAATTCAAAGCAGACGATAAGAAATTACAACAAAACTACTGACGAAGTGAAACGATGGCCAATAGAACGACAGCCGAGGGATGCGTTCAGTAACCCACGACTGCTTCGTCAAGGAACGGGAGCACTTTTTTAGAAAACAATCTTAAAATATCAAACAGTTAATATTTAAAAATAAATAATAATTCGTTAAATGTTTAAAACAAACTTTTCGTTAATGTTTGAAATTTAAATCTTTACTGATAACGGGACTAGCAAAATTTGCATCCTAATCAAAAAGTTTAATTTTTTGCTTTAAAAATTAAATTAAATAAAAGATTATTTTGTAAGCTTTGAAAATTAATCGTATAGGAAATTCTTTCTATCTACATTAATCGGATCAGTAAAATTAACAATTCTTTTTTTTTAATCTTTTTGTGCGATATATTGTATTGTTATTTGGAATAGCATGTTGTGTTTTGGAAAATTAACTTTAGTAATTCTTGTTACAATTTCCGATTGCCTTAATTTCTGGAGAGCAATTAAACATTTAGTAAAAACATTTCCTATTATATGTCGTCAAATCCGTGTCTATATTAAATCGTTGATGTACCGGAGTGGGAGGGGGGGTTTTACACCTTTTTTGTTTGAAAAATCTTCGTTTTGCAGCCTCTCTTAACCCCCGAATCCGGAAAATGGAGACATTGTTTGAGGAAAAAAAACCACCATTCCAAATCCCAGGGAACGCCTCAGGTTAAAATTAATCTTTAAAATAAAAAAAAACTTTTTAAAAAAACGTTTTGCTCTGGAGAAGTGGGTGAATTTGTTAAGAGCAAATCATCACTTCAAAAACTTTGTTTGAGATTTTTCTTTGTTCTTAAAAATTCAACAAATAATAATAATAATAATTAGGAAATTTATGGACACAAGCACCCATCCCTAACTATTCTTCCAAACTTTTTTTTTTTTTTTTTTTTTTACACTTGGCAATATGTGCTTTGGTCCTTGACCCGTCATATTGTCTTAGCTGGGGAAACCCATGGTTTGAAACTTTTTCGAGATAGTAATAATAATAAAACCAAGTGAGGAAAATTAATCGCTGTTGTTTGGCGACATAAAATATTTATTTATTTTAATATTTATTCAAAAAGAAAATAGCCGAAAATATGAGAAAATTTCAAATATATTTTTGATTTGATTTCATAGCCATTTCAACTGATCAATAAGTATTTATTTAAATGGTTTGAATTAGAAAACTGTTTAGTTAATTTTACTGAATCAGTAAATATCATTTTTGTTATTATTATTTATTTATTTATTGAATTTTTGGGTATTAAAAAGTGCTATTTTCGTGTTTGACATATTCATTTGTTTATGTTTTTGAAGGTTGTTTACTTGACAATTGGGAACAATCCTCTAAATTAAAAACATTTTTTTTTAAAGTTTAAATTTCGATTAATTTAAATTAAATGTTTTCCATCCCAGCAGTAACCTAGGATAAATTTTAGGTTTTTTTTTTTTCGGGAAAACGGCTTTTAAGAAAGATCGGAATTTGTTGCTCTGACTGGTTTGACGAAAGTTTATTCAAGTTAGAAGGCTAGCTCCACAGCGAAAACTGCTGCTATAGGTTTGTTTACAGAGGGAGCCACCTGACACCACAGTCGACTGTAATTTCTACCCAATTTCTCATTCCAATTTTACCTTTATTTCTCAAATATCATCCACTAATAACTTATAGGGCCGCCCAGAGGGGGGGGGGGGCAGATTGCCCCGGGGCCCCAGAAAAAGAGGGGCCCCGCCGTATTGGATTTTTTTTTTTGGTTTTTGATTTTTGGGTTGGGGGGGGGGGACACAAATCCAAATGTTGCCCCGGGTCCACCACTAGTCTCTGGGCGGCCCTGATAACTTATATGCTTTTCTTCTATAAAATATGCCATTTATTTTAATGATTTATTTCTTTTCAACAAAGCAACAGTTTATCAAAATAAATAATTTAGTTATGATCCTGCTTTATAATGCCAATTAGATATAAACAATAGTTCCTTAAAAACAATAATAAAATATAAATAATAATATTTTGGTAATTATATTATTATTATAAACCTTAAATCTTATTTGTGTAGGTAATCAATATTTTTATTAATAGTTTAACAGTTGTGCAAACACATTTTAAAATTTTTCTATTCAAAAATGCAGTAAAAAATATTATTATTATTATTACTATGCTAGATAATCTTTAACTTCTAATTGCAAAATAATTTTATTAACAGACAAGACAAAGTTACAAAAGAAACTTACATAATTCACTTACTTACAAAATTACATAATAAAAGAGATTGCTTTGAGTTTTGCCCGTTCGATAGATATAAAGGAGAATGTTCGTGGGTTAATGTGTTCGCAGTACACTCCCTCCCTTTGACTATCTGGACCAAACTTTACAGAATTACTCTTTAGGACCCTGCGGAATAAACGGGCTACCTTAGAACCTGGAAAGACCCCACCTCCCCCAAGGATTAGAAAGGGGTGAAATTTAAAGCCCTATGTAACAGCGCCAAATATGCTCCTGGTGGAGACAATGAGAACTATACAAATATTGTTGTGCAACAATTGGAACTAAATCCATTCAGATAATAAAAAATCACACAAACTTTGATTAAATAAGGAATTTATTTAAAAAAATAAACAATATGTTTCGGCAATTTTATTTCCAATTGCCATTTTCAAGTTACAAATAAACAGACAGAACGGAAATAAATAAGTAATCTGAGATCCAAAAAAAGAGGTCGAATTCATTACTCATGGGGGAAAAGGGAGGAAACATGAGTCAAAAAACAATATAAAATGATATCATTTAAAAACAAAAATATTTAGAATAAACATGGATATGGTATGATATAATGGAATTAATACAATAAAATAGTAATTAAAAATATAGATAATAAATTTAATTAAATAATTAAAAATATTTAAATAAAAGTTTGAATTCACATGTAATAAGATGGCGCAGCTTAGCCACTGCTGCTTTTGCGCCATTAAAATACCAATAAACAACAACATGTAATAAGATTGAAAAAAACAGACAGAACATCATTATGATTTAAATAAAATCGAGTACATTGAAAAGGGTTGAAAAGGATATTAAAATAACTATTTCAATAAAAATAGGATTTAAAAAAATTACAATTTTGTAACTGATTTTAGATTGTTTTTTGATTCATGTTTCCTTCCCCTTTCCCCCATCAAAAATGAATGTATTCAAACTCTTTTTTGAATCTCAGATTCTTTATTTATTTCTGTTCTGTCTGTTTATTTGTAATTTGAAAATGGCATTTGGAAGTATTACTGTCGAACGTTGCAATATTTTAAATATATCTTTACTTAACCCAAGTTTGTGTGATTTTTTTTATTATCTGAATGGATTTTATTATCAGACTAAAATACTGTTCTGCACAATAGCTGTTGTGGATAATAGCGCCATAAAGCAACCTGATGGCGACAATTGGAACTAAATTATTATTGTGCATAGTAGCACTATATATGCACCTGATGGGAACAATGGGATCTACACAAATATTGGTGTTAAGTCACTATATGGTCATGGACACAAAGACCGACCATACAGTGACTTTATATTGGTGTGCATAATAGCACCACATAGCAACCTGGTGGCAACAATTGGAACTATTGCTATGCATAGCTTCCCTGCCATCCACACTTACCACATAACATTAGTGTATATACAGAGGGTTGTTTACAATCTATGGCAACGATTTGCATGGTGCGTGACGATGCAACCAATCACAGTAGGTATGCAAATTTATGCAAACGTACAGGTGAGTACTTAAAGATTAGTGTGGAGGGGTGCGGGTTAGTTTGTTCGTAGAAATGCCGCCGAAAGTGTCACAGTTTTGGGAAGGGTAGGTTACAGCCCTTTCCGACGCGAAATTTAGTTATTCCGCAATAATTACGGTATGTAGAAAAAGAGGTTTCACCATTTCGAAGAAAGGAGTTCATAATGTGTTGGCTGGTGTTGGTTTGGCCCGTACAGGACAGATTTCCGGGACTGAAAAGCAAGCAAATCCAAGGACACCTATAAGTCGCACAAAGACTGTCATTCAGAAAGTGAAGAAAATGGTGACGGGGAACAATCCAGCGACCCAAAGGACCATTGGTGCGAAGGTAGGAACATCTCTTCGTACCGTAAACAAGATTATCCATATGGATTTTGGACTTCAAAAGAGACATAAAAGCAAGGTTCACAAGCTCTTACCAAAGCACATTTCAGAACGTAAGACAAATTGCAGAAAACTGTATGAACGACATCTCACTGGGGATAAATGGAAGTATGTGACCACATTAGACAAAGCATATGTTTATCTGTCCGACTGCAATAAACCAAGGGCGATTTTCTATCGCCCAGTGGGAGCCAAATCGTTTCCAAATTGGTACAGAGAATGTCATGAAACTTTTTCGAAGGGATTCATGATCGTTGCGGGTTATTCCTATCAAGGCAAGCTACAGATACGGAGGGTGGCTCAAAATGTAAAGGTGAATTCTGCATACTATCAGGATCACATACTGACACCAATTTATACACAGGGACTACCTGCTTTTTACGGAAACGACGTTTCCAAGGTCCGTCTCCACCAAGACAAGGCGTCCAGCCATACGTCCAAATCGACCCAGAATTTTCTGACACGAATGGAACAGCAAACCGGAATCCAGGCTATACCGTTTACCGAGATACCAGTGAAGTCTCCAGACACATCGCCCATGGATTTTTGCACATTTGGACTATTAAAACGAGCCTTGGAAAGACGACGTCCTCGTTCATTGGATGGACTCTGGAAATGTTGTCAGCAGGAGTGGCAACGTATAAGTCTTCCCGTTCTTCGCAGTAGTCTCCTGCAATGAAAACTGCGCTGCAGAGCGATAGCAGTATCTCATGGCCATCAAATAGAGCATGATCGTTGGTGGAGAAAGGGAATTTCTGGGAAATAAGACCCGAATCCAAATCGTTACCATAGATTGTAAACAACCCTCCGTATCATACTATTAATAGGCAACGGATGTATGTTTGTCATCAAAGTGGATAGAGCGGAGAGAACAATAATATAATTAAACATATCAGAATGGCCGAGCAGTCCAAGGTGCTGCGTTCAGGTCGCAGTCCATACTTATGGGCGAAGGTTCGAATCCCACTTCTGACAATATCTTTTTTTTTTTTTTCATTTTGTGTGGCTCATTCTCACGTTATATAAAACATTCAAAAAGGTATGTCTTACTACCTTAATTAGATTACTTTGATGAGATTGACCACATTTGAAATAAAATTTCACGGTATTTCAAAAATGAGGTATTTGTTTTACTTCGTGAATATTTCATGGGTTGCAACTAGTATATATAAAGGAGGACGTTTGTTGGTTTGTCCAAGCCTCTTTGATCGATCTCGATCAAACTTAGCAGAATTAGTCTTCAGGATCCTGCAGAAATAACAGGCTACAATTGAAACCTGGAAACATCTCATTTAATCCCCTTCACACTTTTGTATAATTTTCAAGTAGAGGTATGATTACTGGGTTCAAATCCGCTTGGTAGCAATAATTTTTTTTTTATTATCTTTTTTTTTCCTGTTTTTTACTCTCCTTCATTTATGATAATGAATTTTCTTTTCTTTTTTCATTATTTTGAAATAAATAATACAGTCGGACCCCGATTTAACGAACCCCTATTTACCGAATTTCGCGATTTAACGAATTTTTCTTTTTCCCTGATTAAAATGAAAGCAAAAACCCCTATTTAACGAATAAGAAACCCCGAATTAACGAATTATTTGAATAGCCAAAAAAAAAAAAATTTTTTTTTGTTAGTTTGGTTAAACGTTACCTAAACATATCTAATGCAGCAGGATATAAATGACGCTGTATTTTCTTCTCTCCATAAAGTCGAAAAAGAACTTTTTCAAGTCAGGAATCAAGGAAATTGTCCAACATTACGGTAGTCAGTGCATACTTTAAAATTTCAAATTAACTAGTGCGTAATTATTCGCCGTATTATTAGCTGAATAAAAAATGTACAATTTCTAATTACGGATATTTTTGTGTAGTTGCTTATTAGGGCTATTCCTTAAGGTAAGTGCAGAATTTTTTTTATTTTGGACCCCGATATTACGAATAACCCCCGATTTAACGAATAAAATTTTCGGTCCCGATGAATTCGTTAAATCGGGGTCCGACTGTATTCTTAACTCTTTTTTTTTAATTAAATGTTTTTAATTTAAGAACAATGAAAACTCGGATTCCGGACTAAGGGTTATAAACTGGGGCAAACTTTCGTGAAGGGTACACATATCTCTCAAACAGCTTTAGTTGGAAACATGAAATTTTGCATGAATGTTCTTTATCAATATCGAAAAGGTACGTGTTCGACGAAATATCTATTTTCGCGTCCTAAAGGTAATGATGAGCGATACTCTGATGTTCCAATATCAGTAATTTTAGACTGTGATTGTGATCACAGTTTCATAAAACTGTTACTAGTAGAAGTAACAGTGTTTTAACCGTGATTTAATCACGACATTGCCTTGAAAAAAAGTTTGAGAAAATTGTTGTAATTAAAAATAAAATAAAATGGTTATATACAAATTATGTATTTGTCTTTATTAAATTAAATTGATTTTATATAGAGAATAAAGTAAATCATACAGGGTAATTCAAAATGTTTTTATTCGTTCATAATGTAATATCGTTGTAACACCATAGCAATAGGTGAGTAACATCAACAATAAAATATACGATGACCATTCATTATGGTATTAAGGATTTTTTTTTTTAACAATTTGCAACTAGTTCCCCAAAATAATAACAGTAATAATAATAATAATAATGTTGAATAATAATAGTAATATTTTTTTCTAAATACAAAAATATTATCAAACATAAATAATATTCTAAAAATCATTTATTAAATTATCTGAAATTAGTAACACATAAAATTGAATATTTAGAAATGTTTATTGTAGAGTATTAAAATAACTAATTTCAGTAATTAACTTTGAAACCTTTTTATTTATTTTTTACAAGAAACTTTATATTGAAATGTTTCGATTTATCTTCAGTCTGTTTTTTCTTTTACCAAAGTTCGCTTGAGGTTTTACTGACATTGCAGTGGCTACTGCAATGTCAGATATCGTCGGCGAGAGAACGTGTAGTCGTGAAATCACAGCTTCAATCGCAATCACAGTTAGGGGACGTCTATTAATTACGTGAAGTGATTTTAAAAAATTTGGACCCCCCCCTCCCCCTTGGTGAGATTTCAAAAATTTTAACAACCAAAATAAAAAAAACGGAAATCTTGCTATGATATATTTTCTCTGAATGAAAAAGTTTACGTGAGATTTTCATTGACCCCCCCCCCTTCCCCCTTGGTGAGATTTTGCCGGACCCCCCCTCCCCCTTTTGACCTCACGTAATTAATGGACGTCCCCTTAACTCAATCGGCATTGTTTTCCAAATCAAAATGATCCTATATATTTCTTAAGAATTGTGTTATTTCTTATAATAGATCAAATATATTTGCATTATTGTTTAGTTTTTTCACTCAAATTATTCGCTGTTGTCTTTAAAATATAAATATTAAGGGAAATAAGTTCGAATTTTCTCAAATATATTCGTTTCATCATACTGCCGCTAGTTGTCTTCACTGTTTCGTTGTAACTGTGACAAATTGTGATTTTCAGATATCAGGGAAAAAAATAACAGTTCGTGAAATATCGTTCATCACTACTAAAGGGTGTAAACGGGGGGCAGGGGACTTTTTTGAAGGTATGCGATTCTTCGAAACCGCTTCAGTTGGAATTAAGAAATTTCGCATGAATGCTCTTTTGTCAAAATCTAAAACATACGTATTGACGAATTTTCGATATTCGTATCCTAAGGGGTGTAAACGGAGAGGGGGGGGCGATAAATATTAACGGTAAGGTACTTTTCAGATTCAAAATCAGAATATAACAATACTTTGTAATCATCACGTGCTTTCTTAACAACTGGGAAAGCTTTAAGTGATAGGGGTATGGAGAAGGGCAGAAAAGGATGGGAAATCTTATTCTCCGATCTCGATATTAATGTGACATCTAGGGCTTATCGAGTTACAAAATAGGAATATAATATTAATTTTAACTACCATGAGACGTTGTTGAATTGTTAGGCAAATATATAACTTATAATTTACATATCCCCCCTTACCCTAGCATGGGCGGATTTACGGGGGTGCTAGGGGGTGCGCCGCAGCCCCAGATTTTTGGGATGATAATTTTTTTTACAGATAAATAAAAATGTTTTCTGTTATAATAATTTTATTAATTATTATTTAGGCCTAAAAATGGAACATTTAAATGGGTTTTGGTGTTTGAATTTGGTATACAAATACCTCATACCTTCCGGTGAGCTCGCACCCCCAGATATCAAGACCTAAATCCGCCCATGTACCCTAGTAGAAATTTCATTACCCTTCCTCAACCACTCTACACACCATACAAAGTGGTTTCATATCTACCCATGATTGGTTCTTACACATATATAATTGGCATATTGATGCAATGTCGGCAGACCTGACAGAGAGCTTCGAGAGAGACAACCCCAGCTACCCAATGTCGAAAACCTTCCCGGATTGGCCAGTTAAGCTGCACTGCGATTGGCTGAACCGGAAAGGCGTTTAGCCAGCTGATTGGCTCCCCTCTTCCAAACATGGAACTGACAGAGAGCTTTGAGAAAGACGACCTCATCTGCCAGAATCCGACCCTTCAGGGGTTTTACAACTTTGATCTGTTTTTAGAATCCGATAATCCTGTATATAAACTGTGAATAAAATGTAAATGTGTGTACATTATGCTGAACTACTGACTTTAGTCTCCGTTATTCTGACCATACATTACTGGTGCCGAACACCTGCCGGACCACGGAACCATGCCGAACCCTGCCGATAACCCCGACCCTCACCGCCCACTAGAAGACCACATCCAAGCTGTTGCCGCTGACCGAACACCGATTACGAGAACTTCACCCGTCCTACGATACCGTGAACCCACCTGATTCTCCGATGCATCAACTGACCCCCTTGCCCGACTCCAGGACTTTGAACGAGTAGCCCGAATCAATGGGTGGACAGACGATAACAAACTAGCATACCTACCCTTTGCCCTAACGGACACCACCCACCGCTGGTTTGACAATGAAGAAACCACCATCTCCACCTGGGCTGCCTTTGTGGTGAAATTCACCGATACTTTCAGGGCACCACACTTCATCGCCACAGTGGCCGAGAGGGTACTTTCCACTCATACACAACTACCCAATGAGTCCTGCGAATCATACACTCAGGACGTGATCCACATCTGCGGCAAGGTAGACCCTCGTATGACCGACAGCCAGCAACTCCATCACCTCCTCAAGGGAACAGCCATCAACATACACACTGTATTATTGGCCCTCAACGTGTCGTCCGTCAGCGAAATGGTTGCGGAATGCCAGCGATTGCAGCATCATCAGGCCCTCCGCATCACACCGGACCGTTTTCCAGACCAACGGTCGACCATTGCAATCCTTGAACCCTAACAACCTCTAACTGCAAGTCCCACCCACCACTTACAAAGTCAGATCGCCGTCCTAACCACCGCCATAAAAAAACTAACAACTCTCGTCACCAGGGGACAGAACGAGCAACGCCCCTGGAACAATCAACCGGACCGACAGAGGACGACCACACCACGCCAGAGAGCCAGCGAGTGGCACATAAAGGATGACCAGCCCATCTGCTTCCGATGCAACTGGACCGGCCATGTTCAATGCTACTGCCGGGAATCATCCACGCAAACACGGGCACCCTGGACAACCAGTCCCAGGCGGTTCAACACCTCCCCATCATGCAACTGGGAACGCCGCAGCACCTATACAACTCCCCCGATCGTCACTGAGGCCTTGTCACACAAAGCCTCGGCCCATCCAACCAACAATCACCTAGCCCATCCTACAGTGACCAGGGAAACTAAGAACGGCGGCGTCCACACTGGCCAATAGAACGGCCGCTATACTGCATCGGCCCAACATAACAAACAACAGCATTCGAATCCAATTTGACAATAAGCCAGCCATAGCACTTCTCGACACGGGAGCATCGGTCAGCGTCATCATGGAAGCTTTTCGCCGATCTTTTCGTAAAAATATGACCCCGTATACGACCTCACAACTCATGACGGCAAACAGTCAGCCCCTCCACACCATCGGTATCACAACCTCACGTGCAGGAGTATGGAAGTCAGCATTACCTTTCCATTTCCTCGTTGTAAAACGATGCATGCACAAAGTCATCCTGGGATGGGACTTCCTGCAACACTACAGGGCCCGCATTGACTGTGCGGCTGCCATAGTAACTCTTACAGATATGGGGGACACCCAGCATGCCCCCCTCCCAATGCCGAAGACACCGTCACAGCGCCATTGACATGCACTGTCGTGGAAACCACCGTTATCCCGTCAGGCTCCACACCACAGCCAAAGCAATTATCCCACCGCCCGACGTTGCAGGACCATCCTTACTCCAGCCCATACCTGACCTTTCCGGCCACAGTCATCAATCTCCCAGCGTACACCCTAATTCTGTGTGTGACCAACATCTCGCAAGCCCCAGCAGTCCTATCGGGACAGAGCAGAATTGCAACAATCGAGCAAATACAGCCACCTTATGCAGTCTTACTGTTTGAAAACAAGTGATATTGTAAAAAAACAATAATAATATTAACATAGATTTGCAGAGTAATTACTTATATTCACTATCATATACCAAATAACAACACAACTCGGAAATCTTTTTTATAGATTTAATTAACAACTATTGGTATATTCAACTTGATGATTTCAAGCTTACAACTATTTCAAATTCTTCATAAATATAAAAGTCAAAGTCTTTAAGTTAATGTCCTTTCCTTGACTTTATCACCAATCCTCGATGATCAGCAAATCACTTCTATCAGATTATCTTGCGGCAAGCATAAAAATATATATATATAGTTCACTATCCGACGACTTCTATTAGATTTAATCTTAAAAGTTCTGCAAACATGTCGTGAGTATTTCACTGAAAACTCATGAATCATTGGTCTTCTCCAATTTAGGCACTAATAATTATTTTCTCCTAATAATCTTCCTATTTCATATTATACCCTAATTATTATCTCGTTTCTACTTCTAACATTAAGTAAACGAATCACTTAAGGAAAACTCTACTTACAAGTGTTCGTTGAATTCTCTCGTAGAACAGCTTCGGTGTATCCTGAGTTTATAATCACCAATTCCCTTATTTCGCTCTTGTATCTCCGTTTCCTTTCAAAGTATCTTTGTCGCATATAGATAACTTTGCCGCTGAGTTCACCTCTATTTCCTAAGTATGATGAACTTCGATAATTGATCTCCAGGCACTAACTTTCAAATGTTATCGTCACTAAATCGTGATCACCCGGTGATTCGAAACGGATCTCATAAATATGTCACTTATAATGAGCGTCATTTTCCTTCTTCAGAACTTTGCAATGGGCTTCTTATATCATCTTTCGCCCAGCTATGCGTCGGTCTTGCTATAAACTATTGCTGCCTGAGATGAAGAGGTCTTCATCTCCGTTGTGTCCGATTCTTCGATCTAAACTGTTTCCTTATTTTCTATCCTGGCAATTTTATGATCGGTTCTGCATCTTCGGCTCGTTTTCTGGAAAGTCTTCAAACGGCACAGCTACTTTGCCTCGTATCCTGGCGTCTTCAATTGGCACAGTTATTTTGCCTCGTATCCTGGCGATCCTTCAATCGTCACTCATTCCTCGCATCCTATCGTGGCGAGGGATCGATGTGAACTACCGCCTGACACTCAAAGAAATATCCATCTTCTTGCGATTCGTTGTCTCGTGTCTCGTGCAACAATTAAGTCAACACTCAACCAAGCCCATGGATATCACAAAGCATCTTCGTGCCAACAATGCATCGTCTGCGCTTCTGGTAAATGCAAAAATAGCTGAACTTCGAAGATTAAACCAATTGTCCTAATTGAGAAAATTAAATTGTCTAAGCAAACTTTTAGGGTTAGAAATTTAACACTACAATTTCTACAGATATGTTGATATCATGTGCAAAGCGGCATGTGACTGCATCTCTCAGTAAAGATTGGTCGCAAACAGGGAAAGCTGTGAATTTTTATAAGCTGAGTTTCGATTATGGATGATCAAAAGTTGCGTTTACAGCATTGGTTCTATTCTTCTAAGAAAGAGGGAAAACTCCGCACAGATGCTTAAAAACATTTGTGAAGTGTATGGAGAGGGTGTTGTTAATGAAGCAACGGTTTGGAGGTGTTTGCCAAATTCAAAGCTGGGGATTTCAGCTTAGAAGATGCAGATCGCCCAGGAAGACGTTCAGCATTAGATGATGATCACAATAAAGGTACATCTGGGGCCCAAAACAAAATTGATGACTCGGGAGTTAGCAGATACTCTGAAAATTCCCAAAAGTACAGTTCATGAACATTTGGTGAAGCTTGGGTACAACTTCATTCTCGTTATGATGTTTGGGTTTCACACAACCTGAGAAAAACTGCATTGACTGGTATTCCATCTGCGACATACTCCTGAAATGCAACAAAATGGAGCCGTTTTTAAAACGAATAGTGACTGGGGATGAAAAATAGATTGTCTTCAAAATGTAGTGTGAAAACGATCATGGTGTCAGGCTAACAAACCACCAAATGAAGCGAAATATTCATGCAAAGGTTATGCTCTGTGTCTGGTAGGATTTCAAAGGAATTCTTTACTATGAGCTACTATTGCACAATTAGGCAATCAATTCGGTGTATTGCAGCCAGTTGTAGAAATTGCACCACAACATTCAACAGAAGAAGCCAGAGGTAGTGAACAGAAAGAATGTTGTGTGCTAGCAAGACAACATAAGGCCTCACATGTCTTTGGTCACCAGCAAAAAGTTGCCGGAGATTAGTTGGGATATCTTACCATATGTACAATATTTCACAGGACGTTTGCATATACGACTTCAATCCAACTTCCACTTGTTTCGGTCACTGCAGATTGCTTTGAATTACAATTCAGTGATTTCAATCTGTCAAAAAGCACTTAGAAGACTTTTCTTCCAAGTCTTCAGCCCAGTTCTAAATGAACGTAATTTTAAAATTGCAGGAAAGATGAACTGAAGTCATGGATAAAATCTGGACGATCCTTTGATGAATAAATATTGTTTCTTAAACGCATATATTTGTTTCATTTCCACCTTCGAAATCGCTCAGAACTTTCCTCACAACCTAATATAATCTTTTTATAAAAATGTACTCAGACTTTAAAGCTAGCTTATGAATATACAGTAAACTCCAGATTATCCGAGGGTGGATTATCCGTGGACCTCTCCTATTTCCATTTTTTTTACTGTACAATAAATTACGGAATCAACAAACATTTTTAAAATCTAGAATAAGGTAAACAATAAAAAAGACACATTTAGCGATGTCCAAGTAGGGGGTTTTCATGTTTCGACACGAAAAACAAAAACAATTAACCGATTTTTTTGTTAAAAAGTAAGAAAATAAAGTAAAATAAAATAAAATAATTGTTTATAATGTATATATTGCCATTTTAATGTAAATAAAACATGTTAAAAGCATTTTTGTGTTGATTTTCGTCCTATTTCGGATTATCTGCGGAATTAGCTTATCCGTGGATAATCGGGAGTTTACTATACTCATATGCAGAATTAAGGGGAGGGGACCCAGGCCAGTTCCCCTCCCCCCCAATATTTTGAGAGAAAAAATAAATAAATATAAGTCAACAAGCATTATTCACGTTTAACTAACAAATTTCTCATGAATTAAATTATCTACAAGTTACTTCAGTTGAAATTTAAAACACTTGAAGGTGTGTGAGTGATTAGATTTATTGCCCCCTTAATCGAGAAGTTTGCCCCCCCCCCCCAATCAAAATGCTGAAATTCTGCTTATGAAGATACTAATAAATAACACTTTTTTAATTTTCTTTACTTATTACAAGCTTCTTTGTAATTTTTTTCAGGTCTTTTTTTAAAATTAAATTATTTAGTAATTAAGACATTACAAATTATCTAGGATAATAATAATAATAATAATAACTTATGCACAACTCCAGAAGGCTGTAGTACTCAACACAACACGCATAGTTCGGAAATTTATGGACACAAGCACACATCCCTAACTATTCTTCCAAATTTTTTTTTTTTTTTTTTTTTAATACACTTGGCAATATGTGCTTTGGTCCTTGACCCACCATACTGTCTTAGCTGGGGAATCCCATGGTTTGAAACTTTTTCGTTATAATAATAATAATATATCCTCAAAACACAACTCAATGCCAAAAATAAAATTAAAGCCATCAATACTTTTGACGTCCCACACCAACATATTCGTTCAGCATAATTCCATGGATAAACACTGAACTCAAAGCACTACAACGCACAACATGCACTACATTCACAAAACACAACATGCACCACCCCAAGTCCGCTGCAGAAATGATGACTCTTCCCCGCAAAGAGGGAGGCCGAGGACTCATCAATCTCATCACCCTACACGAAAAACGAGTACACACACTTAGGGAACACTTCCACCAAAGAGCGCAACACTCCTCACTCCACTCGCCATTGTCAAGGCTGACACACACCTCACACCCCTGGACCTCGCAAACCCTTCTCTAACACTCACCACTCCCGACACCCACACACAGCAGCTGCGTGAATCATGGCTCGTAAGGAACTCCATGGCAGACATCGCCAAGAAATCAGCCAGCCTCATGTCGACATGGAAGAGTCGAACAGATGGCTGATGAGTGGTGAGCTGCTTGGGAAGACTGAAGGGTTCATGATCGCGATACAGGACCAAGTCATCCCCACACGCAACTACAAGAAACACATTCTACATGACGCAAACGCACATCACGACAGATGCAGGAAATGCCACACTACGCATGAGATGATCGA
The DNA here is from genome assembly GCA_023159025.1 of Thereuonema tuberculata. Lineage (NCBI taxonomy): Eukaryota > Metazoa > Arthropoda > Chilopoda > Scutigeromorpha > Scutigeridae > Thereuonema > Thereuonema tuberculata. The sequence goes on from JAFIDM010000004.1 coordinate 68,839,718, forward strand.
ACACATAATATCAGGCTGTCCCCTTCTCTCCCAAACAGACTACCTCCACCGACACAATCAGGTAGCGTCGATCGTTCATCAACAGCTAGCACACAAACACTCACTTATTCAGAAAACGGTCCCATACTACATATACACACCACAAAAAATTGATTAGTCACCCTCACATAAGCTGTACTGGGACCATCCCATTCACACAGACAAAACCATACATCACAACAGACCTGACATCACACTTGTTGATAAGGTCAACAAACAGACCTACCTCATTGATATTGCAGTGCCTATCAGCAAGAACATGCAGAAAACTCATGCAGACAAGATCAGTAAATACACCGATCTAGCACACGAGCTCCAGAAGCAGTGGAGGCAGGACCGAGTATGTGTTGTACCCATCGTCCTGTCCGCCACTAGTCTGGTGCCTCACACATTGCACCACAGCCTCAGCACACTAGGACTTCATAAAAACACTTATGCACAATTCCAGAACTCAACACAACACACATAATTAGGAAATTTATAGACACAACCACACATCCCTAACTAACTATTCTTCCAACTTTTTTTTTTTTTTATACACTTGGCAATATGTGCTTTGGTGCTTGACCCGCCATATTGTCTTAGCTGGGAAACCCATGGTTTGAAGCTTTTTCGATATAATAATAATAAGCCTCTAAGGATCCTACCTCCTCGTGGTGGGTGGGGCAACTACCCTAGCTTTAGAGAAGGCTAGAGGATCCAACAATCTATGATGAGATCTTGTTTTGGTATTGATCATGCTGCATTGGATGTGGCGCTGGATATAGTCACTCGTGTTCAGGGGTTAGGCAGAGGCCTCCATTCGAAAAATACACTACAATCTCCCACAGGTGATGGTGGAAAAAGTGTCATCCCATTCTGTAGTATGGCTGCCACAATGCCCGGGCTTTAGCATCCAGTCTGAATGGTAGGAAGTGATTGATCTGTTCCAGAGCAGGCAACCACCAAGACTGGATAAACATGCCAGCGCATCTGATGGTCATCGCAGATGAACCAGGATCTTACGCTTGACTTCTACATTGTTACACAGTTAGGGACTCATCTCACAGGATACAGACAGCCACTACACCATGCATCCACCATACGTTCTCCATCGTTAGGGCTTCTCGATCACCGGGTAGTGCATCAGCGATGTTCCATAGAAGTTAATAATCTTATTCCCCCATGCAGACTTGCACAAATTAGGGAAGAAGTAATTAAATCCAACCACAGGACACCCCATCCCACTAGGAGACACTACCTTTATGGCAAACACAGAAACACTCTCTACCCCTCAGTGCACATGCTCCAGCAATACAACTAAAGATATATTAGAAGCAGCACATTATCATTTCTATACTGCACTAGCACAATACATAGGCACAGACCCCACACTCAGGCCACAACTCCCCAAAGTACCACATGAAAACATCTCTCCACAGTCATATACCACCTCGACACACACACTATCCCACAACACCTTGACAATATCCAAACAATAGAAGACACACACTAAACACTGTACTTCCCAGGGAATCATTACGGCACTTGGAATCAAACAACAGCACATATTTCCTACTGCACGGTCACAAGAATATATTCCCCCTTGGAGATGTCGCCTTGAGGGCTGCATCATTGACCTTAGAGGAAACATATCCAGGCTCACACAATACTGTACAGGAAACAAAACAAAGAAACTTATGTCCCAGGTTGGGAAGATATTCAAGCACCTAAACACTCACCCTTCATAACCAGGTTAAGGAAAACATCGACACACTAAAACAAAAACTGAGTGCACTTGCGAAAAGATTACAAAGATACAAACAGTGCACTCTGTACAAACAACAGAACAACACTTTCCAACACAATAGAAAAAGTCTACAGATCTCTTACATAGCCCTCTACTACTCCCAGCGAGGCATTACATGAATACTGGTCATCTCTATCCCCCATAATGACAAAGCACCATGGATAACAGAGAAACAACCTTTTCTGAACACGTCCTTTTGAGATATTACTCTTACAGACATAAAGACAGCACTAAAACATGCACACAACTGGAAGCTCCTGGTGCAGACGGCTTCCAGAACTTCTGGATCAAGAGGTTCTGCATGTGAAGGTATACTGACTAACATATTTCAACACCCCGAACATATGCCTCTTTTCCTCACACAGGGTGTCACATACCTACAGAGTAAGAACACTGAAACAGCACACCCTGCAAACTACCATCCAATCACTTGCCTTCCGACACTTTACAAACTCCTCACCTCCTGCCTTATAGACAAAGTCTAAACACACATCGAAACACAACATTCTTTCCGAACAGCAGAAGCGCTGTCGCAGGAATTTATTGTAAGAAGCAATTCCTTATTGACTCGGTAATCGTGCGGCAGGGGCGTGTGAAGAATAGGAACTTACACATTGAGTACATCGACTACTAGAAGGCATTTGATTTGGTCCTTCATTCCTGGCTCCTACACACTCTTCATCTCTACAAAATACATCCCAAGATCACAACAGTCCCCATTTCCATAAGGAGAGGTATTTTTCAGGGAGACTTCTTGAGTCCTCTTTGGTTCTGTCTTGCTTTGAATCCATTGAGTCACAAAACACAGTTATAGTCTTACCTCAGGCACTCTGATACCATATAAAATCACACACTTAATCTATATGGATGATATATATATATATATATCGAGGGTCTCAAGCCAAAAGGTTCTATGTGCGCTTCGCCTAATTTTGCAGGAAAGCATTTTGAATTTTTTGATTGAAATAATACTGCAATACCAGAAAATGAGATTTAGTATTGAAATCATTAAAGCCCAAGATAAACTAGCATGACAACCCAAACAAAGTGAAAAATGATAACAACTGACTCCTATGTTGTGTAAGGCAGAAATGCGCATAGAACCTTTTGGCACAACGCAGCAACAGATTAATGAAGTAGCTTGAAGGTTCTATGTGCACATTGAACCTTCTTCTTTGGGCAGAATTCAGAAACCATGCACACACAGAACGGTTCTGTGTACTACAACTTACTATTAGTATTATGAAAAACACTTATTTTATTATTTTTCCTTGACTTAGAGGACGTTAATGATAGGCCTAAATAAAAAAAATTCGAATAACTTTTAAAATTAAAGCATCTGGCTTCTACAATGTAATTTTAAAAAGTAAACCATAAAAATATTGTTTGTCTGACAGTTACAAAGTACATACCGTAATTCAAGGTTGCATGAAATGTACAGTACTTACTGCAGGTCAAAAGTGGCGGAATAGTGGCTGTTGTCAACTTTGGCATCCTCTTTATCGTTCAACTTTTCCTTTTGTGCTGATTCTTTATTTGTGATATGTGCATCGTCTTGGGACAAAAGGCCTCCTTATCCTCACCAGTTAAAAAGTTAAACTTAGTGCACTTAATACCCAGATCTTTTTTGGGTTTATGAAAACCCAAGTTGAAGTTTGTGCAAAACACACTATGGTAGGTATTTTCCCTGCTGCGATACTTTTTCTTTGTACAAACTGTACATTTTCTTAAGGTTCATATCTGGGCCTAGGTAATGTCGCACCGAATCTTTTCGTACGTAATGAGGCTCCATTCTAGGAAAAGATCGAATATGATAGCAAATAAACTGTACGTCTTCTGCGCTTGTTTGCTGGTGGGTGCCTTCCTCTTTGGTCTTGTTATACAAAATTTCCTAGCTTCTTCTTCATTGCACCTTGAACCGTTTTCTGTAAAAAATGAAGAGTAGACAAAAAAAACTTTTTGCATGCACGTGGACGCACCCATCAGTCGTTAAAAAATACTTGAATATATTTTGTTTTCTTGAATTTGCTGTGGATGTCCGTTGTAGATCGGATTGCTCTACATGACTAATAATAAAATCTCTTTGACGTTCATAGTCACCCGTGTTCCAGTAATTCGCAAATATAGCTTGTAGGTCCTGTGGAGTAAATTTTATACAACGTTTGAATCTGCACTTCGTGCAGTCAACCTGCTTTCTTTTTTTAGCTGAACACTCTACCCCTTTGTAGTTTTTGTAAGCTTTACCTTCAGCCTTGCATTTTTTCCGTATTGTTTTTTTTTTTCATTTTCCAGGATCGGATTTCTTCCGTCGAGAAGTTATCTCCCACGATTCTTTTGCAACATGTGTTTCTGCTTGGTTTGATTCATTCGTGTTTGGATCATTTTCATTTCGAATTCCCTCTAAATCCTCTTCGTTGTAATTATTGTCATGGCCACCTTCTTGTTGCTTTTCATCATTGTTGACATTGATTTCACCATTGTTGTCGCTTTGTACATGTGATGCACAGTTCTCTTCACTCCTCGTAGGCCCGTTTCTTTCTTCATTCTCCAATTCTGATCTGGCAGTTTTAAAATTCCCCAGCAGACGTTCTTTCGGCTTAGAAGTCTGACAAGGTTCAAAATTAACACACATCAATTTATTTGGGCTGACTTAAGGCTCAAAGAAATTATTTAAAAAATATCCCTGATAAGGCAGCGAAGAGGCAAGGATGGCTGGCAAATCAACTTATTTAGGAAGTTTCTAGCAATATTGAACCTTTCTATCATGAGGTAACTTAAAACAGTTGCAAATTATGTAAAACTCGGCTATTGCCTTTTCACCCCTTTCCTTCATACGATTGTCAAAAAATTTTTTTGTAAATAATTAAAGAGCTACCTGCTGGGTCACACACTGAGACATGAGAATCGAAATGAGAAGATTCTGATTCATTGTCATCGCTTTACTGAAGTAATATATCTTTAGCTGTTGATGTTAAAGGCTCACTACGTGGGTCCTGGCGTTTCATTTGACCAGAACGTGAAGCAAAGGCTAGAGCAACAAACCGTTTCCCACGTGGCTCCATTACGGTAGATTAGGCCTAATATTAAGGGTAACAAAACGACATTAATAGCATTAACATTAACCAAATTTTTTGTTTATTGATAGATTAGCAACAGTAATCAGTATAAAATAGCACTCTTTTCAACTATTATAGGAAATATACAATTGATTTAGAAGTGGTGAACTTCTAAACTTTTAGTGCTCTGCTTGTTGATCTTGGTGATCTGGAGGCTGGAGGCAACTTTGGTCTGGAGGCAACTTAAGTATGCAAAGTGGACACCTAGTGAGAGTTTCTGTCTTGTTGTTTTTCGAGTGCCATCTCGTGGTCTTTCAAGCAAGTCCGGATACTTTTGCTCTCCTAGAACCATTTGGACAGTTAATGTTGAAGACTTTTTTGCGCCAAAAGGTTCTATTTACACATAGAACTTTCTGGCACAGAGAAAGTTATAAGAAGTGAACATAGAACTTTTTGGAACAATCAGCTGACAGGCTAAAAATAGTTTTTCAAACAGAACCTTCTGGCACACGACAGAAGTAACCTAAATAAACCGTTTAGCACAAAAAACTGAAATTTAGCAAAATGTGCACATAGAACCTTTTGGCATGGGACCCTCGATATATATATACTTAGCCGACTACTTTGGCACCAACTTTAAAACCAACAAAAA
>JAFIDM010000004.1:68860253-68871309 GCA_023159025.1 Thereuonema tuberculata
ATTCAAAGCCTAAGACCATATGAAGTTTATAACTTGAACAGTGATGAACATGGCTGATTTCAGTCTTAGAGATTCAAAGCCCAAGACCATACGAATTTATAACTTGAACAGTGATTACTTGTAAACAGGTTAAAAGGATAAAAAAGATGGTAATAAACCTGCGTTTTCCATCATCAGGGACGGCACAAACATATAGGACATCACAAAACATTTAAGACGATACGAGTTGGAAATGCATAGCGAGAGTGAGGGAAGTGAAAGGATTAGGGAAGTTTAGCAATAGTGATGGGCGTTTTGCCCGCCAGTGATAGGGTTGTATGCCTTAAGCTGGATTATGTGGAAGGATTCAGCTAGGAGCCGGTGGGAAAGTTTATTGTGGTGGGAAAGGGGTTTAGCAGCAGAGAAGTTGGGGGGGTGTCCAGTCTCATTGTAGTGCATAACAGTAATTGAACATGTGGGGTCTGTGTTTCTGAAGGCTTTTTTATGCTCTTGAATGCATGTGGATAGGGACTGGGATGTTTGTCCGATGTAGCCAGAGGAGCATTGGTTACATGGAATCCAGTATACAGTGTTGGAAGAATTATTTAGTTGCTTGGTTTGTGTTATGTTTATGTTGGGTGATTTGAAGGCAGCAGCATACTGGTTTGGGTTCAGGAATTTTTTAATGAAGCTTTCAAGGGATGGATAGTAGGGCAAAAGGATGAATTTGACAGAGTTTGGGGGTTGTATTTTTAGTTTTTTGGTTCAGTTTGTATGTTAGGAAATTGAGGTGGTTGTGAAAAAGCTGGGAGGGGTAGTTATGGAGGTTGAGTATGTATAAATGATTTTTAATTCAGTGTGTAAGACTGGTTTAGTGGTGCATGTATGTTGTGAGTGCTCTGCTTATTAGAAAATCTATTGTGTTGATTTTGTATGTATGGGGTGTGTGGGAGTTATAATGTATGTATCTATTTTAGCTGATGGGTTTTCTATAGATAGTGGTTTGTTTGGAGTTGTTTTTGTAGGTGATGGATACATCGAGATAGTTGATGTGTTTGTTGGAAGGAGTTTCCAGTTCAAATTGTAGATGGGGATCTATGGAGTTTAGATGTTCTTGTATTTGTGTGATGTTTTTGTATTGTGAGGATGATGATATCATCATCATATCTTTCGTATAATTTAATATGTGGGCGGTGGATGGAGAACATTTGTTGTTCAATGTAGTCCCCAAAGCAGAATATCGAGCGACGGGGCGACAATGTCGCAGAACGAAAGTGAGGGCTGCAGAAAGATATCGTATAGAAAGGGGTCGGTTTTTTTTTGGTTGTCGATTCGGAGATTCTGTTTTTTTTTTGGTTGTCGATTTGAAGGTTCGTTTTTTTTTTTTCTGCATAAAGTTTTTCGTCTTAGCATCAATCGTCGCAGAAAGATAAAAAACATTCTGCTTTCGGGAATATAGTGTAATATGAGGTCTGCAATAGGTCCTGATATAGGAAGGCCCATGAATAGAACATGTGTTTGGGGGTAAATGTTGTTGTTGTTGTGGCAGAAATATTGCCTGTTATAAATGGTGTGGATGAGGAAGTAGATTTGTTTTATGGTCATGTGAAATTGGCAAAAAAGGGTTTCATCATCTAGGAAGTCATAGTGTGCTTCCTTGATGGTATTGTAGGTGAGGGATTTGTGAATAGGAGTCTTGGCAGTTTTTGTGATGTCCTATATGTTTGTGCCGTCCCTGATGATGGAATACACAGAGTTTTCTGAAACTGTAGGTTTACTGCCATCTTTTTTATTTTATTTTCATCATGTTTGTAATTAAGTGCGTTTTATTCATTTTCACTTTCTCTTTAATTATAATATATTTTATCATTTTAGCAAATGTATGCTCTACAAATTATGAACAATTAAAATCAAATTATTTTAATTATATATTATTAATTTTAATTATATTACTCTTTTGAATTTTTAGTAGATGATTATATTATTAAAATTTATTGTAGGATAGCAACTTATCTACTTACTAATCTTGCAAAGAAAGGTAATCCTCCGCTGTAGAATCCTTCAAAAAAGCCACTTGTTCGGTAAATATATTTCATACAATCAACCATTCCTTTAAAACGTCTACAAAAAAAAATATCTAAATAAATATTTAAATTCTTATAAAACAGTAGAATTTAAAAAAACTTGATTATTGAGTATGTTAAATAATAACATCACTTATTTGTAATTTTCATATCTTAAATATCATATTTAGATATTGTTTGTTAATAATAAGAATTTAAATTTTCTAAGGTTAGAAGTAGAAAGTTTGTTTATTTAGTATGCCAAATTGTAAACTGTAATATTAATCTGTTGTTATAATTAATATCATGTCTTTCATTTTGTTGAGAAACTAATTGTTAATCTTCAATGTAAGAATGGATTGAAGAAGAAAAAGCATAAAATTATTTTTTTCCGAAAATTTGCTATATTAAATAAAATATATACAATTTAAGAAATGAATTATTCTTTTAATATGATGAATTGTTGCATGAATTGTATATCATTGCAAGAAATGTACATGGGAGGCTGATCTTTAACCCTGTAAGGCTTATAAACACAGTATCTATTGAGCTCTGGAGGCTTACTGACGTGGCTTACTGATACAACAAACTGGGGTGGAGAGGACAGGCATAAGCTACAGTTGAAAATTTTTTTAAATTTTAAAAAGTTTTGTTTATTTTTCCTCTGTTTTTTAGTCCCATGAAGAAAACTGGTTCGAAATGGCCATCTTTGAAGGGTTGAAGGAAATCAGATACATGGTGACTTAGTCTCATGTATCTGATTTGGAGAAGAGCTAGAACATCTTCTCATCAAGTATCACTGATTCTATTTTTAGGAGAGGTCTAACTAGGTCTATTTCTAGGTCTAACTAGATGAAGTTTGTTACTATGAAGCTGATTCCACTGCTGTTGCCGGATAGTTCTCTATTGAGAATGATTATTATTATTAAGGAAGGAGATTCCCTGCAGTGGCAGTGTGACACTAGACTAGACATGAGAAATGGCAAGTTCATTACCAAACACTTCTGACGTGACAGGGAAGAATTACATGCATTATTAAAATGTTATAATAAATTTCAAATGGATAAAATAATAGGGCAATCATCAAGGTGTCTATTCAGTGCCTGCAGAGTACTCTCAGAATCACAGTAAATTATGAGGATTTCGATAACTTTTCTTTGAAAGTATATTTTAAAGTCATACAAACTTCACAAGAAAGATGAATAGCATTACTGAAGTTTTCAAAGTAAACAACTGCACCAATATAAGACTCTCATTTGGGTCCATATGTATAAAAAGTTGTGAAATTTAAGTGGATTGACAAATATTTAGTTTTTCAGTCTCTCCACCCCGAAGGATGCTCCTGGGCCCACAGCAGGCCTCTTTATCTGTGATAGCAAAGGCACCCTTGCTAGTCTCCTACTGTTAAAACATGAACACGTTAAAACAACATGTTAAGATCCATCCTGTTGTGAATTCGGTTGAGTTTTGATGCATCTGTATTGTTGAGGGAGTGTTTGCTTTGCTGTACTTATAAAGTGAAAACTCACAGTTTGGCATTTTATATTTCCATTTGCAAACACATACAGGCAAGGGAGGGGGAGGCTTTACCCCACACTGGAATTTTCAATTCAAATAAAGTCATAGAATTTTTTTTCTCTCAAGAGGATGAAAAGGTAAAAAAAAATTGTAAATTTTTTTATAACTAATTGCTTTAGTTATATTTATTTCATATACAGTAAGACCTCTGAAATTTGGCCCTCGGTTATCCTGCCCCTATGGTAATCCGGCCTGGGTCCTGAGTAAAGTTTTTTTTTAATAACTAAATTCGTTTCTAAATTCTAAAAGAGGTGGCAACAGCAACCGACATTATGCTTTTTAGGAGGTGGAGAGACATTGCATCAAAGAAATGTTCGCAGCGAGTGAAACAAACAGTGATGACTTCATTTTTTTTAAAGTAATGCCGTAGAAAAATGCCCTTTATTGGTTTACATTTTGGTATTTTTGTTTATTAGATTAAATTATAATTTCTCATATAAATTTAAACATTAAGAGGGACATTAAAAACTAGATGTTTTTTATTTTTTTTATTTTACAGTACATATATTGTTAAAATGTAGTTAAACGCATTTGTATCATTGTACTGTATACAATAAATAAGACTACTGTAATTATAAAATACACTTTTTATTTGTATTGTTTTTAATAAACATTTGAGTGCAAAATTATAAAAATGGGGTTAAATTAATTAATGTTTTAACAAAATTGAGCTTTTGGGTTATTTTAAGAACACTCTCAGTAGTCTGGCTTTTCTGTAATCCGGCCTACTGGGCGCCAAATTAGGCCGGATTTGAGAGGTTTTACTGTAATTTCAGAATATAATTTTTACAGACTTTTTATACTGCTATAGACAATGAGTGGCAACTTTATTAAGAGACGCCCTTCAGTCTAACTTGGATGGGTCCGGCAGTGATGCAGGCTGATGTAACAGCAACGAGTAGTGTATAAAATGCATGCTCGTAACAAAAGAATTGTGTATCTGGACAGTTCGCAAGACATGGGTAAGACAAAAAATTTAAATGACTTCGAACGAGGCATGATCATGGGGGCAAGAAGAGCCGGTTCCATTATTTCAGAAAATGTGAAGATTCTAGGCTTTCTCGTGCAACAGTATCGAGGGTGTTCAGAGAATATGTGTGTGGGGGTGTTCAGTTGGGCCAAAAAACTTCAAACAAGAAGTGCAACAGTGAACAGAAAAGACTTGTGGATCAAAGTGGTAACAGTATAATGACATGAATCGTCTGCAGCATTAACATGACAGATTGCAGAGAGAATAACGCAGCTACACCAAAACGCATAACACAACGGACCTTGTCTCCGATTGGTTTTAACAGCAGGAGACAGCAAGGTTGCCTTTGCTATCACAGAAAACAGGAAATCTGCCTGGTGTGGGCTTAGGATCATCACAATTGGACACTTCATGATTGGAACAAGTTCGCTTGGTCCTATGAGTCTCGGTTCCTTCTCCACCATGCTGATGGCAGGATGAGAATATGGTGCAGGCAGCACAAATTCATGGACCCGTTTTGCCAAGTGACAACACTACAAGCCGGTGATGGTGGAATAATTGTCTGGGGAATGTTCTCCTGGGACACACTTGGTCCTTAATACCCCTGGAAACATCTCTTAAAGCAACAGGCTACCTCAACATTAAAATCAGGAAAATAATACACACAAGTTCAGCAAATGTTACAATTTAAAACTAAAATTACAAGGAATGCTACTAGTTTCATCTGCAGTTGCAGACATCGTAATGCAGTAAAACATTAAACACTGGGTTTTACATGGGAAGCGAGGAGAGTAACAATTTGAAATGATTGCAGGGATGCAGTCACGTGCTGCCAACAATGAGGGAAGTTTCCACTCGATAGAAGGTGAATGGGATAGTGAGAAGGAATGGACAAAATGCTGAAAGAGTGGAATGAAGGATAAGAATAAAAAGGAAAAATTAACAATGTAGAAAGTTTTATAATAAATATGAAAAAATAGGAAAAGGAAAAAGTAATAAGGTGAAAAATCTTCCACCCCTATTTTATTTCTTTACTTTTTATTTTATTTTTTTAAACTTTTTAATTCCGTAATTTTCATTTCTATTATATTTATTTTCATCTTATTATTTTTCCTTTTCTTGTTTTTTCATATTTATTGTTAATTTTTCCTTTTTATTCTTATACTTCATTCCACTCTTCTAGCATTTTTGTCCATCCCTTCTCACCATCCCATTCACCTTTCTATCGAATGAAAACTTCCCTCATTGTCGGCTGCATGTGACTGCATCCCTCCAAACATTTCAAATTGTTACTCTCCTCGCTTCCCTTGTAAAACCCAGTGTTTAATGTTTTACTGCCTTATGATGTCTGCAACTGCAGATGAAACTAGTAGTGTTGCTTGTAATTTTAGTTTTAAACTGTAACATTTGCTGAACTTGTGTGTAATATTTTCCTAATTTTAATTTTAATGAACACATATTAAAACGCCATTCCTACCTCAACATTGTTGCAACCAGGTGCACCCATTTATGGCTACAGTTTTCCCAATGCAGATGGCCATTGTTTTCAACAGGACAAAGCACCCTGTCATTGTGCTCGATTGGTCTTCCCTTGCTTCATTGGCCACCTCAATCACCTGATCTCAACCCCGTCGATCATTTGTGGGAAGAGGTGGAAAGATCTATTCCTGAGCCTAGAAACGCCACCATCTACCTTGTAGAATCTATGCCTGTCATCAAAGCTAGAGGAGGGCCAGCTCATTATTAATATGTTGTCTCTAATAAAGTGGCCACTCAGTGTATATCTATTCCCCCCCCCCCCCATACACACACACACACACACCCACCCACCCCAGAAAATATCCTGTGGGAGTTCTTGCTTGCAAATGTTGAATTAGATAAAGTTGCAATTTTAAGGTCTATGAATTGAAGTGTATCTATCAAGTTCTTCACCTGATGCCCAAATGGTGATGTAAGAGAAAGGATAATTGGAAAAAAAAGTCCTCTTTAATAAGAGAAGATACACATTGGTTATTAGCAGTATTATCTGGATACATGAAATGCGTGTGTAATATTAAAGAAGTGTTTTTGTTGATATTACAAAATGTCACAAGGTATAAATGAATGTCTGATGATGAATGACATATAGGAGATGTTAGACAGAATAAATCAAACAATGGAATGAAAATAATCATTAAGAAAACCAAACTTATGTTAATATCAAAATGAGAGAAACAAATAAATATAACCAACAATAGACAAAGAATTGAACAAGTAAAAAGTTTCTGTTATCTGAGACAGTTTATCACACAAGACTGCAGATGTACAATGGAAATAAAAACTAAAATAGCAATGGCTAAGACGGCATTTTATTAACATGTAACAAAATTGATATTAACCTAAGGAAAAAGATTTTAACAACTTATATTTGGTCAGTTGCTTTATAATATATAATTCGGAAACATGGACATTGAACACCTAAAAAAATAAGTATTTAGAAACTTTTGAGATGTGGGGTTACTGTAAAATGGAAAAAAAATCAGCTGAACTGTAAGAAAGACAAATAATGAAGTATTAGAAATAGTGGATGAAGAAAAAAAAAAATATAAGTATAATTAAAAGAAAAAGATTAAAATGGCTGGGACATGTTTTGAGACATGATAATCCTACACAGAGAGTCCTAGAAGAGAAGATTCCAAGCGAAGGTAGAGGATGAGGAAGACCTCGAAATAATTTTATTACACAAACATGCAAGGATTTAGGAGTTAGAGGCTTTGTGGAACTGAAGAGGACAGCGGAGGTTAGAAACAGATGTAGGAACATGTCATGGACCTCATCCTAACCAGTCTTCGGACTGTCTCTCTAATCATCATCATGATGAATGGGATCCAGTATGGGAACAGCTGAAGGCCAAGCAGAACAATACAACTATAATCCAATAGTGATCTTATCAAGGCTTATAAATTGAAATAAAACAAGTTGATCACTTCCCCAAATGAAAGGAGAAAGGACCTTACAATTTAACTTTAAGATACATTTTTCCTTAGATTCTACAGGTGCCTTAGTTTAGTTTTTGATAAAAGATTAGATCCAGTAATTTATGCTCTGATGCAAAAGGAAGTTGAAAATCACAACTTTCAAATTGGGTGAGACATAACTGCAGCTGTCTCTTGATATATCACAGATTAGTAGAATTGCAAAAAAATCTGTAAGTTGTCCACATCTAGAGAATTATGAATAGCTAAAAATAAATAAGATATGTAATTTATTTTAACAGATAACACATTGCTTTGAGGTACTCCTAATTCTTGAGGATAAGAGGATGAGCGAGCACAGCTAAGATGAACTTGGAAAGTACGGTCCACAAAAAAACTTTGAATAAATAAACCTTGTGACATACAATGACCATAGTTATGAAGATCTTTAAGAATGCCATATTTCCAGATCCAACCGTAAGCCTAGGTCAAAGAAAATGGAAATAAGGTGTTCTCTATTGACAAAAACAGTGCAGATAGTATCCTCCAAGCATATCCAATGGTCAATGATGGATCAAAGTTGATAAAAGTCACAAGGTTTTTATTAATTTCTGGATACCAGACTAGGTACCAAAATTTACAGAGAAAGCTCATGTGTATGATGAAACAGTAATTGTTAGGGTCACTTTTATTTTTTTTCTGGGTTTAGCAAAGGAATAATAATTGCTTTGTGCTTTTAATTCTGGAAATAAATACTCTAAGCAAATCTTATTAAATACAGAGGATTGTTTACAATCTATGGTAACGATTTGCATGGCGCGTGACGACGCAACCAATCACAGTAGGTATGCAAATTTATGCAAACATACAGGTGAGTACTTAAAGATTAGTGTGGAGGGTTGCGGGTTAGTTTGTTCAGAGAAATGCCGCCGAAAGTGTCACAGTTTTGGGAAGGGTACGTTACAGACCTTTCCGACGCGAAATTTAGTTATTCCGCAATAATTACGGCATGTAGAAAAAGAGGTTTCACCATTTCGAAGAAAGGAGTTCATAATGTGTTGACTGGTGTTGGTTTGGCCCGTACAGGACAGATTTCCGGGACTGAAAAGCAAGCAAATCCAAGGACACCTATGAGTCGCACAAAGACTGTCATTCAGAAAGTGAAGAAAATGGTGACGGGGAACAATCCAGTGACCCAAAGGACCATTGGTGCGAAGGTAGGAACATCTCTTCGTACCGTAAACAACATTATCCATAAAGATTTGGGACTTCAAAAGAGACATAAAAGCAAGGTTCACAAGCTCTTACCAAAGCACATTTCAGAACTTAAGACAAATTGCAGAAAACTGTATGAACGACATCTCGCTGGGGATAAATGGAAGTATATGGCCACATTAAACGAAGCATATGTTTATCTGTCCGATTGCAATAAACCAAGGGCGATTTTCTATCGCCCAGTGGGAGCCAAATCGTTTCCAAATTGGTACAGAGAATGTCGTGAAACTTTTTCGAAGGGATTCATGATCGTTGCGGGTTATTCCTATCAAGGCAAGCTACAGATACGGAGGGTGGCTCAAAATGTAAAGGTGAATTCTGCATACTATCAGGATCACATACTGACACCAATTTATACACAGGGACTACCTGCTCTTTACGGAAACGACGTTTCCAAGGTCCGTCTCCACCAAGACAAGGCGTCCAGCCATACGTCCAAATCGACCCAGAATTTTCTGACACGAATGGAACAGCAAACCGGAATCCAGGCTATACCGTTAACCGAGATACCAGTGAAGTCTCCAGATGCATCGCCCATGGATTTTTGCACATTTGGACTGTTATAACGAGCCTTGGGAAGACGACGTCCTCGTTCATTGGATGGACTCTGGAAATGTTGTCAGCAGGAGTGGCAACGTATAAGTCTTCCCGTTCTTCGCAGTAGTCTCCTGCAATGGAAACTGCACTGCAGAGCGATAGCAGTATCTCATGGCCATCAAATAGAGCATGATCGTTGGTGGAGAAAGGGAATTTCTGGGAAATAGACCCGAATCCAAATCGTTACCATAGATTGTAAACAACCCTCCGTATCAGCAGAATTACTGCTAAGAATGACAAGGATAACTTTTATAGCATTTCATAGTGAATTTTTGGAGCTGTTCAACACAAACAATAATTCAACCAATACAAAAAGAATATTAACAATTAAAAATGAAACCCACTAAAATTGTAAAGACAGGACAGTTAAAAATATTTAAGATTAAAATTAAAAAGAGGCATGGCTACAGTTTCAAGATTGTTCCGATCTCATCATCAGGCTAAGTAGTGGCGTTAGGCTTCCGTTTAAATAAGGGTTGCCAGCTCTTTAAACATGTGATTGGTTACATCATAGGTTGGCATTAAATAATAATGGGGGGGAGGGGAGAAGAAAAAGTTAATTGTGGAAAAAAAAAATTCTCGTTTTCCCTATTGTAGATATATTGCAATTTTTGGTATAGGAATATTATTGTTGTAGTTATTATTATTTAATATGAAGTATGATTCGGTGACAAGGCAATATATCTACAATATCGCAATATCATAGATATATCGCAATATATTCATTGATCATTGAATTCCAACATATAAGACAAAGTGATGAAGCTTTTCCTTTATGTTTTGATTTATTTAACAGACAGATATATAATATTGATGCAAAGTCGAAAACCTTCCTGGATTGGTCAGTTAAACTGCACTGTGATTGGCTGAACCGGGAGGGCAATTGACCATGCCATTGGCTCAAAGCTCTACCAATTGCCTCAACTTGATCATTGATGGTAAATAATTCTGTGCCATTTTCCTTAAGGATGGTGAGTTATTGTGAAGAACAGCAATCGTGAATTCTTTTCAACTTTATTCTAAAGTATTTCTGATAACATGAGTACAAGGAAGATATGAATGAGTGCCAAGATTCCTTTTGTGCAACAACATGATGCGAATCCAATATTAAAAATTTTATATAAAGTTAAAAATGAAAAAGAACAGTTTATTATTGAAACACTGATCATTAGCAGTTTTAATTGTATAAGTAAAGACAAAGGAATGAAATTAAATGATTATTCCATTTGTTTATTGAAGAAAAGCTTTAAAAATTTATCTAAGTTTATATGATTTACCTGTATTCTAGAAAGAATGTTATTTCATGAGATGCTGAATATTATTATCGTTGTTTGTTAATAAGACATTGTATATTGTTATAACAAATTTCTAATAGGAATCAAACTTGAGAAAGATTAGCATGAGGCTAATCAATATATTACATTTTATTAAAGAAGAAGAAGAAATATATTAATATAATAATATGAAAAGTTAGTGATTAATTTCATCAATCCTTTGAATAAAATGATAATCTTAGCATATTAACACTCCTTAAACATCTTCATTAAACAATTGTATGATTTCAAGTTTATTTATATGTTTTAGAGAAGGAATGCAAGATGTTCTTCTCTTTTTATTTATTTTTCAACCTGAAGAAGAAA
>JAFIDM010000004.1:68871709-68893218 GCA_023159025.1 Thereuonema tuberculata
TTTCTTCTTCAGGTTGAAAAATAAATAAAAAGAGAAGAACATCTTGCGTTCCTTCTCTAAAACATTTGAACATTTACATTTATGAACATTTTACATGATTAAATAAAGTAATTATCAGACATGATGTGTGTAATTATATTAAAGAAGGACCAAACACACACAATAAGTAAAATAAATAAAAATAAACACTTCATTATAAAAACTTCATGACATGTTTCGAGGATCTTAATCCTCCTCCTCAGATGATAAACATAATATAAAGAAAAACTCTATGGCTCCGAACATAATATTTAAGCCAGAAAAGAATTTCAACAAACCAATACACAGTAATAATCCAATAGTTTACAGTAATTGTTACAAATTAATAAAGATGTTGTGCAACATTATTATATGAACTATAAAAACAAGCAGTAAATGGTCATATTAAGTTATATTGTAGGGCATTAATCACCGAAATTTCGGTGTTATAGCATCTCATTGTTTTTATTAACAAAGTCTCCATGAATTTTCTTAGATATGTGTCCTTCTCATTAGCATAAACAATAGGTTCATTGGTAAGTAGCGTATGTCCCGTTTGTTGATGAACATTGTCTTAGAAGTAAACTTTCTCCCATACTAGGCCAAATTAATATAAAATTAGCCCATAAAACTAAGAATACATTAGGTAGGTTATTGTCAAAATAAAGAACATGAACATGTACGTAATTTAGACAGAACTGATGTAGTTTATGGGATAAAATGTGCAGAAGGGGGTGATAAATGCTTATACATTGGCGAAACGAAACGCCGGCTACAAATTCATATAAAGGAACACAAAGGGGCAGTCAGGAGGAAAAATAAGCTGTACCAAACAGCTCTGCATCATCAACAAACGGGACATACGCTACTTACAAATGAACCTATTGTTTATGGTAAGGAGAAGGACACATATCTAAGAAAATTCATGGAGACTTTGTTAATAAAAACAATGAGATGCTATAACACCGAAATTTCGGTGACTAATGCCCTACAATATAACTTAATATGACCATTTACTGTTTGTTTTTATAGTTCATATAATAATGTTGCACAACATCTTTATTAATTTATAACAATTACTGTAAACTATTGGATTATTACTTTGTATTGATTTGTTGAAATTCTTTTCTGGCTTAAATATTATGTTCGGAGCCATAGAGTTTTCCTTTATATTATGTTTATCATCTGAGGAGGAGGATTAAGATCCTCGAAACATGTCATGAAGTTTTTATAATGAAGTGTTTATATTCATTTATTTTACTTATTGTGTGTGTTTGGTCCTTCTTTAATTAAATAAAGTAATGTCTGGAACAGAAACCTTAGTGAAGAGACACATTAGTTAAAAACTAAGAATAATATCCTTGGGTTGAAGTTTTAGGCAGTACAATTTTTCAATGAATTGTGAGGAATCTTTTTAGTAGTAAACGTATAGTGTGCCCACAGTGGAATACTTAAGCCATATAAGTATTTAGCTAAAGTGTAAGTTTGTGTAATTGAGTAGCTTACAATTGGACAGAGAGGGTAGTTCACAGTATCATGAGGCATAACTTGATTTCTTCATCTTAAGATGAGGCTTCAAATGAGACAACCCATCTTCTTATCTGCTTGTAACCTTTTACTTACAGCTTTTCAGAATTACAGTAGGTATTTCTCTTGTCTGCCAAAAGGACAGTCAGTTCTTCATTCAAAGGAAGTTCTGGCAAATCCCAGCAATCTGTGACAGTGTTTTTGCATATAGATAGTACTGCTTTGGTCAGGATTTGTGCAGCTCCTCATATGATTTTTTCAGAAATCTGTGAATGAAAACCACACTGCCAATGATGTCATAATGGCAAAGGTTTCTCCCTCTGCTTGAGCTAACATATCAACAGCAGGTAGTGAAATTGCAGAGAAGTTTAAACAGTCCTGTTTAAGTGAAGATGCGTAAATGGCTTGTTCTTCAATAGATATTCAAATTTGCTGTTCTGTTTGTTTGTTGAACAGTTATGCCTCGCATAATGCTGCTTAGTACATGTTTTTGCTACAACACAGTTTATAATTTTAAAACATCTGAAAGCCAAATGCAGTTGTAACCGTTAGACATGTTCCAAACATTGAATACCCTCACCCTTCCTATTTGAAAACAACAAAAAAAAAAAAAAACCACTCCTTCGTGATATTGTTCTGTTACAGAACTATAACAAAAGAGCAACAGAGCTTCCCTTGCAAGACAGAGCTTCAACTGTACAGACCTCAGTGATGGTGTTGTGTCTACAGTCTAAATTGCAAACTACATTTACAAGTCAATCCATTCCATTATTAATTATGATTGGAAAGAGAACATGATAGTGGGCCAAATAAATGTAAATGGTTAATACTAGAACAAAACTTGAAATTATAAATCTTCATGAAGATGGTGCATCATTTCCAAAAATAGCATAGGAAAAAGGCATCAACAAATTATTGCTGGGAACTGTTGTTAAAAACAAAAACAAAACAAAAATAGAGAATCTTCCCTTAATTATATATGACAAAATTGAATTTTAAACAAAGAAATTTTTTGATGGATCAAGATATATTGCTTTTCTTGTCGTTTCTGGGGGTGCCAATAACTGATCATTGGTAACATTACCATAATATTTTGGTCAATGCGATTTTTTACAGCAATGGAATTTCTGTGAACCAATAAACCATGTTACAAAAGGAATTACTGTCTATTCAAACAGATTGATTGCTCTAACTGCTATCAGATCACATAAATCCTAATAACGAGAGATGATTGAAAAGTATTTGAGTAAATTCTTTTCATGAAAACTTTAATAATTACACAGATATAACGATAGATGCTTGAAAGGGCATGTAATTGACTACTTTTCTACATAACTTCCATTGATATTGATGTACTTCTCCCAATGTGAAATTAATTTATGTATGACAGAGTAATAAAAGCTGTTCGCCTGACAAGGAAGGTACCCGGGGTCCAATGTGAATTTCAAGATGAAACTTGACAGACATTTTTATCTAACCAAGTAAAGTTCAACCCCAGAGCCATTCATCTATGTATGGCTTGTTTTACCCAAGGGAATTAATCATCGAATGACTGATGGTCTATATCAAAAATTTCCATTGTTTAGGATCCTAAAGTGAACAAAACATTTTAAGCACAAATTCTTCCAAACAAACTCTCCAAATGACAATATTTCAAAAGCTATATCAGCTTTCTTTCTCAAGCTCCAAATAAAATAAAATAAAATAAAATAAAATAAAATAAAATAAAATAAAATAAAATAAAATAAAATAAAATAAAATAAAATAAAATAAAATAAAATAAACAGGGAAAAGAAGATGTTGTTATCTTTTCCCTGTTTACTTTATTTTATTTTATTTATTTGGAGCTTGAGAAAGAAAGCTGATATAGCTTTCGAAATATTGTCATTTGGAGGGTTTGTTTGGAAGAATTTGTGTTTAATAAAAAAGTTTGATTTATTCAAGATGAGTTGGTTATAAAACATTTTAAGGTTTGTTTTTATTAATTGTATTCAAAATTACAACTAAAGTTGATTCAAATTGATAATGGACATTTGCATTTTATAACATATTAAATTATTATAAGGCCTACTGATCTGGGAGATCAGTACCTGGTGAGTGGCCAAAAATTATTTGAGTTTAATATCTTAGTCTCTCAGTCTCAGATCCTCCCGCCCCTCTCGGCACATAGGGCAACAAGCGATCTCCATCATATTCGATCGGCCGCAACGATTTCGGCTTCGTCCCAGGAGATGTCAACGGCTCTAAGATTTCAATAAATGTTCTTCGCCAAGTTTAATATAATCTATATTAATTAAAATCTTTTTTATTGAATGTATTATGTTAATTTCTACATTATTTGATTTTATTTAAAATAATACCACCTAAAACAATTTCAAAGATGTTCAACCACTTGATATGTATTTCTTCCATGAATATAAAACGTACATTCGTAGAATTTCTGATTACAACACATTAAGGTATCATGTTAGTCAATTTACAATAATAGAATTTTATGATTAAAATATATTCTATTGTATACAATCAATTATTGGCTGATTGTTATAAAAATATGAGAATATATGCTTGGCATAAACCTGGATGTGAAAAATAGAATAACAGAATTTGAAAGTGTTATTGATGCTCTTTTTGATTTTGACCTTGTTCAATGTCTAGAAATTAAAAATGATATCAACTGTAATGTTTATCTTTTATTCAATGTGCTCACTGTTTGTTTTATTATTGTTTCAACCATTTTATTGTTAAAAAAAATAACATTACCATTTCGACTAATAAACAATTTCATTTTATTTCTATTTATGACAGTTGCTATCAATTAAATATTGTCTTCTATTATTATATTCATCAATTTGTTTCATTAAATCTAATCTTTTAATTTCTTCTCATTTCTCAATATTTTAATGTTGGCTCATCTTTTAGCCACATTGAAATTATATCAACTATTTTTTTTAGCTCTTTTCTCCTCTTGTCCAACCATTTTAATTGTCTTTCTGGTTCTAATTTTGCTTTAATTTTTATTTGTCCATGTGTGAGTTTAACTTAATAAAAAAAAAATTAGTCATAATAATGCTTTAAAACTTATTATTTTTTCTTAAAATTCTGCATTATAATAAGTTTTACCATGCTACCCACTAAAAACAATGGAAATTTTCTTCGTTGACCATCGGTGAATCTATGATTAATTTCCCCACGAAAAACAAGTCATGCAGATGAATAGCATTGGCATTTTACATTTTTGGGCCAAATATACATATCTACCAAGTTTCATCTTGAAATTTGTGTTCGACCCCGGGTACCTCTCTTGTGAGTGCAGAGCCATTCATGAATAGCTTTCTGCACATCTTCATCCCTTATGAAATCGTTGCCGGCAAGTTTCCTCTTCATAGGGCCAAACAGGTGGTAAGTCAGGACTGTAGGCAGAATATCCCATTGCCAGGAGCGCAGTTTGGTGGTCATGGCTGCAGCAACATATAGGACACATATTGCCCTCTCTGGATGTTTCCAGCAAATAGCAAAGTCTATTCAAGGTTTCAGAGCAAGCTGATACGTTCGTCCTTTAGGAAGGAATCACTAAGCACACACCTTGGCTCTCCCAAAAAGTATTAACCATCATCTTTTTGGCAGACTGCACAGCTTTAAATTTTTTTGGTGGAGAAGAGTTTGGTGTTTCCATGTTTCGTCTCCTGTAAATATGGTCAAGAAAGCTGTTTCTTTCACGTTGGTAATTCAGTCATTATCTGCCATTTTTGAATAGCTGTAACATATAATACACATGCATGCCATCTAGTGAGAAAATAGTCAATTATATGCTCTTTCATGTGTTTATCTTTATATCTGTGTAATCATTAAAGTTTTCATGAAAAAAATTTACTCAGTTGCTTTTCAATCACAATCACCCCCTGTATATAGAACAGTGAATTGAACAAACATAGCTAAAAAAGACCATAAAGAGCAAGTGATTTTGAATGATAGATGTCCTGAGAATGCCAACCACAGTAGCCGGAAAAACCTCGACACCTCAAGTAACCCAAGACACACAGCATAACCTGAAAGAATGTTGCTGCTAGGTCTACATAGCATTAAGTTCAATCTACAGCATATCATCTTATTTTTGTTCAGGGCTCTAAAATGACAAAGTTAAATTAAACATTGACATTTTTAACATAGGGTAAAATCACTGATGAACATATCTGTGCTACAGGGTAACTAAGCTGTGTCACAGAGAAGGGAAGGGGGAAGGAAAGGTTAGGATTTCAACATTAATTTTTAATCACATGTAACTAATGAATAAAAATTCACCCAACAATGTACAATTTTATTTACTTTCTTACGAACATGTAAAAGATTAAAAAAAAAATGAAAGAAAAGAAAACATGCCTGAGAAGCCACCTCAGATATAGAACTCATCATGAGTGTGTTTGTGTGTGTGTGTTTGTGAGAGACAGAGATAGCGACAGAGAGAGACATCCCAACCAATCAGATCCTGGCTATACATAAAAGAATTCACATTCAGCCAATTTTAAAACCGTTATTATCAATTATTAGAAGATGTAATGTAATGTTATATACTAATGATATTTTTATGAATATACAATAATTTGCAAGTACTCAATTTCTTTACAACTGTATAAGCAGCAACTTTTTATCTGAAAGTTTCAATTATATTAGGTACACAATCTTAAATTGTTCATCCTGGTAATCTCATTAATACAAAAAAATAATTATTCTTAGGATAACTTATACAATTTCATTGAAATAATTCAGTTTTGTTTATAAGAAATTTTTCATGATTTAAATGGAAAAAAAATATCATAATAAACTTTGGACAAACATTAGATACATCAATTTAGAATACTTACTTTGAAATAGGGGTATTCATTATTCTAATTTTGATTGTGTCGATTGGCATAACAACAACAGTGGCAGCTAAACTGGTAACGAAACTGTGAGTTCAAATAAAAAAAATTGTAATAAATTAATATGATTTCCTGGCAAATTCTATTAAAATTTAAATAAGTCTACGTCAGTAGATTAGTGAATTCTGTTAATAAAGCAAGAAAAAAAATAGAAAAATAAAATTAACAAAGAAATGTTAATATTTCTCATGGAATGACTGGGTTCTGGCCACCACACACAGTTCTAATAAAATACATAAATATAAATACAATAAATGCGAGCGCTTTCGAGGTGATCTACACCTCGTTCTCAAGCGGAGAAATGAATAACATATTTCGAAAATAAGAAATGAGGTCCAACGGACGTTTGAGCTGGACGGAACCATTTGGGATTTAGGGATGTTGGCATTGGACCCTGCTGCCGGGGGCTAAGAAGGGGAGCGGTGAAGAACATCGGAGAGAGGGAGAGAGATGAAGGGAAACAGCGAATCTCAGTTATGAAAACAAGAAGGCGTCGTTTACGCCATCTCATGCATGCGCAACTCCTGCCGTTACGTCGGCGAAACACACCAAGCCTTAAAAAAACGGGTTGCCCAACATTCCACTTCCGTCATTAAGGGCGATACTAATTATCTAACTTCATTCATTGTTGTGATAACAATCACTCTCTGGACCTCCACAATCCCACCATCATTTGTCGGGAAGAGAACCATTTCAAGCGCAAATGCAAAGAAACCTTCTTTATTATCACTGACAGGCTGTGTTATAACGACAACCTATCAGTTTTCACTATTCCCCAATACGGTTTCCACAAATAGTTCCAACCCCGGAAGCACCTTGCTCCTTCTCATTAACTTTAATTCTGTACTTGCTTTCCAATGCATTTGCCACCTTGGTCATCTTTTTATCTTCCCCCTTCATCCCAAATTTTCCCCTTCTTGTTTTCATAACTGAGATTCGCTGTTTCCCTTCATCTCTCTCCCTCTCTCCGATGTTCTTCACCGCTCCCCTTCTTAGCCCCCGGCAGCAGGGTCCAATGCCAACACCCCTAAATCCCAAATGGTTCCGCCCAACTCAAATGTCCGTTGGACCTCATTTCTTATTTTCGAAATATGTTATTCATTTCTCTGCTTGAGAACGAGGTGTAGATCACGTCGAAAGCGCTCACATTTATTGTATTTATATTTATGTATTTTATTATAACTGTGTGTGGTGGCCAGAACCCAGTCATTCCATGTTAACGTAAAACACACGTAAAACACCTTCCGTTAATATTTCTCCTATATTAAATTATTATTCCAGTTTTTTAATCTCAATTGACTGGCTGCAATTTATATTTTATAGGTGCAGATGAAAACAGTAATGCAATGAATCCGAACAGCAATGGAATGTAATTTTCAGTTCTACTAGTGCTCCCAAAACGCTTTTGCATTATTAAAAGCAATCTTTCTTTAAAAAAAAACAAGAAAATATAATGAAATGTTTCTCTAGAACAGCACATCTCATCTAACAGCTTGCAAAAAAACTATAATGGTTTCATCATCAAGTCCATATGTATAAGGGCCAACATGACTTGTGCAAGATTTTTTTTTCTTTTTTACTGATTGGTGAGATAGTGGCTTTGAGAAATACTTATCCTCCACTGTGATTTTTGAGGGCTTCACAATGAAAAGTATTTGCCAAAAAAAAAGGCTTGGAATACTGGCCCAGAAGTAATGAAACTAGAAGATTTTAATGCGAACTGTGTAAGTCAAACATCTGTAAATAAAATACACTGGTCACACAGAAAAGTACAGCCTAAAGGAAAATTACCAAACCAACTCTGAATGATTTTATATTTGTAATTGAGGAGCTCAATGGAAAGGAGCACATGCCAACATCTATATGGATTTGGACTTTTTGCTACCATCCAGTGGATCTAGTATTATTCCACTA
Organism: Thereuonema tuberculata; assembly: GCA_023159025.1. Taxonomy (NCBI): domain Eukaryota; kingdom Metazoa; phylum Arthropoda; class Chilopoda; order Scutigeromorpha; family Scutigeridae; genus Thereuonema; species Thereuonema tuberculata. The sequence continues at coordinate 68,880,085 of JAFIDM010000004.1, forward strand.
AAGTCCAACATAGTGGCATACAGCTATTTTTCAAGAGAAGCATTTTAAAAAATCTCTCAAGAGAAGCATTATACTGGATGAGAAAAAATCACGTGCGGAAAAGAGCCCCAAATCACCATGAAGTTAGATTCAATTATTCTGATTTGTTTACAAGATGAAGGCAATAGGTAATGTTAGTCAGAAAAAGAAAATAAAAAATAAAAATGCTGTTGTAACAATAATAATAAACTCTTGTAGACCCAACCTCCTCAGGGTTGGAGTGGGAACTACCCTAGCTTTAGGGTAGGCTAAAGGGTCCTACCATCTATGATGAGGTCTAGTAGTACTGATGATCATGCTGTGCATTAGGTGTCGTGTACGTTGAAGTTCTTTGTTAATATAACAGATAAAATCAGTCAGTTTATAGTGGTATTATGTATTAAATTACAAATGTATTAACAAAGATAGATGTATGCAAATCAGAGATGATACAATTATTTTTTTTTAAAAGCTTATAAAATATCTCTGCCACAATCCACTGCAGTAAATGTATTTTCCAAAGGTGAAAAATGTTTTAAACTGCGTTTACAACTTTGAGGTCATGCGCGACTTCTAAGCCCTATCCCTAAAAACCCATAAAGAGATGTAGACTTTTTTGTTACTTATTTGTAGATAAACCAAGTCCTAAAAGCACTAAAAAGTTTGTGACAAAAGCTGTAAAAACAACGCCAGAATAAGGTTTTGAAGATAGAAAAAAAACATCAAAAAGTAGAAATTTCTATTCTATCATTTTGAAACAAGTGATCTGATTTGGATGAAATATACTGCTGTTTGTAAAAAATGCAACACCATGAAGGAATCATCAGAATTAAATGAAATTTGCAGCAAATGTCAATTATAGGATGTTATGCAAAATAGTAAAATTTCAGAGCCACCGCGCATGCATGGCGTGCGCAGCGCCCTCTGAACTGATGCTGAAAGCATATAGAGGGCTGTAGCGGAACGTTTACAATAGTTAATGATTATTTGTTAGTGGCGAACGTTTAGTGAGACCCAAGTATGCCTCCACGACGGAAGAAGGAGAAATTCCAACAACTTACGGAGTTTGAACGGGGGAGGGTTATCGGCCTTCGAGAAGGAGGATTTTCCTATCGCGCAATAGCAGCTCATATGCAGCAGCACAGTTCCACAGTGATACGAGTTTGGAAGCAGTGGACCGACGAGCACCGAACAACTCAAAAAACTGGCAGTGGACGAAGGAAGGTGACATCAGCGCGCGACGATTAACACCTGCTCCGCATGACGCTGAATGACCGTACAGCTTCCTCCAGGCAGTTGGCAGCACGTTGGCCTACTGCTAGAGGTGTACTAATGTCGGCTTCGTCAATTCGTCGACGTTTGCTAAACCATGGACTGCATGCAAGAGTGCCTTTATACAGGATCCCCCTCACGGCAAACCATCGATGGCTGCATCTGCAATGGGCTCATGAGCACAGAGCCTGGCAAGCTAATTGGCACCAAGTTGTCTTTTCAGATGAATCACGTTTCAATTTGTGGGACCATGATGGTCGCATTCGTGTTAGACGCTATGCCGGTCAACGCTGCCTTCCAGAGTGCGTTATCGAACGACATAGTGGCCGAACACCCGGAGTGTCTGGGGTGCGATTTCGTATCATTGACGATCCAATTTGCTACGAATTGAGGGTAATCTCAATAGCAACAGGTACGTCCGTGAAGTGCTACAGTCCGAAGTCGTTCCCTTTCTTCAAGGCATCCCTGGAGCTATCTTTCAGCAGGATAATGCAAGCCCCATACTGCAAAGACTGTTCGAGACTTCTGTTCAGCCCAACACATGCAACTTCTTCCTTGGCCTGCTTATTCGCCGGATATGTCGCCTATTGAGCATGTGTGGGATGTGGTTGGTTGGCGTCTCCCCTGTTAACCCTCCGTAAGTTGTTGGAATTTCTCCTTCTTCCTTCGTGGAGGCATACTTGGGTCTCACCTAACGTTCGCCACTAACAAATAATCATTAACTATTGTAAACGTTCCGCTACAGCCCTCTATTTATATGCTTTTAGCATCAGTTCAGAGGGCGCTGCGCACGCCATGCATGCGCAGTGGCTCTAAAACTTTACTATTTTACATAACATCCTATAATTGACATTTGCTGCAAATTTCATTTAATGCTGATGATTCCTTCATGGTGTTGCATTTTTTACAAACAGCAGTGTATAATACTACACTTCCGTGCAACTAAATCGACTCACTCCTTCAGAGCGCACAAAAAGGCGTATGTTTTTTAAATGGCTTATCCGATTTTCAAAAAACATTTTTTTTTTGAAAGCCTAATGTTTTTACTTTACAATGACACCATTATCATTAAAATCTGTACAATATTTTGTTTTATAATGCATTTTGAATGAAAACACAAGCAAAATGCATGCTTAGGAAAAAAAATTGTTGATACTTAAAATTAAAATACAACAAAAAATTCAAGCAAAACAAGGAAATTTTATTAATCAATACTTGGTGTTGCCTCCCCTTGCCTGTACGACGGCTTGCATGCGGTTCCTCATAGAATCTATTAAGGTTTTGACAAAGTCTTGGGGATCCCATTCCACTCCTCCTCCAGCACAATCTTGAGCTCATTGATATTAGACGGTGCCGGATTTCTGGCTCGGACCCTCCGTTTGAGCTTGTCCCACAAATGCTCAATCGGATTCATGTCGGGACTGAGGGCTGGCTACTCCATCGTCTCGAGACCAACCTCCTCCATGAATTGCCGAGTGGTACGTGCTGAATGACAAAGGGCATTGTCATGCACCAACATGAAGTCATCCCCGATATATCCTGCGTAGGGCACAACATGATCCAGGAGAATGTCCTCAATATATCGTCGAGCAGTCAGACCCCCCTCCGGCCTCCACCAGGTATGAAAACAAGATCTGTTTTTCCCTCAAGGGATATGCCAGCCCACATCATGCAGGAACCGCCGCCGTACGAGACTGTTTCAGCAAAACAGCACTGTGAAAATCGCTCTCCTGGATGCCGGTAGACCCGGCCTCTCCTATCATTACCATGGCGACACATTCTGCTCTCATCAGTGAATAGGACGGACCGCTATTGCTCGATGCTCCAATTGACATGTTCCCGAGCAAATTCGAGTCGTGCTGTGCGGTGACTTACGGTCAATTTTGGGCCTCTAGTGGGCCGTCTTGGAGTGAGGTTGGCTTCCTTCAAGTGTCTTCTGACTGTCCATTGACTAACAGCTACTCCACGAACTTGTCTCAACTCCTGTTGCAGATCGATGCCCGTGAGATGGCGATTTCGCAGTGAAGTTGAAACGATAAAGCGAACGTCCCTCTCAGATGTGCATCGGCGCCGTCCAGTATGTGGTCTCTAAGTGAAGGTACCAGTTTCCTGAAACCTTCTGAATACTTTTGAGACAGCAGATTGGCTCAAGTTTAGTTGACGAGTGACTTCTCGTTGACTGTGGCCTGCTTGCAACAAAGCAACAACTTGTGCGGCGTCTTCTAGCATAGTATCCCTGCGTTTGTGAAAACAATGAATTAAACTTGCAGAGATGTGTACAGATGAACGTCTGATAAGCGACTGATAAGAAATACAGGTCCACGTGGGATTTTATAGGGGAGTGCGGCGTGCAACTTATGGTTTCCGTTCAGACTGCAGTTTGCTACGCTTACGTTCATATCACATTCATTTGGAAAATATTGTACAGATTTTAATGATAATGGTGTCATTGTAAAGTAAAAACATCAGGCTTTCAAAAAAAAAATGTTTTTTGAAAATCGGTTAAGCCATTTAAAAAACATATGCCTTTTTGTGCGGTCTGAAGGAGTGAGTCGATTTAGTTACACGGGAGTGTAGATGGGTCCCTTAAGGGTATTTAGCATCAATAAAAGTTTTAGCTCAAAGTATAACATGTTTGGCAGTTATCCATATCACAAATTTGAGGTCATGCCCCACTTCTAAGGTCAGCCCCTAAAAATTCGTGAATAGATTTCGACTTTTTTGTTGCTTATTTGTAGTTAAACCAATGCCATAAAAGATCTAAAATATTTGTGGCAAAAGTTCTAAAAACCACTTTGAGTATAAGAGTTTGAGATACGAAAAACCATCAAAAAGTGGAAATTATATATATTATGACAAAACGAAATATAAGGGGATTATTTCTTATTTATTATTGTTTTGAACTGATCCTGTATTGTAATGCCTGAGGAAACAATGGTATTTCATTTAAATAATTAATTATTTTTCTTTTTTCTTTGAACCTGTAATAAGATTTTATAAGGAAAAGTTCAATCTTTATGTAAATTAAAAAAAGACACCTGTTTCTCACAGCTGGTAACGATTCACCATCCCCAAATAAAGCAATGTTGATATCGGGTGATGATTAGCTGATGAAAGAATGTGTACCTCATGATTTTGCGCTCGAGAAAGGCAGGAAATTGCAAATAAAAGGAACTGTTTGCAGAGCAGCACTCTCTTATCTACTATCCTCATATTCTCGCATCCTATTATACGTCATGCTCTGACGCCCTTTAACACCTTACCACACAGGACAACACAGAAATACCATGCAGAAGGAGAAAGGGTTTTTCAGTGTTAAAAAAGAGTTAGCGTTAATGCACGGGCACTTTGGATGGATAGCCCATTACCCTTCTCTCTGCGGCGGCGAGTAGGCAACCGACGACAACAGTGAAGCTAAGTATGTTAGATGCGTGAATTAGATTTAGCTAGCTCAGGGACCTTACACTATTCTTGGAGTGGGAGTACTGAAGCTTTTCGAGGAATTCAGGTTGAATTCTTGATATTCCAGTGAGTAAGCTTAGATTCAGGCACCGGGCGAATTAGAAATGGTCGAATTTAGTGCAATGCAAGAGGCGCATAGTTGATCCAACGGAAGGGAGACAACCGCAACAGTTAGTATGCGCAGAAGGGAACCTGCCAATTCCTGGGACATAGGAAATCACACGAGCGATACACGAGTGAAAATGCGACATTAGAAAGCAAGATGCTACCATTGAAGCACTTCATTATGAATAAAGAAGCCAACTGTCTAGTTACTGCCTAAAATTATTGTGTGTGTGTCTTTTGAATAGGTGTCTTGTAAAAAAAGAAAAGTGTTACAGGATTAATCAGTTTAAATTGTTAAATTTGTCAATATTCTTTATAACCATGACTAGGTAACAAAAGAGGTCAAATTATTAATATAACTAAGGTAGTGTTTGTTAGACTTTGTTAAAGTTTACTTTAAAGGAAGACCAAACGTTTCATTAGGCTTAGAAACTTACCACATCAAACAGGCTAAATACCATATCCTAATATGATAGCGATAACAGGCTCTGGTTGCTATGTATTAAACCATGTTTAGCTTCCCCAGAAGGTTTGATAGTATAAATGTTTGAATGTTTTGAAAAGAATAACTATGTTTTTGCATTTATTTGGCCATAAGTGTGCAGGTTCAGGCTGACCCCTACTCCTTGAGGTGACTGAGCAAAGCTGGACAACCCTGTCGTTTGGATTTCCCTGAATACAAGTTTCATTAACTCAGGGAAACCGTGGTTTTAGAACTGTTCCTGGGACGAACTGTTACATCACAATAAACAGGGTGTCTATAATTAAAGTTCACCTATTCCATGCACACTACAGCAAAAACTACTTATTGGAATGGTACCAAATTTGAAGTACATCATAAAGATGCCATGGGAAGGACATTCATTGAAAAAAAAAGATTAGTTTCAAAAATCACCACTACGTGGCATTTGTAGGTGTGTATGGTATCACAAATGCAAATTTCCGTTAGCATGTCATCCCTCATATCACCTATTTAAGCAACAGCCTCACATGCGTTTTCATATGCATTTTGTGTTCAATTCAGAATGATGTGCATTACTTGTGAAAATGTGCTTTACTTGTGAAATCGTTTTACAAAAATGGGAATTCTGCACCAGAAGCTTTGGGGAGTTTTAGGTCGTTAAAAGGTCTTCAACGAGCTCCAATGATCCTCAAATTTGAAGAAAAAGGGTTGCTGAATGTGAAAGTCGGAAGAGGATGAAAGCCTATAATCATGCAGGTGGTTGACAATGTAGTGACCAAAGTGGAAGAGAACAGGATGTCAAATCTCAAGAGCCAGCCACGTTGCACATTCACTGGGCCGATTTTCTTCGAAGAGTGTGGGTGCATAGGTCCTACTGCATGTTCCTTTACTGGCAATCGATAAGCATCATTACTAACCAGTTCAGTGATTCCAACACTCCAACAATGTCAGTGTCTTGATTCAACAATGTTCATGCAGGATTGTGCCCCTCCACACATCGCCAATTGTGTTGAACAGTTCCTCCACAATCATTTCACTGATGACCGCATCATCAGCGGGCACTCAGTACTGTGTGGCCTGCACCCACACCAGATCTCACCCCATGCAATTTTTGGCTAGGGGGGATATCTTAAAGTTCTGGTTTATCGTGATAACATAGAAATCTTGGCAGATCTTAAAGCGAGCTTATCATGTCACTTGCATTCGACAGTTGAACATGCAATTCTGTGAATTCAGATGATAGAGATAATGGTGGTCAACATATTGAACATATTATATGTATGTGTTATATATAAATATATATATATATATATATATAGATAGATAATATGTACTGCATTGTCATGGTCAGCATATGAATTTCAATGAATTTCCTTCCCATGACGTCATTAAGATGTTACTGCAGATTTGGTGCCATTCCGATAAGTAGTTTTGCTGTAGTGAATATGGAATAGATAAACTTTAATTATAGACACCTGTATATATCGGGTGGCCATAATTAAAGAGGAAGTGTTTAGAGCCCAACTACAAAAAACCTATTGAGTCAAACTCCATCAAATTTGGTGTGAACACTTTTTAGACCATGGGGTTTAATTTCTAATGAAAAACAAAAATTAGTTCAAAATTTTGCCACCAAGGGAAAAAAACGGTGCTGGAAGCTCGAAAATATGCAGATTGGTATAGCTGTCATAATTTGAAAGATATAAAAAGATGGAAATGAACAGTGTGTTAGGTCTGGCTGATATGCTGTGGTTGCACGGTGGTGCTTTAATGCTATGCTCAATTTACGTGATCATGCTTTGCTGGTGAAACTTTACTACCAAAAAAACCACATTGCTTCTGTCGCACTTCGGGAAAACTGGAGGTTGAAGAATTTAAGGTAAGGCCCAATAACAATCACAAATTTGTGAAAAATGATTTTGCAATTTGAAAATACGGGATTGTTATAAATGCTGCCAAGACGAGAACGCAAACTGACATCAAACCAACAACTTGAAACAGCTGCAACTGCTACACTGGAACCAAACGATGCACACGTTTCCAGCAGAGCACGGGTAATATGCAGGCAATTTGATATGCCGTTTGAATTGGTGTGGAAAATTATGCGCAAACTGCTGAAATTTTACTAGTATAAGATCTTCCACAAGTCATCAAGCGCTTCGAGGAGATGCAAGCTCTGTCTGAACTTTTCTCTGATGTTCCTAGCTCGAATAAAAAGTCGAGGGTGCATGGCCTTGGAACATCCTATGGAGTGATTAGGCACATTTTCATTTTAATTAAGTTCTATACATACAGAATTGTTGCATTAAGGCATCAGAGAATCCTTATGTCTCAGCAGATTCCTTTGCACTCATCGAAAGTCACAGTGTGGTTTGGCTTTACTGCTTCATTCATCATCGATCCGTCCTTTTTTGAAAAAATAACACCAAAAGGTCCCGTGACTTGCTCCACCAATGCTGTGAGGTATCAACGAATGCTGTTTGATTTTGTTTTTCCACAGCTTCAATATCATGGATACCTCATATTTATGCAGGACGGAGCACCACTCACATTGGATTGAGTGTACAGCAAATTTTACAGCAGCATTTCACAGAAGACAGAATAATTACTCGAGCATTTCCTGCGAGTTGACCAACCCATTCACCTGAGATCACTCCCTGTGACTTTTGGTTATGAGGATATTTGAAAAGCTTGGTACACCAAGGAGGCATGGATAACTTAGTAATGCTAAACGACCAAATAACACTGTTTGTGAGGCAAATCACTGAAGAGCTGCTGCATTCTGCTGTAGGAAATGCAGTTATTGGAACAGTTGGAAAGGAACATATTGAAATACATCAGCAAATAGTTTGGTTCTGAAAGAGGAGTGGGACATGATACTGGAATATCCTTGTTTGAGGGTGAGCATGGCTCGGAAAGAAGACTACAAAAATTAACAACGGAAGTTATTTGATATTCGCCAGTCTAAATATAATTAATATATCTATCTCTTGAAGAAGGCCCAAGGCACCAGACCGAAATATCGAGTAAACCTCACACCGGAGTGGGAAAATCCCACAAACAAGGATCTATCCAACTACATCAGCAAATGATGCCAAATAAAAATTACTATTGATTGTAAACTTACTTTACGCCCAATTTTCTCTACATATATAGCTGGTGGCAAAATTTTGTTTAATTTTTTTTTCTTTAGAAATCAAAACCCCATGGTCTAAATAGTGTTCACACTAAATTTGGTGGAATTTGGCCCAATACGTTTTTAGTAATTGGGCTCTAATTGATACTCTAAAACACAGTATTAGTCAGTATTAATAAATTAGCATGTCGAATGTTTGCTAACTATAACTATGTAAAACAATACAATTTTAAAATTTTATATTTCTGTAAATTTTACTCATTACTTGCCTTCACTTTAGTACATCGATTAAGGAATGATTATTTTTGTTTTCTTTATTAATAAAAATAAAATAATGTCATTCCATTTTTATCTAAATATGAGTAATCCACTAAGATTTGATCTATTACTATTTATTAGTGAAGGTTTATAATTTCCGTGTATTAATTATAAAATTCAACAAATTAAATAATTATTAAACTACATCTTACCTTGCTAAACCATGGGTATAGTAATTATCTTCCATTGAAGTATGCCGTAGAAGAAAGGTCTTTGAAATGTCATAAGTTGTAAGACCTAAAAAAAAGATTAGAGAAATTACAAAACCAAAGTTTATATCGATCCAGGACTTATTTTCATTCCTTTCGTTTCAAACAGACAAGAAATGAATCTGAAAGTAGGCCTACTAAAAATAAACACAAACAAAGTAACTGTCCCACACACTGATGTATTTAGGCAATGAAAGATGCACACACAGCTCCTAATAGCCATCAAACATCTCATCCATTTATAGCGTCTTTTTAGTCAAAGCACAGCAGTACTTTCTTAAACTTTCACTATTAAGAATATCATTCTGCAATCTTATGATTGGTGGGCTTATTGGTATAAAAAGCACATTGTTAGTTCATAGTTTAATTCAAGGCTTTTCTGTTTAATCCCAGAATTGTATTACAAAAGTTTTGTGATTTCTTCCATCCTTTATTTTGCATTTACATAAACATCTTCGTACTAAAACATGGAGTGAAAAACTGCAGAAAGAGAACATTATGGAAGTTATTTTTGTTAAAAAATATTCTCTAAGCGCACACATAACTCTAACCATCAATATGGCTTCAGAGTCCAAAGTGAGATAAAAATAGCAAAGTTAAAAAAATCAATTAATGAACATTTGATTTTGTTTTTTCAAACAATTCTATTATTGATAATAAAAGGCATATACAATACTAGAAAATAGTAAAATTAATATCTATAAATAAAAATTATTTAGTCCTGAATTTTCAATTTTATAAACCCTTTAAAAATTATTGAAAAATGTAATATTTTGTTTTTTTGTAATCTTTGTTGTAAATGCAGAGTAATATAAAGCAGCCAATATGCTTATCAAAGAAAAAATTAAAATTAAAGAAATAACCACTGTGCATTTAGAAGAAAACTTTAATGACTTAAAAAATACAAATTTTAAGAATGGCCTCAAAATGTTCGAATCAAGTTCAAATATTTTAAAAAGCTTTTTGACATCTTAGATTAAAATGCTCTTTTAGAACAGAGAATTAATGAAGGATTTTTGACCCCTAACTCCTTTTCTACTTGTTGGATATGTATCAAAATCAATGGGAACCACTTGCAAAATCATGCACCTATGTTTTTCAACTTTAACTTAAGAGGGAAGTGTATGAGTTACCTCTGCTAATTTTATTTGCATTTTCTCATCAAGAGAAAGTCTAATGTAATAAAAATTATTTTCATTTTCTCAAAAACAGTCATCAGAGCCCAAAATAAATTTGTTGTCAAAAATGCGAAGGAACATTAGTTACGTCCATAATTTGTACAATAATGACATGAAGTTCATAATCTGGGTTGGTCACAAAGAAATGATTGAAACAGAAGTGTTGGGTGCACCAAGAGCAGCAAACAAAGACTAGATCAGCGATATTCAACCTAGGATATGTGTACCACTACAGGAATGAGAAATGTGTAAAAAAAAACAATCTACCAATGCACTGTCAGTGTGTTTGCTGATTTGCCATTATTTTAAGTAAATTACTATGAATATTGAAAAGTCTTAATTTTGAAAAGATAACCTGTTGAGTCAACCGAAATTCTATTTTATTGTTTCTCTTATTTTTATTTTGAAGTTTGTTTACTCTGATATGTATCTCCATCCTGTCTTATTGCTTCTAACTTTTGCCTGTCGTAATTGTATGCTGATTGTGATAAGGAGTGGTGATTTCGAGAAAGTTAAAGGCTTGTTTGCACTGTAGATATATTAAACTTTAATTATATTGAATATAAATTACATAATTTATTTTAAATGCTTAACCTACAATTTTATTCATGTTGAGATAAATTGAATACATGGAATTACACACCAATAACCTTGGGAAACACAATTAAAGATAAATTGTATCTGAGAGTACTTGAACAAAAAATACCACTTGGCTAGATCATAACAATTTTTTATAACACAGGTTATAACACCAAATACAAATCTGTTTGTAGAGGTGAATGGAATGGAATTTGATGATCACATACCAGCTTGATTGAAAGGCAAAGATAATTGATTGAACACAATAGATGGCCTTCTTATGTTTGAATATATGTATATCCATGTGTTTGGTTCCGATGTGATTTCTGAAATGCCTCATAATTCACGGGAGAAAATATAAACACACTGAATGGCAGACATTTGAGCATTGAGTATGTATCATGCACATTCTCATCTGCCTTGACTTCTTTATCGGCATATGATCTCAAAACGATGGTCACTGATCAAGAGACTTAAGTTTCGCGAAAATGATAATAATTTTTAGTGCCTTAGACCTGTTTTGATTATATGAATTCTCTATTATAAAATAGAAAAAATTAATTTTTTCATATAAAATTTTTAATTATTAGTTCTGTAACTCATACATGTTCTCTAAGTTGAATGAACAGTTTTTGAATTACAGTGAGTATTAAGTTTTAAGGACAACAAATTTTGGTGGTTTTTGCCCCTGCTTCCTTATCAAGTGATACAATTCCCAATGTATTCTGTGTTGTCATTTGTGCCATTCCTACTTTATTCTCTGATGGAATGTGCATAGAACTCAAACTATTGGTCATCTATTCGTAAATATGTGAATTTCTCCTTTCACTTTTATATTCCATATAAATATAAAAGTGAAAGAAGAAATTTCATAATCTGAGAATTCTAGTGCTATGGATTTCGAGAGAATTTTTTTTCTTTTTTTCCCAACAAAAATCAATCAAAATTTTTGATCATTTCATTTAATCTAAAAATATGATTACACTTATCGTTTATTTTTGTAATCCCAACTAAGTAAATACTACATTTTATATATAGCACTTAGTTAGTTGTTATTTCATTTAATTTATTCTTAAAGGTTAAAAAAAAAACAACTCCAATTAAAAAAAAAATATAATTATTTTTGAATTTAAAAATCTAACATCCCCATGAAGAGGCATATTAAAATTTAGTAAGAACATAAGCATTTAAATGTTAATTTTACACTAGCATGACTGAATTGTAATTATACATCATTTGGTTGGTAGAAGCAAATCTTTCCTATAATGTCTTCTGGAATTTGGGAGACCTACCTACATAAGACAAATTTCAGGAACCTCCAAAGTTAGGCAAAGGTTTTACAATGGAACAGCAAATTCCCTTTTTATATATATTAATTATATATTAATATATAAATTTGGATTTAATTTATATAATTTTAAAATACATTTTTGTAGAGTTATGAGTGACTTTGAACATCACAACAGATCTCATAATTTTCAGCGTTTACAAACATGTTAACATACTTTCCCAAAAATTAAATCTCAAGAGTGAATCTCTTATTCTTTTAAGAATATTAACATCTAGTTTGTCTGTGGAACTTATCATTATGGAAATAAAAAAGGGGAACTTAAAATAACTAAAAGGGCAGCTGCAGAAAGAATAAGTATTAAAGCTATGCAAGATCTTCTTTACTAAATTTGATAGATTTTGAATTGTTTACAGATAAACATGGAGTTGATAAATATAACATAGTATATACTGAACAGCCATGCTTATGTATGTTTCCTTTTAAGGTATATGAACAGCCACCTCAACGAAAACTTAACAATTTCTTATGCTTTATCCATGTAGAAAAGGAATGTTGTGTTATATGTTGTCTGTTAGCAAGAGAAGGTAAATGTGAAGCAGTAATGCAAAACAAAAATAAAATCTTTATCGTTTTTGTTCATTTGAGTATAATATCAGTTATTTAATAATTCAGGAAGTTGCCTGATCCACAAACAGCAATAGGACAAAATGAATTCTCATAAATAAGAATATGTCACCAGGGCCACGATTTATATGCAAATGCATATTTTTACTGGCTAATTGAAAGTCAAGCAAAAACATTTTTATACATGTTTTGAACACCTCTGATGACGAATACGCAAAGTTAATTGTGCATATTTTTGCATATTTGAGGTGTTTCTGCATATGGATAGATTATTGTGCATATTTTATAGCATATTTTCAGGATTTCATTGCATAAACCCCCAAATTTGCATATTTTCAAAAAAAAAAATAAATTAAAGATTCTAGATTTTTTGACTGTCATCACTAAATTTTTTTCATTGACTGTACTCGATGACTGGATATTAACCTCTCCCTGCTGCTGTTCGACTTGCTCTCGAATGGAGAACACATGTACCACCC
>JAFIDM010000004.1:68893228-68929613 GCA_023159025.1 Thereuonema tuberculata
AGACAGATGTAGTAGCCATCCATACAGCAAAAGATTGCTTCAATGATAGCAGAAAAAGAGGAGCTTCTCTGTGTTAAAATGAATTTTGGTAAACTTCCTGAGTTCATTAAGAACCTAGAGACCAGAGGAATGCCACTCAATAAATCAATAAAAATAGTAGAATCCCTAACAACACACATTTCCCAGGCACAAGGGCCCACTCTTGAGACCGTCAAGATTAAACTAGAAATGGTGCTAACAAAAACTCTGGGTAAAGCACTGTGCTCAAAGTAAAGAAGGACTTGTGTCAAGAAAGTGTGGATTGCTTGAACAAATTTACAAACTCACAAATTTGTGCCCTAAAATTTTGTCCAATAATCTCATGTGATGTTGAACGATCATTTTCTTTGGTAACAGGCAAGGTATGACAACAGAAACCTTGAAAAGTTGGTAGCTCTGTTTTGAAATCAGAAAAAGTAAGGTAAAGAAATAGTATACATTAGTGTACATTAACCCTTTTACTGCCAGCCCATTGTGGGAGGGATGTGCAAAGACTGCCAAGGCTCTTTTCAGGAAGATTTCAGATTTAGTATTATTTCTAGTACTTAATTTTATTTAATAAATTAGATTTTTTTCCCAATGCTGAAGATATAGTTGGGGATTAGAATCATGGAAGAATTATGGGAGTTGACTTTAAATTTGAGAAAGAAAAAAATAACAAAGTAATTACTATATATGTAAAAAAATCAAAATTCTATGTTTATTTCACATTAAGATTAGAAAAATATTATTTACAAGCATTGAAATAGTATTTCTTATCGATAAAATATAGTTTTCTCTCCAGAGATACATTTTCTTGATGATCAATTAACTTTTGCAAGAGATTTAAAATATTTTATATGTTTGTACACTTACGCTCTCATCAGCTGATGCACACATGCTTATGGAAGCATTCACCATGAAGGCCTTTATTGCATTAACCACACACAGTTCGGTTTTTCTTTGTCCCTTTCCCTGTTTCCCTTTTATACTGCACACACAACAGTCTTCTCTTTTTTATTTGGCAATTTTATAAGTTTTTTGGCATCACAGGTCACTGATGATGCAGGTTGTCTAACTCTCTTTGGCGTTTCTTGAAGCCATTCTCTGCCAAGTTCCTGAACTATGCTTATAGTATAATGTTGCCTGGACAAAGGCCTTTTTCCTGATGTCAAGTTTCCTTATATATTATATAGGAATTCAGTACCATATGCAAAAAAATACTGAAACATCTTTTTACAATATTTTACTGTATGTCTCTCGTCAAGGTATAGAGCCATCATGTCTGACGTATCAATTCCTCCCATATAATCCCATATAGGATTGAATAATGGTAGGCTTCTCCACATATCTGACCTCGCTGTGTAGGTGAGCGTTTACTCTTTTCTGCTTTGCATTTCATCAAAACAAGAATCACACGAAATCACTAGGATTTTTTTCCCGCACGACAGCAGCAAGAATATGGCCATTATGGTAGTACCGCTCTTGTCCTACTTGAAATTTTTCTTTTAATTCTATTAGAATAAATTTCCTATTCTTGCGAATAGTCCCAATTACTTAAGTTCCTACTTTGTATAGGTATTCAGCCAGAGATACTGATGTGAAAAAATTGTCCATAAAAATATGATAACCTTTCTTTAGATAATTACTTATCTTCAATAACTTTTCTACAACTGCCAAACTTTTTTATTAGATCCTTTTCTTCTTTTCTCTTAGCGCCTCTATAAATATAAAAAGATAACAAATAGTGCGACACGGAATCGCATAACATCCAGAACTTTATTCCCCAGCGATGATGACGCTTGCTAGGAATGTATTGCAGTAGTTGCGTATGGTTTTTGTGCCAATCAAGCTTTCATCAGCACTCAGATACTCATGGGGGTGTATAGTGGTGCTTGGAAACTAAGTTGACATTGCCAATGAGGGGCTGTATTTTGGCACAAGGATCGTATTCTCATTTCCGTGGCCGAGGTAGATTTTCTCTGTCAGCTAAATGAAAGAATTTCAAGATCAATTGTAATCGATTTCTAGGAAACATCTCATGAAACCATCCAATGTATTGCGATTTTTGAGTGAACCAATAAGATTCAATTGTTGGCTTTCGAATTAGGCCCATATTCGAAGTGCATGCGATGAAAGATTTAGTTCGGCAACCGTTATTTTTTCCAAATTTTTTGCACGAGTATTTGGAGTAAGAAGTCCGTTACTATTGAGAAAGTTTCGAGTGTATGCATTTGTTTCCCTAACAATTTCATTCAATAGGACATCCATAAAAAATAAACGAAAGTATTGGATTGGTTGTGCATCACTTGGAGAAACATGCTTCAGTCCTGGTATCTCTAGAAACTCAATGGGTATCTTTGGAGGGTTATCACCATTCACTCTCACTTCAACCCACTGGCCTTCGCCTGGATCAGCATTTCTATCCTCATCTAGGTTGGAACCATATGAGTCATCTCCCTCAGAGGAAAAAGAGATCCGACGCCTCTTTATACCTGGCTTTGAGGTGTAAACCTCTTTTATGCTGCCGTTCATTTGCAATAACCAGTGACTCATTTGTATTCAAAACCTTTACTCTCAATTAGTTTCATGTTACATATCCAAGTTTCATGTATTTCCAACTCATTTTTATCAAATAATTGCAATTTTTCTGTCTTTTCTTTAATTAACAGAAAATTGTTTAAATATATTGTCACGTTGTGAAATTAGCAACATGACACTAGTAAATCTTGGTCTCTAAAGGAATATATTTTGAATTTGAATAATTGTATTGTTGTAATTATGTATTTGAATTTTTGTATTTGATAAAGTCTTATAAATTATTATTGTGATATTTTCATAGTTAGATATTATTTTAATGGTTTAAGTTTATTTAGAAACCAATATTTGTGAAAGGAGAAGAAACCTTCTAGAAAACAGTTGCGATTTCAGTTGGCTGATCATGTGATTTATTTGTGTTTCGTTCTCGTGGGAATAGAGGCGAAAAGGGAAATACACACTGGCGAGAAAAATCAAGTCAGGTGATGAAATGAAACAATCGGATTGGATAATCAAAAGTGAAACTTATGTTTTGGCGCGAAAGCGAAAAAGGAGGTTTGACGAAACCTGGTAAGGAGTTAGTTAGTGGGAAGAGAGCATAAAGTACGGACAAAGGCGGAGAGGAGTAGCAGATAGTTAGTTGGAAGGTAGCAGTCGATACCTGGTAGTATCCATCCAGAGGGCATGACCGGAGAAAACGGATGCTGGACAGGCGGGACACCATGGTGAAAGACCGACAGAAGCCGTCCCAAATGAAAGATGGGAGAGCCGTCGTGTTGTTGAAAGACGAAAGAAATTGTAAGTAATCTTTTCGTTACAAAAATCCAAGGGCAATAAACAGCCATGCTAAAGCCTTGATCTTGGAGTGAGAATCAGACTATCTAAGACGGGTTCAACTAGAAATCATGGCTTACAAACTGTTGTGAACTTTATCGTTTGCGGTTTGTAGTAATGAAAATAATAAAGAAAGAAAAGACGAAGAAAACTGACAGTTGTGATAGGAAAGGCTCATTTGACTGATTGGTTAATATGAACCAAAAAGGACTCATTTACTCGGTGAAAAGCCATTGGCGTCATTGTTATAATTAATCTTATAATCAAACAAGAAAACCAAAATAACAAGATATTGTTTCTTCTACTTGTGTTTTCGAACTATTGTTATTTAAGAAATGTGTTTCGTTTTATTATTGAAGCAGAGGAGTGTGTGTGAAAGCCATTCGCTACCAAACTCATATCAACGAATACGAATGAACTAAAGAAAATCAGCGAACTATAAATCAAAGACATTTGTTTATTACAGAGTTGTGTTTCTATATAACCCATTATTATTAATTTCAGATGAGCCAAAGACAGTTCGCTAAAGAAAGTTAAAGAAAATAATTGGAACAGAGTGTTATATTAGATTGTTTGTTGTGGTTTATAATTACCTTTCAGGTTCATCATTATTTGTTTAACCATAATAATTGAAGGGGGTTATTTTGGAGATGTGCATCTCATAGAAGGGACTAGTCCCGTATTACTTATCCAATTTTTTTTTTTTTTTAATTTTGTGCTTATCTGATAAATAAATGTGTTATATATCAAAAATAGATGTTGATCCAAATCATTCAAGTGTGTCTAAGATAAATGTTTGTTGACTTAGTTAAGTTGGGTGAAGACGATAAATTTGTGTTAAAAGAACAAGATCTTGGGAATCCGAAGGGATGGTTATAATTGGGGAAAATTCAGGTGGTTTTTACAGGTCACTCTGATTCCAATGAAAGGATCCATTCTCAAAATTCTTGTTTGTTTGGTGCGGAAGTAGACATACGGTTCTCTGTCAGGAAATTTGGCGGGAAAACCTTGGGCCCAGCAGAACACCATTTTTTAACCAAAGACAGTCGAATAACTTCTACGGAATAGGTTGTAAGTACAAGTTTGATCCACGGGATTATTTTGACCATTCAAAGGACTCTGGGGATGGAGATAAGGATGATTCTTATCTTTGGATTTTATTTGTTCATCGGGGTAACCCCCCCCCCCCCCCGTAACAAAATACACAATTTCACAAAAAAAATCAAACTTTCCAAATTTTGAGGACAACCAATGGACCACTTGAGGTTTACACCCCTATCGACGTCACGTATGACATGTTAGCACATGCAGCGAGAGCTTATGTGGGATAAACAAACATATAACTTTGTGTAAATTACTTAAAAAATCGTCGATTTTTGATATTTCAAGACGGATGGTTCAGTACTGTGCAGATCCTTATTGTAATAATTCTGTAAAAACACTTGGAATATCCTTCTTTAATATAATATTTCCTATATATCTATATGGGTTAAAACAAAGCACATGGCTTTGTTTATCCCACATGCGAAGCAGTAGCCTGGTGGGATTTGTTGTAACTATGAAGCTCAGCCCATCCTCAAGTGATCCATTAAATTAGATCCTTCTTTGAAAATATATTGCTGTCGTCTTCTTCAATAGGCAATAATCAACTCTACATCCAATCTGAAAATTTTGGAAGGCTTATAATTGCTGCATCCAAATCAAATCTTTTAGTTCAGCCTCTATATCTACTAGGGTTAAAACGAAGCACATGGCTTTGTTTATCCCACAAGCCAAAAAGTAGACTGGTGGGATATTTTGGAACTACGGAGCCCTGCCTATCCTCTAGTGGTCCATTAACTTCACTGATATGGATGTAACTTATAAATAATTCAATCAATACATAAACATTAAAAAAAAAACCCTGAGAAGCTTTTCTGATAAGACAAGCATTACCATAAATGAAGATGAGAATATTGTGGTTCTGAAGCAAAGTACGCTGTTCTAAAATAGATGTGCAAAAGATTAGGAAAAACTGTTTGTTCTAGATGGTTGTACTTTTTTTTGAACAATAATCATAGCCATCTTGAATTTCCTTTACTTTCATAGACTGGTAGTCCATAGAGTTAAAAGAGAACTAGTCTATACTGAATGTAAACACTGACTTCTATCAAATGAACTTCATTAAATTTTGATCGATGAAAAGGTTATTATTTCCTCATAAATGAAATTTAACAGAGAGAGAAACCACAGATAGACTTACTACATTCCTTATATTCTTCACAATGAATCAGGAATCTATACTACTATTATAAAGCTGAAGAGTTTGTGTGTTTGAACGTGCTAATCTCAAGAACTACCAGTCCGATTTGAAAATTCTTTTTGCGTTAGATAGACTGTTTATTGAGGAAGGTTATAGGCTATATAACATCACACTACGATCAATAGGAGCGAAGCAGTAAACATAAACATCAACCAATCTGACAAACTGAAGTGTGTGGCGGCAACACACTTCAGGTCACATACATTAAAAAGAGGTCGAATACATTATTGATGGGGGGAAGGGGATTACATTACCGAGAAGGGCCGAACTGTGAATGCCCAGGTCAGCGAGCAAGGTACCATGTCATACGGCTCAGTCATATGGTCAGCTCTTTATGCAACAGTTGTGCTTCTGCGATCTAATTTTGTGGATGTGTTTGGTTAATTTAATTAAATAATTCTATGCGTTTCCTATATAATAGGTACTAACTGTAATAGGTAAGCGTACGTTTGATTTAATATTGTAATGATTTTTATAGTAATAGTAATTTTTATATTCATATTTATTCATTTACTCCTTTTATTCTTATATTTTTAGTGTTTTGTATTAATCATCATTTAATCTATTGTACATTTCAAATTCTGCCATTAATCATCAATTCTGTTTGTTGTTACGGTCTTTTTAACTTTCCTTATTTTATTTTTCTTCTCCTACTTTTTTATGACGCAATTTTGTGTGGTTAAGGCAAAGTGACCTTTGCCTTGTTTACTCTTTCGCAGGATCCGCCATGTTTTTTTTATCTCTTCTCCTTGTTTCCTAATTGATCGTGAAATGGCAGGTTTTCCACATTAAAACTTTTTATTTAGTATATTTTTTTTATATATTCTTGAACCCTTCCACCTTATGTAACCTTTATAATTGTTATCTATAAATGATGATATATATTATTATATGTAATTCTGCTTTTATTTGGAACGAATTTTTTTGCTGTGAAAAGGTGCGGCCATTTTGTTTCTATACGGGGATTATAGTGATGTCATTTGGAGTTTCAAGACACTTCTTATTTCTTGAAGGGCCATTGGTAAAACATTGTTTACGTCACCATCCCATTGAGATGCATTCTTGAAACTTCAGAGTCACTTCTCACGATGTAGCCGGACGAGACACACGTATTTTTCTTCCGTCTTGGAAGGGCGGAGAAGCTGTTAGGAGAAAAACAGCTTTGTTCTTCTTTTCTACCTATACACGGTCAATGGCAAGACTTGTATCTCATCCTGTGGTGCACATATCTCTGGATACTTTTGAGATATGTGCTTCTTGATATGAAGTCGGCTTATTGGATATCTGTGAGGTATTAAGAAAGGCCGTATACCCTCAGGATAGTTCAATTGTAGTGAGCAGCCATCGTTATTAAGAAACGTTCGTGTAGTGCAAAAGAATGTGATGTGTGCCATTTGTGTTTACTTGGATACTTTGACACGAACAGTGAATTTTGTCGGAGCTATCCTATATTTTGTGACAATGTAAGCAGGACAGAGCGTCGAACTGTGAGTATATTTTCTTTGGCGAAATTAAGTCCGGGAGGGAACTCTTCAGACATACTCTATGGTCAGAAAGTCTGTTTCATAAACAATTTTCGATCAGACTCTGCTTATAAAGTGACTCAAACTATTTGTGAGAATATGTCTTAAGTTTATACTTTTGTTAAATTGCATTGATAAGATTATTGTGAATTACTATTTGATAATTACCAACTTGAATAATTTCGATTTAATTTGTAATCTGTTGGAATTGCCGAATTTATGAACAAAGCTTTGTGTGTTATTATTATATATATATTTTTTTTATTGATATGTAATTTCTATTGCATTAGTCTTGATTTGTTGTGTGTGATTGTATTATATTAAGCTCATTTCAAATACATTTTGTTGTTTGATATACCCGAGTTGTTTATCCTTTCTTTACTTCTCTTTTGGTATTATATTTAACTGATTTTGGCTGTGGAATTAAATTGGGCCCAGCAGTTCCATAAGCTAAATTTTATTTTCATCACCTATCTTTATGGGTGTAGGCTTCCGATTGCGTTAATTATTACTCTGTTTTGTATATCCTCTCTGAGATACAGGGTGATCCGTAATATTGTTTATTTTCAAATTCTTTCCGTTGGTGTGCTTCCCAGGATTCAATTATAATTTAAAGTTTCAGGTAAAAGGCAGTTGATTATCACGTGTATTTAAACCCCCCATTCAATTTGTAAGCCAACAGCAACCCATATACATAAACCTATTTAAACTCCTGAGTCACAGAATAAATATAGTTCAGTCCCAACTCTCACCTGCTTCAGTTTAATTTCATTCTACAAGAGACCAAAATACTTCACCACAATTTGAAAACAGAATTGATGGTTAATGGCAGAATTTGAAATGTACAATAGATTAAATGATAATAATACAAAACACTAAAAATATAAGAATAAATGAATAAATATGAATATAAAAATTACTACTACTATAAAAATCATTACAATATATATAAATTTTAGGTTTTAGTTAGGTTTAATAAAATCAATTTGAGGGAAGTTTTTTTTAATTGGTTGCAACGATTATGTTATGAATAGATAACAATATATTATAGATACAATTAATTAAATTATGAAAACGTTTCTTCTTCTTTGTTTGTTTAATGGCACTTTTCCATAGTATTATAATGAATTCTGCCAATGTACGTAAACCCTAACGTTTAAACTAATTCGTTCGAATCAAAGACAATTACTGTTGACAATTATTGCTGGGGGACCACAGTGAAAAGTAAAATTACAATTAATTCGCCACAAAAACAGCAAATAAAATATTAATGGACATTTTATTTTATTAAATAAGTAACAATAATATACATATTTCTTTTAATTATTAAATTATTGAACATTTTAAACAAAATATGTCCACTTTAAGTTTTATGACAACATAAATATACTGATATTTGATTTATTTATTTTTTGGTTTCCTTTTATGTTTCCACATAATTTCCAAATGGTATTTATGATTAATGAGATGCACTTAGTTATGTACTCATAATGTATATGAAACATATACAATATGTATAATCACAATTTAACACGGGTGAAACCGCGGGGCACAGCTAGTTGTTTTTATAAGTCTTTTATAACAGATGTACAGTATAAAGGTGTTTTTCAAAATAAAATATAAGATTGTTAAGATTAACTATACATACAACAAAGCAAGAATAATTTATGACCTACCCACAGTATTAATAATGACTGATGTGTAAATTGAAGGAATTCCTCCTTTCCACAATGCAAAGACACTTCTCCTTCTGATCATTCTAGCAAAAGCAGAATTCATGTTGTGGAATCTGAAATAATAATAATTAAACTTGTTAAGCTTTAATTAATACAAGCAAGTTAATAAGATTCAACAAAATTATATATTGTCGGTCATCTGAGATCAGTGTATTTATATAGATTCATGCTCAAAAGTTAAGGGATTGACAGCTTTGGACCCTTCCAGGCATCCTAATGTCACCAAACTTGGCAGAAAGATGCAATAGATCCTATATTTATTAATACACAGTAAACCCAAAACATAAAGGTAGCAGCATGCTGAAGGGAAAAAAAAAACCGCCACAGAGATCAGAGCATCTGTTACTGCTGATTGTGTAACGTATAACATACTGGTTAATTCTGTGGTTGCTCCAACGCTTACTTACAATCTGTGATAGCCCAATATATCATCTGGATTACAAAACCAGAGGTAAAGCCATTGGGCATACAGTTAGAGGTGTAATTGTAATTACACAGTTAGAGGTGTCACAGGCCCTAAACACTTCGACAAGCATCATATCCAGATTGTGAAGAAGATTGCAACAGAAGGGAGACATCCATCAAGGCTTTGAATATAGATGTCCAAGGATCACCATGCTCAGAGAGAGCCAACATCTCACACCAGGTGATTTTAATCGGAGTGCCAGGTGACTTAATTGGAGCACAGGATGGGAACTCGGCAGGGACTTGACAGCATCTATAGGGACAGCTGTATTAAGGTACTCCACGTAAGGAAATTAAAGGAGATCAGATTGTATGCTCAGAGACCTATGCCATGCATATCTGGAGGGAACCCAGTAGCAGGTGCAAGCCATCCAACATCCACGAATATGATGTGTGAGATAGCGAGGGCTTGCATAATATTGCACATTCACCACTCTACATCTTTGAACAGTGCACCATAACTGGCCAGTATACTGCGACAGCATCCCTCAGCATTATGTGTGACTCTACAGGGGCCGGATTTCCTCTACATGGATAACAACGCCTGTCCGCTTAAGCTGGACAAGTGGAGGAATACCTTCCCTACAGGGATATCTGATGAACTGATCGGCCAGTCTGTTTCCTAGACATAAATCTGTGCAAATATGTCTGGGACACTCTCAGAAGGAGAATTGCGCAATGCCAGCAACTCCAAGCTCTCCCACAAGCTTTGCACAGTATTGGTTCAGCATTGGGACTTGCTGCCTCAAGTGTTGCTGGATAATCTGATTAACAGCATGCTGGCACATTGTGCCACGTGTTGCAGTGCGGCGTGACTACACAGCATACTGAATAGTGTCTGCACAACTGCAGGCAGAGGGATGGGGTTTGACAATATGTAAGTTTGTTCCATAAGACATCTCTGACCGTTTCTGTGTTTTTTTTCGCAGTGGCGATGCCACCTTTTTGTTTTGTGTTCCTTTGTGTTAGTAGGGCCTACTGCACATTTCAAACAAGTTTGGTGAGATTTGGATGCTCGGAAGGGTCCGAAGCTGTCAATCTCTTAACTTTGGAGCATAAGTGTATATTAGCAAAGATGAATTCTCGAATCTAGAAGTAATTCATCAGAAAGCTCTCGAATGATAATATGATTTGACAAAGGTTTACTTTTCTCTTTTTTTTGTTTTGTTTACTGAAATTTTAATTTCTATGTATTCAATATATTTTTCTACAATGTTAAAAAAAAAAAAAAGCAGGGGATAATCTAAGCCCATTAGCCTCATATAATTTCAATTCCCATATATAATATTTGAATTAATAATCTTTTTCATTATATCTGGATTCCATCTATAAATGTATTCCTTATGACCTTCATAAGGAAGGCCCTTACTATAAGTCAATTGCACAAAAATATACCTGACACTACACTTCGTAACTAAGAAAATCTTGGATGTTCTCCTTTTTCACTGAAAAAAAACTACATGGCATTAATAAGAAATTTTAAATTAACATAGTTATTTAACTTTCATTCAATGAAAATAAAGGAAAACAGAAAACTGATAATCTTGTAAGAAATTGATCTAAAATGATTAGTCCAAATCTGGTGAAGCTGACCTTAGGCTGTAAGGAGCAGATCAAATGATGTCAGCAAGATTCAGATTGTTTGGAAATTACAAAAGCAACTTTAGACTAACTATCCATACACTGAGTTAGCTTTGTATTAGGAATACCTTCCAATTTCAATATTAGTAGTGATAAAGAACTAACATGTGATATCAGCATCACCTGTGAGTTACTTTTTAAAAGAACAGTTACTTCCCCAAAAGTAACAGAGTTCTTTTTTTTTCCCCTCCCCCCCCCCCCCCAAATATTTTGTGCCACTGGTGAACCATTCCCTTTTTTAACATATCTTGCTTACTTAAGTTTTTTTTACTTCTTCTTTTTTATATTTGTATTGAACATAAATCAAAGTTTTGAAAGAATTGTTTTGAGCTCTATTGCTGTGTTACAATGCTTAGCAATTTTATAACAGATTTATATTTTTAGTCTTTAAAATATAAAATTTTTAAAACTTTAAATTGTGATTGCAATGTCAGATTTTAAATATTATCTAACAGCATCCATATTAAAATTAATTTATAAGATCTTTTTATTTTTCAGAAATTTTATTTAGGCTTTTTCTTGGCATTATACATTCTATATATTTGTAAAACTAATAGTTACAATGTTATGAAGGGGAAAAATATTATGTAACACATATTTAAAACATGCCATGACATTTCGCAGCTATTGCTAGCTTTGAGCTCAAACTTCCTCGACATTTGTAGCAAATCACTAATAAACTTGTAAAATATCTTTCTTCGCTGATGATTCCAGTTAATATGATCCAGAGAGATCAGTCATGTAATTGGGTCCAGTGGTTAATAGACCAGTGGTTCCCAATTTTTATCAAGTCGAAGCCCCCTTAACACCCTTACTACTCTTTTGGGGGGGGTGGGCTTATGTGGCCACCCCCAAAAAAAAAAATTGGAGAAATAAACAAGAATGTTTCACATAATAGTCTATATTTTACAATAGATTTAAAAATTTTAATGGAGTAATGTAAACTACAAATTTAAAAAAAAAATTAATTATTAAAATTTGAAATGTAGTAGATTAGTTACAATTAAATTTGTTAACTTAAGAGTTCTTCATAAATGAAATTAGGTTCGTTCAGTGTAAGTTGTTTCGAAGTGAACAACTTATGAATATCTGGCTCCAGGGTTGAAATTTTAAGTCATAGTTCTGGTTCTATATTAAGTCTACTTCTATATTTACTTTTTTATGTGGATGAGAGATAAAATGTAATCTCACATAAGTATGTGGTTGCAAAAGGCATTAAGTATATTATTATTATTGTTGGCTGCTTTCTTCAACTAAATTAAGATTGGAGATAGAATTACACAGTTGTAAAAGTATTCCAAAATTGAAATGTTTAAAAACACATATTTGAGTAAAACAAATTTATTGCTATATCCATGTCAAAATCATTAAATGGTATTGTGGATCCCAGATTGGGAACTGATGTAATAAAGATGTAATATGATTATCTCTGCTGTTCAGTATACTAATGGTGAACGCTGTGTCACGTGTTTAAAGGCAGCCATTTTCACTCCTTTTTGCAAAAGACTTGCATACATCTGTATTTATTTACATAATTTGTTCATTTTTCAATTATAAATTTAGTTAAAACAATGAAAAAAATTCAATTTAATGTCAGTATATAAATGTGTAAAAAAAAAAAATAATTTCAGCAAATTTTATTCAGCAAATACAAATAATAAAGATAGTTATAAGTCTAGCAGAAACTGTATTTTAGTTATTTTTTTAAATTTTTTTTTAGCAATACTGAAAGAATCAATTCAATCTATATTTCTTCTTTTAATACAGTGGTGAGTCAGACAACAAACGATTTAAAATGGACTTCTTGCCAGGCATTGTCTGAACTCTTGGAGGTGATGTATAGTTCTTAAGATAGTCTTAGAACAATCTAGCTCCCTCATAGATGCAAAGTGCAACGCTTTTTTAACATCCTTGTCAATTGTCTTTATAGTCCATGTGAAAGTTTAAAAAAAAAAAGGCCAAAAAAGTATCATGAGTTTGTTACTCTGTAATTAATAAAAATATTACAGGTACTCAATTAAAAAGTAATGGTATTACCAATTTTTACCACTAAAACTAGCTGTTACTAAGTTTTAACTTTACTAATAAGGCATTATTTTCCAATTTTGCAGGCAGCCACTATACATACACAAACCTCTCTCCCTTATGTAATCAGTAAATGTTTGCAAGTGATGAGGATATGTGGAGATCTAAGCCAATTTTACAGTAGGCAAACAGATGGGGCCCAGAGGCAGCTGCCAGTGTTTTGGAAACAGACATACTTGTTGGTTGCTCCCATACCACTGTCTCAAGGGTGTAACAGGACTGGATTAACCATGAACAGACATCCAGCAGAAGGGCTCTCAGTGGTCGATCAAGGGTGGTTGCTCCTAGAGGTAAGTGTCGGCTGTCATGACTTACTTCAGCAGAGATGTACAACGCTCACAGAACTCACCAACCAATACAAAAGTGATGCAGTTCGACCAATTTCCACATGCAAGCATTCACCTGTGGTTTCAAAGTCAAGAGGGCAATGAGGATAGCCAACAAACAATGCCTCGCATGGGTCAAGGAATATCGGCAATGAACTGTTAAAGAGATTGAAAAAGGTCATCAGGAGTGATGAGTCCCATTTCGTGCAGCACCAAGGTGATGGCAGTGTTTGCATTTGGAAGAAATATCAATTGGCCCTATCTCCTGGTTACATAGTTGGGGTTCAACAGGGCTATAGGTAAAGTATTTTGGGTAGTGTTTTGGCATGTCCTAGGCCTGTAGGTTATCATTCCACACATGGTGAATGGGTGTAGAGAATGGACCATTTTTGTAAGTCTTTCCTGACCATAGTGCCATCTTTCAACAGGACAAATCACCTTGTCATCAGGCTTGTATAACTATAGAGTGATTGGAGGAACACAACAACAAATTTACCTCATTACCTTGGCCCCCAAACTCCCCAACTGTAACTCATTGAACATGTATGGGACATGCTAGAACAGCGTGTGAGAACTGCTGATTCTTTTCCACAGAATGAACATGAACATGAGTTTTGCTGCAGTAGACATGAGTTGAGTTATGGATGGAGGATCTGTTCCTACATGTCTGTGAGCTATCATAGAACAGAAAGAGCAACGCATTATCATGGGGGTCTTTCTAATGCAAAGCCACCTCAGTGTTGCAAAATTTTTATAAGAAAGTAGCAGCCAAAAGCCAAACTGCAATGTGTGATGCTCAAAGGGTTTGTAAATGAAACAGCACGGTAAGGTTTGAAAAAACTAGAATGGTAAGCCTGAGATAACAATTAACTAGAGGTATGGCAGGGAAAATGTCGGATACAATTCCCATAATAATTCCACTGGAAAGTATACAGCAGTGAAATCTGGAAGTTCAGATAATCACAAAATTAGTAATATTCAACTGCTCTTCGAACTAATCATTTTGAATTATTATTATAAATAACATCCACAATATTATTGTCATTTGGAATAGGTTAACAAAGAGAAACAAGATATATCCAAATATTTTTTTTTTAGATAGCATGTAACAAAATTGAATAACATGAATAAATAAACTGCATATATTAGTGAATTGTAAAAGGTACTTGTAGGGAAAAAAAAGAGGGTCAGACAAAAGCCTGCTTCAGTACTTAGAATAGTCAGTTGGTCCTGGTGATCATTATCAATAGATGATAAGATCAATTAAAATTCAATTACAGTTGTAGCTTTGCAAAATGCAATTAAGAGTTTGAAGTTACAATGTGAATTTCATTAACTGAAATCTAAACTTATCTAAGATTTCCCGTCTAGGCCTTGCCAAAGCAGGGAAATAGCATAATATAAGGCAAAACCACACATTTGACAAAGATTATCAAGGTAAAAACCTACAACGTGTAGATTCTTTTTCAGGTGACAATGACCTGTAAATAGGCCAGTAATCACCCTACACCCTTGTTATCAAGACTAAGGAAAAAGTTAAAAAGATACTGGTAATTCAGTAATATTCAAATCAATATGCAAAGAAACAAGCAAAACTCAAAGATTTTTATAAAGAATATAACAAGACAAAACTCAGAAACCTCTCTGCAAAAGTATGAAGGATTGAAAAAAAAATTGATATTTGCTTTTCTTCCATAGAATGAAGAATTATTAAGCCATATGCAATTGATTGAATGATGTTATCTCTTAGAATAATAAAAATTATGCTGAATACAAGTTTTAGAAAGTAACAGAAGAGATACAAATCAGCACTTGCAAATAAGAAGTAGTCTACTATTTCAGAAAAGATAAAGTAACCTGTTTTAGGTTCATTTCTTCTGGAAACAAGATTGAAGACATTCTTTCACAACTGCTTTTACAAAGCACCAATACGGATGCACATTGAAAGAAGCAAGCATAGTCAAAATGCAAAAACAATGGACTTAACTCCAATGAACTACAAAATGAAACTCTACATAAATAAAAAAAACATAAAGAACTGAAACTCAAATTTTCAGAAGAAAAGAAAAAAGAATGTAAAATGGAATGTAAACTACAAAGAAAACCTAAGATCTCACAATGAAACATGTCAGTTATAGAAATATTGAAAGCAATTTAAGACAAGTTTTGATGCAAAAGATTCCAAAAAAACAATGGCTTATAAATAAAAAGCTTCAGGATAAATCACTTTTAATCCAAAAGAACCATTACTGATTCTTTATTATTTACCTATTATTTCAAATCAATAGTAGAGATTATAGGTTGAATTTTAAGACTGGTTAATCTCAAACTCTTTAACTATTCCCATGAACTGGAAAAAAAATCTTAATGGATAATCTCCAGGCTTAAGATGTGAAGATGAGATGAAGCTGCAGCATAGTCAATAAAGAAGCAGTTACCAAATATTTGGTTAGTTGATAAGCAGCTGATAAAGAATTGAATACAATAGAATGTCAGGTACTGGATTGCCATCCGCAAGAGATTATTAAATCAGATTACAGAAAGATAATATATCCTCACAGATCTGATAATCATATAAATTGACAAGTACAAACTGTCACAGTTAAATTTTGCAATTTTGCTAAGAAAAGAAGCCTCTGCTAATCAAGTGAGAAGGCTTTTAGTCCAGAAACAAACCAATCAACTTGCTTTTGAAATCCTTAAGCCGAAGTTAAGGATTAGAGAATACAAATAGTTAAGATTCTGTAAATGAAAAAGAAAAGAATTTCATTCTATTAGAATTGAGTGATTTGAAGAACGGTCAATCTACTGGTTTGCAAGATCAGGAAGGTCAAAGAGATTAGCAAGAGTTCTATAGTAGTTGAAAAAGAATAAATTTCTTTATTCTAATTCTTGATTGAAACTGGATTTATTCTAGATCAGAGAAATCCAGAAAGCTGACATGAAAGGAATAAGAACATTTCTAGTTGATTAATTCCTGAGAAACCGAACAGTAGATTCAAGCCACACTCAAGCATTTATTTAACTTGGAGGAACTTTTCTATTTTATTTATTGGTGAATAAATGTTTAGTTAAGAATTGATTTGGGAATAATGTATACTTAGATAAGGAATGATACTCTTCATTATCCTAATCGCCAAAATGAAGGCAGATAATAAAAAGATCAACAAAATTTCCAACAGAAAAACCTAACTTCTAAATTTGGTATTAGAATGAATCATAGAAACCATATGGCTATCTTGGAAATTATCAATTCTTTAAGTAAGGATTCTATGATTTAAGTACAATACAATGCTAAAAATGTGCCACTAGAAAATAATAACTCAGCTGTATATTCATTCATTCATTCATTCATTCATTTATTTATTTATTTATTTATTTATTTATTTATTTATTTATTTATTATAGTCAGGAAGACAACAAAGAAACCCAGCAAAGAAATTGAATTGAATGATATTGAATGAAAAATGAGATTTTTTTTAATCAAGTTGCTACTGATATTTCTCACTAAACAGCTAAAATGAAACATGAGATCAACAACACTAAGGAAGAGAGATCTTAGAAGCTATCAAGTTCCACCAAAGATTCTGCATCCAAGTCACAAAACAGCTAATATTAAAAAAGCATAGTTTAAATATGATGACAATAAAAAAATAAAATAAAATAAGTATAATCATAGAAATCTACATAAGCTAGTAAATTGCAGGCAGTGAACTACAGTAGAATCAGCAGGAACAGATCAAGTTAAAAATTATGGATAAAAAAGTGGGAAAGATTAAAAAAAATGTACTTATAGATTTTATTCTGCAAGTGATGTAGATTTCAACCATATATAAGAAAGGTCAAAGGAAGCAGAATTTAAATAGTAGTTGTCACTTTTTTTAACTTTTATTTTTTACTTTAAACATACATCAAGTTATTTTCATGTCCAAAATTCATGACAATTTAACTGCTATCAATTTCCATGTTTTGTTTAAAAAATCCCTTTCTGACAAATTAAGTTTTTAAAGATGAATAGAATACTATTGTAACATCAAAATTGCAAGTAATATTCAATTAATTAAATACTGATGAATGAAATTATGAATTATTTTATTGAGTAAAATTATCCTTATACAATTAAAAAAAAAACTAATCAAAACTTATACCTGGGGGGTAATCCTTTTCGTAATCTGTAACCTTCCATCTGCATGTAAGTTTTAATAAGATCGAAAGGTTGAGCTAAAAATTGTGCCGGTGCCCCAGCAATGGCAGCAGATAACACAGATTTCCTTCAAATATTAAAAGAAGACTTATTTCAAATAAGTAATATATTATTAGAACTATTATTAAAGTTAATTTTTCTTTTATTATTAAAAGAATTCTGAATAAGGATAAAAAAAACATTAAGAACAAATTCCTTAGCTAAGAATGTTTCTATAAGATTCCATCTATAGTGGTAGGATATTCTGCACTGACCTGAAATGGGAAACTTACTCCACAATCCTTATTTGATGTTGTTAAATGCTAGTACAAGCCATTACAGTATACATGGGGTAAATGAAGGCAGGATATTCTTGCTGAAATGCAGTAAGTACTTGAGAAAAATGCTATATATGGAATCTTGTACAAACGTTAAAATTGTACAATAAATAAAAATTAACATGTTTCTGCAAAAGTTGTTGATTAAGAACAACTAGTTTCTGAAATGTGACTGGAGTTGGATAGAGCAAAAAATGAAAGAAAAATTATCAGATAGATCTAAATCCCATGTATTAATACTTAGGTGAGTAGTATACGACAGAGGATGTTATTACAACAGCTTCATTGACTTTACTTTTACTTATTCACAAAATCTTTCCTTAGTTAACAATGTCAGCATTCTATAACTTCATAAGTTCCTACTTCTTTCTTATATCATTTTATCTTATCATATTATAAGTTCCAAAACATCTTCAACCCATAAATATATATAAAAAAAGTATACATTTCTTTGCAAATTTTTGGAAAGAGTTCTTCTTTCCTTTGTGAAGCTTCAAATAACAAACAATTTACAGATGTTAATAATCGTGCAATATTACACATCCTGGACTTTGTTACAAAACTGATCCAAGGATTACTGAAGCTGTCGTAATACTTAAGAAACAAAATTAGTTTTATATCAGAAATCTTATTGCCTTTGTTATTGTACAAGCAGCTTATGAATAAAGAGAAGCAACTCTGTAGAAATAAATTAAAAAAAAAACTTCCAATGAAAATAATCTTAATCAATCAGACTGTCGTCATAGTAATTCCAATTCTATTTGGAAGAAATTCAATAAAAATCTCCTAAAAAAATACCAATGATATCCCCACTGCCCTAACTGCTGAAATTTTGATTATTATGGTATTCAAAAGAATTAATTCTTATTAATATTTATCTTAAAAACTCATTAATGATATGACTAATAAATATGTTTCTGAAGTGTATAAAAGATTACATTCAATCCCAATAACCACAACATAAGAAACCACAACATACCAATATACCAACTTGGGTACAATTGAAGCCTACTTTATTAAAGTCTCTATGTTGCAACTTAGTAGCCCTTTCTATCTTCCAGACATTATCAATCCATCTCTCCCTTTTGATATCTTTAACTGTTTTATACAAAAAAGGCTACTGTCAAACCTATTTTGAAATCTCCTAAGGATTCCAGACTTTCTCATTTCAGACCCCTTAGTATCCTTCCAATGGTCTCTAAAATCATTGAAAAAAATTTGTTTAGTTATAAACAGCCATCCTGGTCCAGTAAAGAAACTGGAGTGAAGAAATGTTCCCAGGGGCTTCGGGATGTCAGCAACATGGCAGATTCATGAGTGATGGATAATGGAAATTTTCATTTCTACAGTGCCTGAGGATACTGTTGGAGGCTGGCAGTGAGTTACAGCCTGAACCAGACTCCCCAAATCCAAGGTGTCATGTACACAGTGCAGATGGATGGAGGCACTGGGGTATAGTGTCATGAAAGGTGCATCGGGGAAACCAGGCTGATTCTCGAAGTAATTTGGTGTTTACGCATATGGGGTTCTGTGCAGGCTGACTGTTTTTATTCCCCAATTTTCTGTGGTAATGTATGGATTGTTCAAAAATTACTATGAGGGGCGATCCTTCAATGGAGGACAATCTTCACCGAAACCTCCAGAACCTCAAACTTCTGACTTCTTGTACCTATTAAGGAACTCAACGTGAGAATATAAGACATCATTATTAAGCGCAGCACAATCAGTGGTGCAGAAAGGAGGAGGAGGAAGGAGAGGGCTAGGACAGTGGATATCGCTCCTGCCTTCTCACATGAGTCTGCTGGGTAGGGAATTGCATAACCGGTACATGAGGGAAGGATTGTGGTGGTTTCACTCTAACTGGTTTACCAAGGTGGGCTGCCAACATGCCCACCCAAATAGCACCGCGTCTTGCTGCATCTTCAGATGGTGCTAAGGGACCTGGTGCTTAACATGCCTGAACACAAGGCAATACACCATCAGAAGCCAGATCCGACCAAAAAAAGGCATCAGAGACAATCTTTGGGTAGCCCTGATACAAGCAGCTTTGCTGATGTTGCAGCTGCACATCCTACCCTCCAGATGGCTATTTGCAAAGGCTACAGCACAGAGGCTTTACAGAAGATCAGCAAATCAAGCTGTCTTATGCAGTTGGCCAGCTGATCTGTGAGTTCCTGAAGGTCAGCATATACCACGATTCAGGGGAACCAGGCACAGGATTTCTATGTCACTGCAGATAAAATCTTTAGCAGGGACTGGCTTTTAAATACAGTCCACAATTTGAGAATTGGTGAAGGGGTAACGCTTTCCGTCATGGAAGTCTCTGAAATTCCCCATTTGACCAAAGCTATGCTCTGGATTCCTGGAAGTCTCAACCCAAGTGAGACAACCTATCTGTTGGAAAGACAGAACCCTGGTCTTATGACCTTCATTTGGAGAATTGTGGAGACAAAACACCCAAAACAGGAAATGACACTCAGACTAGTCATCGGCCTAGATAAGGCCTTTATCAGACACCTGGTGAAACTGAATTTTTGCCCCATCATTAATTTACATGTAGCTGAAGTGATTCTGAAGGAGAAACCTAAGTTCTTAGAACAAGAAGATACTCCTATTCAGATCACAGATGATGATGCCAGGAACAGGGAAGGAGTTCCTCCTAATCCTGAAAATATGGATCTCTCAAACTAGGTAAGTTGTTTCTCTTATTTATTTTTTTTACCTTCTTATATGCTAAATTCATCATGTCTTTTACTTTCTATTTTTCACCAGGTTAATTTACAGCCTTGTTCAGCAGCTACTGTGATACTCTCTAACAAGATCACAGAGCTGGACATTGCTTTGACCCTTCTTCAAGAGCCTTGGCTCTATGCGGACAGAGTTAGAGGCTTGTAAGCCATGGATGTCTTTTACTTCAATATTCTCAGACTACTCCACGTGCTTGTATTTTTACAAAGCACAGAAATGTCCTCTGCCTTTCAGAATTCTGCACCAAAGATTTGCACCAGATAGAAATCTGCACCAGGCAGTTAGATTCCCACGGGGTAACAGAAGTGTTTAAGAAAATTAAAAAAAAAATAATGTAAAATTTCAATAATTTTCAATAATTGAAAAACTGTTAATAAGAGTAATTGACAATTGTTATTAAGAATAATTAATAATGTAAAATATTGTTATGTTTTAATAATTGATAAATAGTCAATATTACATATCAATATTTGATAATTGCTAAATTGTTAATTATTACTAAGAATCTACTGGTGTAAGATGTAAGATCTAATAGGATGCACATCATTTAGCATATTATTATATTATTTAAATTTTAAATTTGTATTCAAAACTTAGAATTTGTAATAGATCCATTGAAGACAAGCAATGGTCCGGTCGAAATATAGTCGTACAAATAAAGAAGAATATACATGACATCTGCTTATTTCCCTCATGTGCCCGATTCTGATCTACCTCCATTGAGGTTAAGGATCTGGTTTCTTTTTGCATATTTTGTTTGCCCCTTCTGTTGGGATATGATGCTAACTTCCACCATACTGTGTGGAGTAGCAGTTACATTAACTCCAGAGGGGAAGCCTTAGTAGAATTTCTCACTACAGTTGATCTGGACATTTTGAATAAGGTTCTGTTCCTACCTTTATTACCCGCATAGTATGAGCTGAGTTTGCTCCTAGCTCACATTTTTCTTTAGGTCAATGGGATGAGAGTTTGAACTCTAAGTTTGTGATTTTATTTCAATATTTTCAATTTGTATTTTTATATATGTGTAGATCTACAGTATGTAATATATATATATATATATATATGTATGTTAATGTCCTAATCTTTTTATAATTGTTTGGAATTATTCCTTTATTTTTTTTTTTAACTTTTTCAATGTCAAAGGGGATGATGTGAATGGCGCCCAGAATTCTGGGAACAAGCCTTTTTTTTTTTCCTTTTGTTACATATTCTATTTTTAAGAGGTGTTAATTGAAAAAGGACATTGAACTCATGGGGGTAGAAGGGTTTGCCTGCTTGGTTTATGGCCCTTTGTTTTGGCTTGCTCTGCATAGCCTAGCCAACCAAAGAACCCCATAGGCTTTGACACCAAATAGGATGACCCCTCCTTTAAAAGGTCATCAGACACGGCGAATCGGATGTCAGGAGGTTAACTGACATCAGGTGGGTGTTGTATTTTTTGGTACAAAAGAAAATATAAGAGGGAAAGAGGACTGGATCGAAAGACATGACCACGAGAGCAACAGGCAGGAGAAACAAGGAGGATCCATGAGACAGTGAGCGATCAAAGACCAGCGAGTGTGTGGGACGGACAGTCACATCCCCGTAACTAGAAGAAGCAGTCGTTTTGAAGCCTGCCAGGCTATCTCCCTGGCGAAGTGAACAGGTTCCCCATCTCCCCAGCAGGAAGGAAAGCAGATGTCCAATGGGCCAATGTTCCTTACTTCCTCAACTAAAGGAGTCAGCAGATTCCCTTGTCCTCTTGCATTAAAGCGTGTGTCAGCATAAAACTGCTGGCAGATGGCAACCCTGAGCATCCGATTCTGCTAACGAATTACCGAGACATCCTTATAGATTGTCAGTATGGTGCAGCTTGTCCTATTGTATTCATTGTCCATATATGTTTTTATATATATTATATAGTATATGTGTGTATATTTCTTTTTTTTGGGGGGGGGGGGAATCTAGACCAATTTTTTGTTATTATTACAGTCGGACCCCGATTTAACGAATTCATCGGGACCGAAAATTTTATTCGTTAAATCGGGGGTTATTCATAATATCGGGGTCCAAAACAAAAAATAACAAATTTCTGCACTTACCTTATGGAACAGCCCTAATAAACAACTACACATAATTAGAAATTGTACATTTTTTATTCAGCAGCTAACAATACAGCGAATAATTATGCACTAGTTAATTTGAAATTTTAAAGTATGTACTGAGTAATGTTTGACAATTTCCTTGATTCCTGATTCGAAAAAGTTCTTTTTCGAATTTATGGAGAGAAGAAAATACAGCGTCATTTATATCCTGCTGCATTAGGTATGTTTACCTAAATTAACAAAAAATTTTTTTTTTTTTCGGCTGTTGAAATAATTCGTTAATTCAAGGTTTCTTATTCATTAATTCGGGGTTTCTTATTCGTTAAATAGGGGTATTTGCCTTCATTTTAATCGGAAAAAAGAAAAATTCGTTAAATCGCGAAATTCGGTAAATAGGGGTTCGTTAAATTGGGGTCCGACTGTATCATTATTATTATTATGATTATTGTTATTTGACAAGTATTAACTTGTAAAAACGAAGTGTAAATAGAATTTTTTTTGTTTGATTAAATTTCAACTCATTTAAGTAAAGAAACATATTGTCTCCCAGTATTTTTGTTTTAGGGATTAACGGTTAATCTTTCATCCTCTCATCGTCGTAGGCCGAGAGATACTTATAGGCTCAGGGGACAAATCCCAAGATCCAATGGGTGGGGGTTAATGCCCGGAAAGGTTTTCTTATTCTTAAGACTTTAAAGACTTCTCTTTTAAATACTGTTCCTTATTATCAAATTTAGTTGTTACTGTTACACCGTAACTTGGGCCCAGCACGACATTCCATAGATCAGGTTTTAGATAGGGAGATTAAACCTAATGATAAATCTTTTAAGTTTTAAGACATAAACCCACAGAGGGTGAAAATACACGTTACAATAGGGAAGAAGGATTAGACTTCACCCTTGCTTCCACCTGTCTTACGAAGAGGTTTGCAAATGGAGGGTCTCTAAAAGAGGTCTCTTTGTCAGATCACCAAACATTCTTTTTTCTTTGAGCACTGAGGAGTTCATTGAGGAAAAATATAGAAACCCAAGACTTACAAATTGCGATTTCTACAAGGATGATCTTATACTTAAAATGGGAGGTTTTCCTACCCTTTATAGTGATGAGTTCGACATAGAAAAATTCCATTTGTTTTCCCTCTAATCCCTCATCTCAGCTTCTGGTGAACCTGGTGAAATCCACACTTGGATAGACTCAGGACTAAGACCAGTAAGTTACTTAATAAGACAAAATATGTGGGTACTTCTAACAATTGCAATTTTTATCTGCTCAGATAGTCAGGCTACACTGCATGCTGTGAGCATCCCATCTTATTACTGACTGTAGGGAAGCCTTAACCTGCTGACCAGGACAAATTTAGTTAATCTGTGCTGGTTTTCTGGACTTTTTGGCATCAACGGAAACGAGAAGACAGATCTGTTTACCAAGAAGGGTTTTTCATTGCTTCCTTACAATTTCTTTACTTAATGTAAAATGACACATGCATCTTAGAAATAAGCAAAATTCTAAAATTTAGGCCAATCTTTGTAAGATCAAAAGGAATTTGTAGTCTTTACATGTGCAAATCTCAGAAATACAATAAAAAATATAAAAAAAAAAAAAAACTTATCAGGAAAGAAATTTGGAACGAACCTGTAAAAAGTTCACGTTCACATACCAAATGAGCTTAGTTCCAAGGTAGCCCCTGGTTCAAAAAATTAATACATTCCATTTAAAATTCCTATAAAAGGAAAATGATCCTATGATCAGTTCATAAGAATGAGCTGCTTCCAAGCATTGCATTTTAATGCATTTCAAGTTAAGCTTATGAGAATTGTAGTTTTATAACTTCAGAAATAAAATATGTAATAAAGGATTTTTGAATAATAGTTCAATATTTTATTGCAGCACACTTATGCAAAAATACTAAATGTACAAATGAAATTAATTTTTAATGATAGTACTTTAAAATAAAAAATAAAAATAAAAATATCATAAATAAAAGATATTTTGAAAGTGGTGTGTTTCCATTTTTACTTAATTACTCAGTGCAATTGAAGAGTACTTGGAATTCAAGGAAAGTTTGAAATAGATAATACTCAATCTAACTGACTGAAAAGCAAGTACAAACAGGAAGAAGCTAATATTACTAAACTTCTTTATTTTACATCAAAAATTCTCCATTACTTACAATATTTCAGAGGACTCATCGACCTCCAAAATATTGTAAGGAATGGAGAATTTATGATGTAAAATAAAGAAGTTTAATAATATTAGTTTATTCAGGATGAAGCTAAAACTGAATGAAGAATCTTAAGACTGAACTTTCAACAAAAAGCATAGAAATGATGCTACAGTTTCTGGAGGGAAATGGCCTCCATTAAACTGGAATGGTTAGTAGTCGATTCATATTTTTTTTTCCAGATAAAGCATCTAAATTCCTAATAGTTGTCTCTAGACAGAACAAAGAGGAACCTTATTATTCTGATATTTCATTTAGATACTTTATAATGACACTAGTAAAAGGTTTGTAAGGTTTCTAATCTTATAAATAAATTCAGAAAAAGATAAAATCAGCATATCTTTGATGGCAAATGGGCTATTCTGTCAAAGATATAAACTGCAATGTCTTTTCACTATTTGACTGTCTGATATTAGAAGCATTTTTTTTTTTTTTTAATAAGTTATCACTGTCATGGGTACTGTAGGGTAAATTTGTCTTCTGGTTTCACTTAATGCCTTTGTCCAGATTGTCCACATGGCCTTTGTCCCCTTAGCATAAGTCTTATATAAACTTTGTTTTATAAAATATAGCTCTGCTTTAAACTGAAAATTAAAATAACATACAAAATCTTAAATGATAAGGTTTGATTAGAAAGTGATTCCAATTGATCTGTTCCTTTCTATGAGACACAAGGATGACATTGTCTTAATAAACAATGAGTTATTTTTCCCATTACAGAAGATTTTTTATTCATTGGTGATAGTAATATCATGTAAATTAAAGACATGCTAACCAGTACTAGAACAACTACTTAATCCTTTAAAGATCACCGTGGCTTATAGACACAGTATATATTGTGCTCTAGAGCCCGGGAAGAAGAGGATCGGGTGTGATATATTAGCTACAGTTCAAAATTTTGAAAAACTGTGTATTTTTCCTATTTTTTGTGTTCCATATGGAAAGACTAGCTTGAAATACCCATCTTTGAAGTATACTTCCAAAGAAGAAATGATATGTTAACATTCCAAAGCCCGAGCTAATAAATATATTACCAATGCTTGGAAACTGCAACAGATCTATTAGGTTGAGTGAGTAGAACATACAGACGTCTTTGAAATTGATATCTTGAGAATCAAGGACATTGGTTTATCTATTCTACTGTTTCTAAATTCAAGTACTGATGCAAAAATAAAATTACTGAAGTAAGACAAACCAGCAATGTTAGCTGAAAACATTTTTTCTTTTTCTTTTGAGGGATATATATATAACACAATTTGGTAGCAAAAATTAGCATCTAAAAACATGATAATTCAATTAGTGATGAAGCCTTAATCAAATGTTCCAATACCACACCAAATATGTAAATTAGGTACATCTTAAAAGAAGCTTTCCATCTGCTTGCCTCTGTTTCGTGATTTCATGCTATCATAATTGCTTCTGCTTGCAATTTTTTGTACCAAACATTTCAATTACAATCAAATGAAAAGCCATAGAAAGAATGGAAGATATTAAATCATATAGAGGCTGCCATTTTTATAAATATTTATGAATAGAGAAGTCTCATATGAAGGCAATTTCAGATAGTTCTACAATATAGGAATGTGCAATAGATGAAGATTAAACATAGGATACAACATTAAGGTAACTTTGATATTGCGATTCTTAATTGTTGCTACCTTGTGTAATTCACAAGCTACCTAAACCACACTGCAGTTAGAACTCCTCTCTAACATCAACTCCCTACAAGGACAAGCTATTAGCTGAAAACTGCATAAAGAGAGGAATTGGAACACACTGTACTAAGCTCATGTACCATCTTGTTCAAAAGAATGAGAGTTCATTATCAAGCCTTACAGTAGGTAAAGGTGAAGACAAGTAAGCTTCAAAACACTAATGTCTAATAATGGACAATTATCTGCTTGCAATACACTGAAATGTCAAAAAATAAGCCTGGGATACCTATCTAATAATGCATAGGTCCTCCTTACAGTTGCAGGACAGCAGAACACGGTGTGGCATATAGCACTGTGCAGATTCTTGTTTTGCTTATGAGAACTATTATAAACAATGTCAGTACTTTGTATATTGTTAATTGATATTGTTGCCTGACAATAGGATCTATGAGGTCCTCGTTTCCACGGGCGATCCTTACTGTCACACTAGCGGAAGGGCGGACTGGCTGCTCTCGCTGTGGACGGCTTCTCCTACTTCTGCAGAGACCGGATACTTACCTATGGGCTCGACAACGGGGAAGCGGTCTGGCGTTTCTTGCTGTTAGCTTCGTCCTCCTCTCCGACAATCTCCTGAGCGACTGGCCGTCTTCTATGGGCTTGACAATGGGAAAGCGGACTGGCGATCCTCGCTGTTGGGTAGCTTCTTCCTGGCCGGCAGTGTCCTTTTCGTCTGGCGGTCCTCTATGGCTCGAACAACGGGAGAGCGGACTTGCAATCCTTGCTGTTGGCTAGGTTCCTCTTCGCTGACGATAACCCTATTGTCTGGTGGTCCTCTATGGCTCGAACAACGGGAGAGAGGACTTGCAATCCTCGCTGTTGGGTAGCTTCTTCCTGGCTGGCAGTGTCCTTTTCGTCTGTCCGTCCTCTATGGCTCGAACAACGGGAGAGCGGATTTGGAATCCTCGCTGTTGGGTAGCTTCGTAATCCTTCTTCCTCAGAACTCGGGTACTTCTACTCTCTTGGGCTGCTGCCCACCCCTTTCTTTCTAATCAGCAGAATCTCCACCTTTTATCCCCGATTCAAGCCTCGACTTCACCTCTGGAATGTTCAACTAACCCCAGAGGTGGGTAAGAGATAGAGAATCGAGGCAAGGTGGAGTCCATCTGCTTATGGTTTAAGGGAGAAACAGGAAAAGGAAAAATCGACAGGTAACAATATTCAATTTAAAGAATAATTTTAATCTAAATGATAAGGAAGTTAGGATAAATGAAATGAAATGAAAATGTAGATATAGAAATATTCATCCTATAATGAATATTTAATGATGGATGCATTAACATTATAGAAGAAATAGAAAATTCTTACAAGTTAGTAATTGGCAGCAAGTGGACAGTTTTCTTTCATTTTTTAATTATTATTAATTAAGGAAAAAAAGAAAAAGAAAAAAAGTATTATTTTTCACATTTTGGAAATATTATCCTGCCAATTTACTATCAAATGTTTGCTTCTCTATGTCTCAGTGATATCAAAGAAAAAGTAAAAGAACTCAAATTTATAATTGTATAAATACAAATGTTAAATTACATGCCATTTTCTTTTTCAGAATTTCATTAATTCTTAAGAAATTTAAGAATTAATAACCTTTAAATGCAAAATCTTAGAAATCAGAATACATCAATATTTTTCAAGCAGATATTATTAAAGTTTATTTACGCAATTATTTTTAAAGTAAGATAGTTAATCTATCAAGGAAACTGAATTTTTGGCATGCAGTATCATCTCTTCATTTTAAAATCTTAAAGAAAGATGTGGGAAAAAATAAAGAAAAGAAAAAAACAAATATTTTATATATAAAATTTTATATATAAACTATGTTAATATCATCAGTCCTCCTTAGTTTACCTTTTGCACAAGGCTTTGATAAAATAATCCAAACAGTACATGGGTGATTCCATGTCAAGTGGTCTAGTGGTCCCCGCGCGACCATCTCCGATTCTCATGAAATTTTCACAGTTTGTACTATAAGGCCTTAGATGAACATCTGCAAAATTTCAGTTCGAAATATGCATTTTTGGATGAGCCAGGGTCATTTTCGTAGAGGTCACTCGTTCCACATAGTCGTCGTCGTGAAAAATTTTGCACTTTTGAGCTATAATATCACTGTAAGTATTAGAGTATTGACCCTGAAAATTCATTTCTAAGGTAAACCTCGTGTAGATTACGAAAATTATAAAGACAAGTTACGAAAGTTTAATCCCTTGCCTACATGGGCCCCCAAAGTTGCCGAAAAATATTTCGCCGAAATTTTTTCCTGATTTTCAATGAATCTTGCTGGAATAAATAAAGCAGGTATGATGTTCATATTTTGTACTCTGGATATCTACATGAGTGCCTACCAGTCAGAGGATTTACAGCTTTGCAGCCAATATACTTTGGTGAATATGACGCGACAAACTTGACGTTTTATGAAAAACGCCAAAAATGAGCTCTTTTCAGAGGGATAAATCGTTCGGAGGGACACCAGTTAGCGTGTTCTAGTTGCCACCGTTAGAAAGAGCAAGTTTTTCTGTACCAGAAAACCTATGTCCCATTTTGGTGTCTTGACGGATAAGGTCTAAAATTTCTGGTTAAAGTACACTATAGTAAGCTACCGACAAATATTGTTTCATCATGTTTCATTGTGCCAAAATTGCTTGAAAAACGTATTATTAGATGCTACAATTTGACTTTTACATGACTTTATTAAAACTGACAATAAACTATGACAACCCTTTGCATAAAAATTTAAAGTTCGAAAAAATTAAACAGCTTTTATGGTGTTTAATGCAACGAACGTTTCGAAATCTCATTAATTCAGATTCCCTTTTCAAGCGTTAAAAAGTAATAATCACCCTTCCTAAAGGAATAGTTCTCCCTTTCGGGGTTCGTCAATAAACGCTTGAAAACGGAATCTGGATTAATGAGATTTCGAAACTTTCGTTGTATTAAACACCATAAAAGCTGTTTAATTTTTTCGAACTTTAAATTTTTATGCAAAGGGTTGTCATAGTTTATTGTCAGTTTTAATAAAGTCATGTAAAAGTCAAATTGTAGCATCTAATAATACGTTTTTCAAGCAATTTTGGCACAATGAAACATGATGAAACAATATTTGTCGGTAGCTTACTATAGTGTACTTTAACCAGAAATTTTAGACCTTAT
Organism: Thereuonema tuberculata; assembly: GCA_023159025.1. Lineage (NCBI taxonomy): Eukaryota > Metazoa > Arthropoda > Chilopoda > Scutigeromorpha > Scutigeridae > Thereuonema > Thereuonema tuberculata. The sequence goes on from JAFIDM010000004.1 coordinate 68,923,130, forward strand.
CCGTCAAGACACCAAAATGGGACATAGGTTTTCTGGTACAGAAAAACTTGCTCTTTCTAACGGTGGCAACTAGAACACGCTAACTGGTGTCCCTCCGAACGATTTATCCCTCTGAAAAGAGCTCATTTTTGGCGTTTTTCATAAAACGTCAAGTTTGTCGCGTCATATTCACCAAAGTATATTGGCTGCAAAGCTGTAAATCCTCTGACTGGTAGGCACTCATGTAGATATCCAGAGTACAAAATATGAACATCATACCTGCTTTATTTATTCCAGCAAGATTCATTGAAAATCAGGAAAAAATTTCGGCGAAATATTTTTCGGCAACTTTGGGGGCCCATGTAGGCAAGGGATTAAACTTTCGTAACTTGTCTTTATAATTTTCGTAATCTACACGAGGTTTACCTTAGAAATGAATTTTCAGGGTCAATACTCTAATACTTACAGTGATATTATAGCTCAAAAGTGCAAAATTTTTCACGACGACGACTATGTGGAACGAGTGACCTCTACGAAAATGACCCTGGCTCATCCAAAAATGCATATTTCGAACTGAAATTTTGCAGATGTTCATCTAAGGCCTTATAGTACAAACTGTGAAAATTTCATGAAAATCGGAAAAGGTCGCGCGGGGATCGATTTCGAAATTAGACCACTTGACATGGAATGACTCACATACAAGGTGTTTCAGAAATGGCAGACAAAGCAAAGAGATATGGGTTCCAAAGGTCATTTTGAGTAGAAAATGTTCTATGACATTTTGTTGTACGAGCTGTAGTTTTAGAGTCAGGAAATGAATGCTTTAGTTCCTAATCAAAGAAAGCTCAATTCACATAAGGAAGTGTAAGTAAATAAGGTAAAGGTTTATTACAAAAAGCAATCTGGATAACAAATCTCATAACTGAAAACAGGTACCTTTACCTTATTTACTTACACTTTCTAATGTGAATTGAGCTTTCTTTGATTAGGGACCATTCCCAAAGCATTCATTTCCTAACTCTAAAACTACGGCCCTTACAATAAAATGTCATAGAACATTTTCGACTGAAAATGACCTTTAGAACTCGTATCTCTTCGCTTTGTCTATCATGTCTGAAACACCTTGTAAATTTTATATATTTAGCAAAAATCTGCCTCCGGAATGTAGCTAGTCATGCAAATAGAAAATTAAATAGCTCTTTAAAATATTGCTGCCTGAATTTTCGTCTAAAGTTCTTAGATCAATAGTTCAGGAGCGAAGGAGTCCTTGCAGTTCGGGAAGGATGCTTGACTCAGCCCTGCGGAGGCCACAACTGGGTACCAGTCCACTTATCAAGTCTGAGTACTGGTTCTTCTCCTTCTCCGTGAAGGCAGCTTGCCGAGTCCGGGAGCAATCAGCTTCTGTCAGGGACGGGTGCGACTTGCATGTCGTAGCCCTCTTTGCACTCCGTGGATTGACGATAACAGCTCAATGATCCTTCCTTCTGCTTTCACTGCTGGGACTGCTTATTTATATTCACTGCTGGGACTCCTGTCCAACAACGAACTCCTCTCATCTTTTCCACTGGAAGAAGACCTGCTTTGCGACTGGATGTCGCAGACGAACACTCTAATCTCTAACTTCTTGGCTGGAGGAACTCCCTGCATGGGTAGCTGCCACCGAAGACTAACTCTTCTCGACTGGAGGAACACCTTGCGGCTGGTTGCCGCTGAAGACAATCTGCCTAACCTGACTCTGATTCCCTATTTATAGTCGTCTGACGCCTCCTTCTGGCTTCTGGAACATTCAATTCTTCAATAGGGTGAGACCAGTCGACTCTCCAGGAAGGAAGTTGGCCTTTTCCACCGGTAACAATATCACACTATATCTTTTCTCTAGGTATTTGGATGCTATAAAATTCCTCCAAACTGAAACAAATTGTTACTTTAACCTGAATGATTTATTATCTCATTTGATGTGGAAAAAAAAAAGAGAAAGTTAGACTGCAGTATTTTTAGAAATAAACCCTTGCAATTCCTCGAATAACTTAAAGAAGTTTTATAGTATAATTATCCAAATTACAGCAAAACCTCTAATCTACAAACTCAAGTACAATGAAAACTCCTGAACAACAAACATACCACATTGGTCCAAACCAATTCCTGTTTAAAAAGATAAAGTATTTTTGCACAATGATCTCCTGTTTTATGAATAACGAAAGGAAAATTGTGGTCCATTCAATTATAGTTATCTCTTCAAAATGAAATTTCACTTGCAAATCAATATATTTTCAAGTCGTATCTGTGGAAAACTTGTGAAATTGGAAAAGCTAAATCAGATTTGACTATCTGGAATAAGCCAATCACAGGTTACCTTGAGATAGAGAAATTCATGTTCAGATTGGTTATGACTAACGTAAAGACAACATAAAAGCATTTAACACTTTCTTTATAGAAATATGCATTTTATATTTCAACAGATCTAATGAGGCTGTAAGACAAATGGAAACTAAATATGCTAAAAAAAATGCAGACAAATTGAAAGCAACTTACTTTTCTTTACTTGAAAAAGTATCAATAACAAATAGAAATCAAATTTATTTAAAAATACATATTTCTAGTACTTATTTACCCAATCCAGTCATCTGCATTTCTCATACATACTTGATCAGTTAGTTGATGTTGAGTTATTGCTTTTTACTAAACTACACATATGCATGATTACATCGTTAATTTTTATCCAATATTTTTAAAATTTTATTTCTTATAAATTTGTTATTTAATTTAACTTCTTTTATAACTGTATTTATAAGTTACGAGGGTGGGTCAAGCTAAAGTCAGAAATTGTGTATAAAAGTATACCAGTAATAAGGAGTCTGAATATTTGACCGCCATTGTGTAGCGCACTCTCTAGTGAGTGCTTCTGACCCTGACCTACGCTTCCGGTGACATGATAATGAGAACCCCGGAGCTTCAAATATCTGGAATATTGACAGATATCTGAAGTGTAAGGTGAAGGCTATATGTGTAAGGTTGACGTTTACAACTGGGCTGAAAAATTCAAGAAAGACATCGCTTCTCCATCCACGATGCAGACTGGCCTGAATGAGGAAAGACAGCTGTGACGCCATGGACAATATGATTTGGCACAATCACCGTATCACAATTGACGAAATAGCATCAGAAGTGTCCATCAGTCACAGTTGTATGTCTACAATCATTCATGAGGAGTTGGGATATTGAAAAGTTGCCAGATGGGTTCCAAGAGGTTTGACACCAGAAATGAAAGAAGCTTGTGTGGAGGTAGGTCAGGCAAAATTGGATCATTTTGAGCAGAAGGTTCAGGCATTTCTTTATCGAATTGTCATGACTGACGAATATGGGTTCATAATTTCATGCCCGAGACAAAAATGGCAAGCAAAGAATTGCATCATTTCCCAGGAAATTTCGAGCTCAACCTACAGCTGGAAAAATGATGCTGACCATGTTTTTGAACAATAAAAGGAGTTATTGCTTTAACATTACATCTGAGCAGCACTACAGCCACTACTGCAAGTTATTGTGACTTGCTGGAAACTTATGTGAAACCTGCTATTTCATCCAAGCTGTGTGAACTGCTGTCTCAAGGAGTCCTTTTGTTGCAAGACAATGATCACCCACTCACTTCGAAGAACACCAAGGCTTCTCTAGAGAAACTGAAGTTTGCAGAACTGCCACATCCTCCTTATTCCCCAGATTTACCGCTGAGGGATTTCCACCTTTTTGGACTGCTACATCGATTCAAGACAAAAGACGAGGTGCAGAAAGAGGTGCATGAGTGGTCGCGAGGATAGGACAAAACCTTTTATTCTGCTGGAATCCAGGCAGGTGGAGCAAGTGCATTGAGAAGGGTAGAGACTACATTGAAAATAACTTTATCCGTTTTGTTAAGGTTTATTCCAATTTCTAATAAATACCATTTTCTAACTTTAGCTCGATTCGCCCTCATCTATAATACAGAGTGGGCCATTAGTCACAATACTCCTACATATCTTTGGATCTAATTGATCTATGTGAGCTCCATTGCTTCCCTGCAATGTTGGATTTGTCTCCAGGTCCATTGCAACATTTTGCATATCATCACTGGTGTTATGGTTGCAAAGGCAGTTCATAGTTCTTCATTAGTTGTGTAGCGATTTGCAGCCACTTTCTATTTAATGTATCCCTACAAGTTGTTGTCTGGTGTGGTCAAATCTGGACTTAGTGGAGGCTGTAGTAATGGTGACAACAAAGTTGGAGATCCAGAGCCAATGCAAATTCCTGGGAAATTATTGTTTAGAAAATCATGAACAGTTAGCAAAAAATGGGCCGGAACACTGTTGTGCTGAAACCATACCCATTCCCATAACTCCAATTTCAGTCAGTTGGGGTATTAAACAATTCCGAAGCATTTCCAGTTAACATTCCCTTCAAAAAACTATGGCCCAATTACGTACTTGCAGCAATACCTGCCCACAACATAACGTGACACAACACAACTAATGATGAACAATGACCTGCTGTGAGAACTGCCTTCGCAACCGTAACACCAGTGATGTTACACAAAATGTAGCAAAGGAGCTGGAGACGTATCCAACTGCGCAAGGACAATGATGGAGTTCACCTAGAATCGTCAGATCCTTAAATATATAGGGATATGGTGACTTATGGCCCACCCTGAACATTTATTATATTTGATTTTAAGAGGATAAGAGCCCTGAACACATATTTATATCATAATTGATCTATAATTAACTAACTTCTGAATTCGGAACAGGAATTTGTTTCACAAAGTAATTAATAAGAAGTTGTAATATATTGATTAATAAAAAAGGTGCCCCCCTTGTCAAGGTAGCAGCAAGTACAGGGTTCAATTAGTTAGAATATTTGTCTTGTTTTAGTACTTACAATATGTTTCAACATAAATATAGGTGATATTGGTTAGATTTATATAAGTTTTAGAGTTGAAATGATAGTATTGTAATTATACTAAATTTCATGTGAAATTTCAGTGAATAAACTATAATGATCATATTATTAAAATGCAAGTAGCTTTTGGCACTGGGTGTCAGGTAACATAGTTACTAGATATGAGTGTCTAGGGAGAGAAGGGTTTTGCGTATGGAGACAAACCAACACAATAGGGGTCGTCCTTTGATTACATTCAATAGTCATAGAGCTGTTGGTGGACACATATCATGACAATTGATGCCACGTTCAATGGTAGATGGAGCCACAATTAGCTCAAGTGATTCCCATTGCTCCACTACTCTTAACAGTGGTGCAGGAAGAGTATAGCCATGCTGTTTCATAAATACTGGCACCTTTTAGACAGCAGTCTAGGATTATCTCCCACTGGAAGTCTGGTAAATCACCAGCTTTTTCTAATTTCACACTGTGTCACTGATGTGGAAGCATCTGTTGCTCGCCTGTTTCCAAGTGGAGTCACTTGTGATAATTGAATGTAGGTTATTCCCTTAGGCCACGAGAGACCACAATAATTAGATCATACAATGTGTATTTTAAGGATCATTCAAATGAAAATGAGCAAAGGACATGTAAAATGCCAAATGGTTTTATTCTGGGATTTTTGGCACCAAACATAGGTGACATAGGTGTCATAATATAGGTAGTGCTGCAATCACGTGATGAGAGTAACAGTCTGCTTTTGTTCAGGACATTATGTTAGTAAACTGTCCAAACAGTCACAAATAAAGCAATGAACAGTTATTCATTTTCAACCATGGAATGTGTCACAGGTACAAAAATCCATCGCTGCATGACTAGCATCTACCAAAATTCTACCAAAATGCAAAATTCTCTCTCACGTGTTAAAGAATGGAGTAAGTACCGAGAGGGACAGTCACCACTGACTGATAATTCAAAGCCAGGTCAAGCATATCATACTTGACGACAAAGTTGGAATAAGTGTTGAGAAATCCATTATCAAGGATCATCTGTGATACTGGAAGGTTTGTACACAGTGGATGCTGTACAATAGGATTCTATGCAGAAAGACATTCGCATGGGTCTTTTCTGGAATATTTACTCTGATATCAAAAGTGTCTTGCTAAGAAGCCCTTAGACTCGTTTCCATTTGAATGACGCTTATATGTTACTAAGAATGGTTTCTAATGATTATTGTCTTTATTGTAACTTTTAAAATCTATTTTGCTTATTAAATAGATTTACATTTTTCATGTACTACATATATATTAAGTTTTAATTTCATATCTTTAATCCTTAATTTGGACACTCACCATAACACAACACCTTCTTTTGTTTTAGCAACCAATACATCATCACGTAAATATTCATATATCATGACTCTTGTTCCTGAAAAAACTATATCAACATAATTAATTACAACATATTACTTTAAGTATAACATATTTTGAGTATAAAATTAATTTCTATTACTAATCCGCTTACACAGTATACAGATTCAACAACAAGATCAAATATATATATATATATATATATATATATATATATATATATATATATA
>JAFIDM010000004.1:68931280-68941345 GCA_023159025.1 Thereuonema tuberculata
ATAAATAAATAAATAAATAAATAAATAAATAAATAAATAAATAAATAAATAAATAAAAATAAATGATATGTGTGATGCTAATGAAAACATTTTCAAAGAATCCAACATGTACAAAGCAACATTGATGAAAATATTAAAATTAATATGTGATAATATTTATTTTAAATATCAAAATAAATTTTATAAGCAAATTAAAGGATTTCCAATTGGTAACCCAATATCAGGTATCCTAAACAATATCTACATGAATTGGTTAGAAGATAAAAAATTTTTGAAATGGAACAAAACAAATTATAGGTACATAAGGTATGCTTATTTTACAACTTTATTAATACTGTAAAGAATTTAAAATTTACTAAAGAAGAAAATGAAGGTAAATTACCATTTTTGGACATATTATTAATAAACAAACATAATGAAATAACATACGAGCACTATGAAAAAGAAATGAAAAGTAATCACATATTACATTTTTATTCTGGTCATAGTTTAAACACAAAGAAGGCTTTAATTAAAAATTATGCAAAAAGAATAATTGAAAACAGTGAAAATGAAAGATTATGGAAAGAAAAAATTAATAAAATGAAAAATACATTCAAAATAAATGAATACTCAGAAAGATTCTATAAAAAACATTAAAAAAAAAGCGATGGAACTAGCAAAATGAATAAAACGGGTGTAATTTGTAACGATCCAATTGTTAGCTACATCTTTCTCTCTTCCCTATCCCCTATTCTCATCATTTTTACATAAAAAAATCTATAGAAATATTCTCTTACTAGCAGCAAAGCCTATCGGACGACAGGCATAAAAAAATCTGAAAAATATTTTTATTATCAACTATCAAATATATAGTAAATGTAATCTAAATTCTGTGCTAACTTGTGAACGAAGCTTCTACGGCAAAAATGGTTTTGAGTTTCAAAATCAACGTAAACAACTGAGTAAGTATGCCAAATTTCATTAAAATGGAAGCAGTGAAAACAAAATTATTTGGTTTTGAACGTATGTTTTGTTAGAATTTCAGTTGTCGAGATCAGTTCCCAAGAATAAAATTTCATGGAAACAACATGGAATGACACAATGAACTAATATTTTCATCCAATTTGAGTACCCTTGATTCAATGGTACCATTAAGAACCGTTGGATCTATCTTAATAGCTTAATTATATCGAGTTACAGACAGACGAACTTAGCCAATTTATATGTATATATATATATTTGATTCGATTGATGATTTGATTTGAAATTTTTTTTTTTTTTTTTAATGTTTATCAGACCTATTTAGGTGTACTTCTTAGCTGTACACCTGTAATATAAGTTCTGAGAGTTTAATCTAAAGGATCATTTTCCACCCAAAAAGAAAAACGAAATACCAACCATATCTAAAGTTTAATTTATCTAAAGAATAATTATTATTTTTGACTCATAATGCCGAAAGGCATTTAAAATTCACCTTTGTATAATCTAAATACTGCGCTAACATGTAAACGAAGCTTCTACGGCAAAAATGGTTTTGAGTTTCAAAATCAGCGTAAAAAACTGAGTAAGTATGCCAAATTTCATTAAAATCGGTGCAGTGGTTACAAAATTATTTGTACTTCATATCCTATCTTATACTCCGATTAAATTAGATTAAAAAATTCCATCTTCGGATAAATTTCATTTTATTAATGGTGATATTTCGCGGATGGAGTTTTTTAACAAAATTATTTGGTTTTGAACGTATGTTTTGTTAGAATTTCAGTTAAAATTTCATGGAAACAACATGGAATGACAAAATGATCTAATATTTCATCCAATTTGAGTACCCTTCATTCAATGGTACCATTGATAACCTTGGATCTATCTTAATAGCTTAATTATATCGAGTTACAGATAGACGGACAGACAGACGAAATCAGCAAATTATATAACTTGGTTTCTTTATTTCTCCGAACCTTGCCTAAACGCTTCTTTGTATTCTTGAAACAGATGTTTTCCCAGATGTTTTACAGTGCTCCCTAGAGCTCACTCTTCCATCTGGCCTTTCCTTTATCTTCTGCTTTATTACCTTTCTTTGTTTATTCCTGTCTTCCAGCCTGTGGACAGATGCGCCTTGTAGACTGATCGAAGCCTCTTGCATTAGGTGCCGTCACTATAGAGGAAAAGTATATATTAAATAATTATGAAACAAAAAACAGGGTGCAGGGAGAAGTGCAAAGCGGGCCTTAGAGTGGGCAAGAAGCATCTCAGAAAGGCAGGCGGCCAGTTACTCTGCTGTCCCTTTGAAATGCCCACGGCTAAAGAAAGGAAGGCTGGCTCCGTGCCGAGGAAATAGATGTCTATCCCATTTGATGAAACCGGCTGAGATCTGCTGGGAATGCTAGGCCCAGCTATAGTTTGCAACCCCGGAGATTTTGCTGCTTCTTTAGAGCATTCTTCAAGTCTCCGGGCCTAGCAAAGTGCGCCACAGCATAGTGAGTTGTTGAAATTGACAACTACCCCAACTAGACTACCTGCGACAATGGGAAATGCTCTTCGAATAACCAAGAGTAAATAACTGAACATTGAACCGCTTCCTCACTCCAGAGAACTGCCATGAACTATATGTGACTTCAGGTGAACTCTGAACAATACTAGCACATAGGCATGACGCAACATTAAGTGCCACCTGTGTTGGATATTTATGTGGTGTATATTCTTATATTTTATCTTGTCTATTTCATTTGAGAACCCTGGCTTAACGTATATATTTATGAACTTTTATTTATAGTCAATCTTCATTATACTCATTTACCTGTAATATAAAAAAAAAATGCTCCAATAAACACCGAGGCTCTTATTGTCACCAGTCTCTAATCTTTGCGCCGGGCTGCAAAGGGGACACGGCCAAATAGTAGCCGGTCTCTAACAGTAGCCGGTCTTTGATATTTGCCTACCGGTAGACTACTAGTCAAGGGCGAATATAAGGGGGGGGGGCTTTGAATTCAAAGAACTACCCCCCGAAATAATGATTATGAAGAAAAAAATAAGTAAATAGGTTAGAAGAAAGAGGCTAAAATAGGATTTTCCTTTTTTTTTGGTTGTTAAAACAGGATTGCTGTTTTTTTTTGGTTGCTAAAATTCATCTTACATTAATCTTGGCCCCCCCCCAAAAAAAAAATATATTCTATATTCGCCACTGCTACTAGTGTAAGCATCCGTATCTTTATAGTCCTGCGTAATACCTTACGGTCATTTGACATTGCCTTTAAGATTCGCGCAGTGGAATACGCGGAAGAAACTTCCTGTGAGGCGGCCACCCGTCATTGTGGATTTGGACAACGAATAGCAGTGAAAGGTACAGAAAGACATTGCCATTTATCGTTAACAGTCTTATGTAGCATGTGAAATTCAAATAAACTAGCTATTTGTAATATTAGCCTGCATTTATGTGTAAAAATATTGCATTCTGAAGGTTTTTGTTAATAATGGCCGGCCTCCAATAGCAGCCAGTCTATATTAAGTGCCGGGAGCCAGGCTAGTTTTGCAAATAAACGCCGGGGGCCTCTATTGGAGCATATATGGTATATATATATATATATATATATATATATATACACACACGGTATATACAGTAAAACCTCGTTAAGTTGTCACCCAGATAAGTCGTCACTCCGTTTAAGTCGTCGTTTTCCTTTGGTTCCGACAAGGTCTCATACACAATAATGTAAAATAACCCTCCTTTACCCATCACCAAATTTAATTCTACTCCGGATAACTCATCACCCTCAAAAAGGCCAAAAGCATCTTTCATCTCCATTTTTCATGCCATCCTGTTGTCTTTTCAGCCCCACCACTTCACTTTAAGAAAGACAAGCCTTTACGGGGAATTTTCGACCATGCCTGTCACTTCATTCCTTTCCTACCCCTTCAGAGGATCTGGGTTCCCGGAATCTCGCTGCTAATCATTTAAAGCACACTTTTCGCTGCGACTCTGTCGTGTGTAGACGTTTTTTTTTTACTGCTTCTGAGTGTGACTTCATTTCATAGCGAGTAAGCCTCACTGTAAGGGATATTTTTCTCTTGCAATTTAGTGGTTCGATTACGTTTTTAACATGCAAGGGAAAAGAAAACTTACCTCGTTATCTTTTAAAGAAAAAAAAAGACTTAATTACACTTTTTGAAATGTTTCGAAAACAGCTTTTGCCAAAGAACACCATATTCCCAGGACTACATTAAACAATATTCTATCATCGAAACAAAAATTGAAGAAGCTGACTGCAAAGACAAAAAAGAAAAACAATGAGGAAATTGAAGTTTGACGAGATCGAGGAGGTTTTAGTTCGATGTCTAAAATATGCCAGATTGCAAAATGTGCCGATTTCTGCCATGATTCTCAAAGAAAAAGTCATGGAAATTGCTAAAGAGTTGAACATTGAAGATTTTGGCAACAGCAATGTTGGCTGGAACGTTTCAAAGACAGACATTGCCTTTCTTTTAAAACAATTAAAATGCAGTAACCATAAAAAGTGTTTTGTTTTTTTATTTTCCACTCATTCATTTGCATGTATTGATTTCTGAAAATCTTATTTTTCTCATCGAATCCTACAGCAATTCATGAAAATACTGTATTTCAGTGTTTTTTTGTTTTTGTTTTTTTTCAAAAATTCTTACTCCGCCTAAGTCGTCACTCCGCTTAAGTCGTCAAAAATGTTTGGTCCCTTGAGTGACGACTTAACGAGGTTTTACTGTATATATATATATTTCGAAAGGCCAAACTCAAATGATGCATAATTTCGTATGTATTATTCCTTTTTAAATCTTAATTTCATTTTCTAAACTTGTCACATGCATTATTCAATTGCTATAGCCCATTTCAATTCAGTAAAATTTGTTAATTGAACCTTGACGTTCCCGTTGAGGGAGAGCTCTGCTTCAAGCAGCGGACGCCTTAGGCTGTAGTTGCCATCTGACAATCGGGGATACCTCTCCGGTCTGACTAGACTGCGAGGGACCATCACGAGCTCCTCTGACCTTGTTTACAAAACAAGCCCTTCCCAGTAGCTTTACAGGCAAGCACCGATTCTATTCTCAGAACCCTTTTCCTTACTTCTCAATTACCATACGAAGTATATCCGGGGCCCAGCTGCTTTGTAGTAATAAAATAGATTCCACTGCATTAACTTCCTTTATCTTAACCCTTCCCTTACGAGTCTTAGAATCACGGCTAGGCATTTCAAATTTATAAATTAGAATGCAGAGATTGTCATGAAAATGATTATGGAAGAACAGGTAGAACATTAAGAGAGAGGTTATTCGAACAAATCTGTGCTTTCAAGAATAACAGATATAATACTTCTGATTGTAGGGTTACAGGCCATAATTCCGACACTATAGTGGATGTTCTTTTTCATATACAAGATGAGAAAGCCAGATTAATGATTGAATCATGCATAATAAAATTATTATCATGTTTTAATAAAAACAAATTTTTTAAAGTTAGCAAAATTGGATATGAACATCTTTGTAAAATTATTAATTTTAGGAAGATAAAATATCATTAATTATTACTAATATTATTGGATTTTTGTCTTTGCTAAATTTAATTGTTTGTAAAAATGATATAATAACAAATACACCATTACTAAATTTAATTGTAAAAAGGATGTAATAAAAAACTCTTACTGTATAGTTTTTTTAATGAATTCTTAGAGAAAAAGGAAAAGTTTTTTCCTATCCTCAGAACCTGATGAAGTTTCCTGTTTCAGGAAAGGAAATATTGTATTTTTAGAAGATATTAAAAGGAGTTTACGGTCGACTGGATATCTATACAACATATTACTTAAAAATATTATAAAGTTATAAAGTCATTATTACTTAACTAGACATAATTGTAACCTTCTCTTACTTTAAATTGAGAAGAAAGATTTTGTTGGTAGACGAGTCACAGCTCTGTTAGATAGTAAAACTTTTATCTGGGATTTTTAGCTTTAATGTGAAATTTTCAATGAACAGCTACTAAAAGTAGTTTTCACCATATGCATATAAAGTAAATTAAATTGTTATACAAGAAGAATATATGAAGTTTTTAGTTATTTTGATTTGTAAAACAAGAATAGTATTAAAATAAGAATGATATATTGCCTACAAAATTTCAAATCTACTTACCACATCAATGTCAAAAGTATATGCTTAGTAAGTGGCTACTTCAATACAGTTCAAATTAACTACTACTAAAGATGAAATTTATAGTAAAATATAATTCCACAAAATAATAAATGATCCTATCCTGTTTAGAATCCAAGCATTGACAATTTCCCATCATAAAAATAAATAAATATATACCAGGTGGGCATAAAATAACATGAGGTGTTCAGAGCCCTCTAGCGAGGAATGTACTGGACAAATTGTAACAATATTCTGTGGACATATAGAGTGGAACTTGCGGTTTCGCTTTCTAAAAAAAACAAAACTTAGTACCAAAATTACCAACAGGGGAAAATATGATGCAGCAAAGATTGTAGTATGTATGAGTAATGAATGAGGAATTGCCAAATGAGACAGTCAAGTTTCGTAACAATATAGACAACGTTTATTGGTAATTACAAATAAGGTTCCATATGACCACTATTGTGATGTTCCACAGCGGCTCGTAACATATCGGAATGGATTTGTCACACCTGTATTGTAATTCGATCTTTCAATGTTGGGATATCGGGGACATGTCTTTGATAGACAATGCTTTTAAGAAATCCCCACTGCCAAAAGTCACAAGGACTGAGATCAGGTGACCTCGGTGGCCATGTTGTGGGAAATGCCCAACTATGATTCTGGTGTCAGAGAAATGTTGCCACAACACACACTGTACCTGACATGTGATGTGGGGTGGTGCACCATCCTGCATGAAGATGGCCGAATCAAGTCATCCTCTTTGCTGCAGTTGTGGAACCACAAAGTTCTTTAGCATATCAGAATACTATGCAGCATTGACGGAACAGGTCACTTGTAAAAACAAGGACCAATTATAAATGATGACATAAAGCTGCACCACACTGTGACTTTCGGTGAGTGGATAGGCATCTGCATACCCACGTGTGGATTAGTCGCAGCCCAAAAGCGGCAGGTGTGTGTGTTAATATCACCATTCAAATAAAAGTGTGCTTTGTCATTCCATAAAATCCGCCACGGACACGCTTCATCCACTTCCATGTGCGCTAAGAATCTTAATGCAAACTCCTTATTGAGTGCTCCATTGCTAGAGTGCAATTCTTGAACAGGATAGATTTTATAGGAGTAAAACTTCAACATCTGATGCAGGATTTTCTGTATCGTTGAGTGTAGGATATCTGTTTGCCAGGATATTGTCCGTTCACTGCTGGTACCTTGCACATTCATCATCTCCTGTTCCACAATAGCAGTTGCAACTTCTTCAACGAGTTGGTGATTGATAGCTTTGCATCCCTAGCCTGGTTGCACTGCTAGAGTTCCAATAGTTTCAAAGTGTTGAATCTGCATCACGACTTTCATAATTCTTCTTATCATATATAGAAAATTGACTCAAATAAATCTTACATCTCCTTTACTCATCATTCTATATTTCGTCCTGAAGAGAGGACTTCTTCAGGAATCTCAAATAAATACAAAATATAATATAAAAGGTTTTCTCTTTCTTATTTTATTTTTTTATATTATATTTTGTGTTTATTTGAGATTCCTGAAGAAGTCCTCTCATCAGGACGAAATATAGAATGACGAGTAAAGGAGATGTAAGATTTATTTGAGTCATTTTCTATATATGATAAAAAGTGTTGAATCATTTTTTGTACATTTGTTATGCTCATCGGTCCTCTTCGTAGCGTCTTCAACCACCAAAATTCCAGAAGGGCAGCACCGACATTCCCGTCCCGCTGATAATACAGCTTCCCTAACAAAGAACGGTCACATAAAGTAAGAGCCATCGAAAGGCAGTTTGTCGTCGAGTGATGTGAATTCTTCAAGCCTTTCTTTTTATCATGATAGCTCTAAATGTAACACGATTATCCAAATTAGTGAATTAACAGCGCCACATTTTCCCTTTTAGAGACTTTTAATGCTAATTTTTTTTTTTAGAAATCGAAACCGCATTTTTCACTCTGTATGTCCACTGAATGTTATTACAATTTATCCAATATATTCCTCGCTAGAGTGCTCTGAACACCTCACGTTATTTTATGTCCACCCGGTATATAGAAGAAATCTATAGACATTATAGGAACATGAAGATAAAGCATATCTAAAAATTTAAGTTATAAACTAATTGAAAAGGCCAGTCAGTTGAAAGCTTGCATATAAGAATACTCGATTAACATCATTGTCAGTATCCTCATATCAACAGGAAGTTCTCAGATGCACTTACATGCGTTATTATTTTTTTTACAATATTTTTACATATTAATACAATATATTTTCCCAATTTCTTTCATGGCAAAACAGAAGTTACAGACTTTCAATAAAGGATACTTAAATAGAGATCAACATCTCTAATGACTAAACAATCAAAGTTATTCTAAAAAGTAGATAGAAGAAGCCTAGTAGCTACAATCCATCCATTTTCTGTGAGGATCTCAAGAAGTCAGGATCTTGCATCAGGATGGATTTTTTTTTCTAACTTTTTAACGTTTTGCTATGTTTATTATATTTTGCAACACCATTACCATCACCAAAAAATCACCAAAAAAAAATTAATTGATTGCATGACCATTTTTACAAAAATTGATACTTTGTATACTTATTCCTACATATATTTACACAACAAAACTGCTTTTTTTTTTTTTTTTTTTTTAATATCAACTCGTTAACATTTTCTAGCTCATTTTCAAGATGGCCAAGACACTTTTTATGCAGTTTCAAGGGTTTACGGAGATTCCAATATTTCAATTACTAAACAAGCGAGAGACTTGAAACAAAAACTAAATTCTTCTTCAAGAGATGAACTACATTTTGTTGTATTAACATGTTTAACCTATCTTCACTCATAAGTGCCAAAAATTAACTCCAAACTGTACTTCTTATTTTTGAAAAAATCAATTTTTAGACCATTGAGAATATAGGAAGGGGTTGAGTCTCAAACATTATATTTGATGGTGTTATTATACTACACATGCACTGTATACCAGCAAAATTTCAAATCTGTGAACCAATTGCCTTTATCGCTATTAGGTCCTAAACATGGCCGAACAGTAAAGTTTGGTGATATTCAGGCTTGAATATCTCTGATGGGGGAGGAGATTAAAATCTGAAACTTGCTGAACCTACAGTTGAATTTTGGAGATTTAGACTTGTCAGGTTTAGGAGTGGCGAGGTCATAAAAAGTGAGAAAAAAAAAAACAGTGAGTCTTACCATACATTATTGATATTTGTATTTCATATTTTACAACAGATTTACAATGGAAAATTGGAAAGCACACTGGCTTTGTTCTATCTGCTAGCAAATGCCTGTCGATGTTGCAATAGGCCGTGGAACAATTTACAGCTCGATGAAAATAGCTGGATGTGTCCGGGTAAAAAGGATTGTGTCTCAATGAGGATAAATGGAATGAAGGAGTTGAAGCAGAAGCATTTGGCAATGAGTAACCTTGGTGAGCTGTATGTTCTCTTCAAAACCATGCATTCACATTATTTAAAGGTTGGACTCTCTAAATTTGTGCACTGCGACCTAAATGGTGTGTCCTCGCCGGTTTTTCAGGTACACACTCGATTTGCGTTTGTGTTTACCACCAGGATGTAAAACTTATGTTAGAGAGGGCAAACCTAAATGTTGATTACAAAGATTTGCTAGAGTTGATAGTCTGTGATCTATGAGTGCATGATGGGTATATGTCTTAGCAGTCCTGGATAGATATTATAATGGAGTTCCTCTCTATGGAAATGGCTAACTTCAAGATGCCAGAATACATCCAATACAAACAGTGGGTGAGTACTGACTGTGCAAACTTGATTGATGTCGTTTAATTCTTCTCTGAATTTATTGCAGCTCTTTCAGAAAAACTTTGTCCTCAAACAACATTATTTTATTCTTCTGGTAAAAATCCCAATAAAAATTTAAAAAAGTCTCAAATTACC
>JAFIDM010000004.1:68941745-68960755 GCA_023159025.1 Thereuonema tuberculata
CTTATTTTTCTGTAACTTCCATATATTTTATACTACTGCAATTGCAGCTGTCAGTATATCTGTTATTTTTTTTTAATGTAGCCAACAATCAGGCCCCCCCACATCAAATTCCGGGCTCAGGTACCAAATGCAATACCGGGCCTTTCGCCCCTGCTCCCCCAATCTTATGAACAAAATCATAAATTCATAAAAAAACAGAATCGATAACCAAAAAAAAAAAAAAAAGGAATCTTCAAATCGACAACCAAAAAAAAAAGGAATCTGCAAATAGACAACCAAAAAAAAAAAAAAAAGATCTCATCCCAGGCCCCTTTGATGGCCGGGCCCCAGTGCTGAGGGACCAACTGACCCCACCTTTGTGGGGGCCCCAACAATCCTCAACCCCCCAATTGATTTGATATTATAATAAACATTATTTTCTAAATTAAAAGAAAAAAGCTTATAAATAATAATGCTAAAAATGGAAAATCCAAGAAGCGATAATTGCTTTTGAAACAAAAAAATTATTCTATAGGATTGATAGAACTATTCTATCTTTCTCAAAAGGTTTCAGTTAAAATTTACCTCCAAGTGTAAGTGCATGAAAAGAAATTTTTTATATATACTGAATATACAGAGTATAAATGAGTAGATACCCTATAAACCCCAGGAGGTGTACAAGAATCAGAATGGATCACTTTTTGATAAGGAACTCACTTCTGGATATGAACAATTTCCGTGCTACAGGTCTTGCTCAATGTTTGAATAGTTTGAACAGGTCTTGCTCAATGTTTGAATAGTTTGAACAAGTCTGGTTCATTTTTCATCAAGGGTGGCAGGAGATGGTTGTGATTGTCATGTCACTTTAGCCAAAAGTAATGATTATGTAAAGCCATAATGCAGTATGCCAGCATGCTGTTTGTCATTCTCTACTGATGTTCCACATAAATTCATAAATTGAAGAGTTTACTTTTGTTGAGAACATCAACATGGTATTGTTTATTTTCCCAAGGAAAATATGCTATTGTGTTCTACCCTACCTGAACAGATGACCTCGGGAGCTTTTGATAAATGTCAGCTCATAGATCATGAATATATATGCCATTCAAATTCTCCTTCCCACAATATACCAGGTCTACCGGCTTAAATCCGCTGTTTGCTCATAAATGGCGTAAGTGGTATTATAAAACGACTATCGAACCGCCATATTGTTAGTTTCATGCGTTTGACATCTGGCAACAATAAGTAGTGCAAAACAATAGCAATTTCAAAGAAAAAATTAATTTTTTCTTGTGTTAATCATGTTGAGTTTTGTGCCAAAAAAGGAGCATACGCGGGGAGCTCTGCTTTTCTGCTTCAATCTCAAGAAATCGGCAGTCGAATCACACCGAATACTTGTGGAGGCCTATGGCAACCGTGCTCTATTGGAAACAACATGCAGAGACTGGTTTTGTCAGTTCAAAGACTGCAATTTCGATGTTACCGACAAGGAGCGTGAAAATCGGCCTAAAAAATTTGAGGACAGTGAACTGCAAGCGCTATTGGATGAAGACGACACGCAATCACAAAAAATGCTTGCCGAGCAATTGGGTGTTGCTCAACAAACCATTTCGATCGCCTACATGCCATGGGAAAGGTCCAAAAGATCGGAAAATGGGTCCCACACGAATTGACTGATCGGCAGATGGAGCGACGCCAAAACACATGTGAAATTTTGCTTGCCAGACAAAAAGAAAGTCCTTTCTGCATCGGATTGTTAGTGGTGATGAAAAGTAGATCTATTTCGAGAATCCTAAATGCAAAAAAACGTGGGTTGATCCTAGCCAACCATCAATATCATCCGCAAGACCAATCGCTTCGGACGGAAGACATTGCTGTGCGTTGTGTGGGATCAGGATGGTGTCGTCTACTATGAGTTGCTGAAACCAGTGGAAGCTGTCAATGCCCACTGCTACTAACAACAACTGATCAAATTGAAGGCACTCAACTGGGAGCTGCTATCCCATGCCGCTAACTCACCAGACCTGGCACCTTCTGACTACCACTTGTATTCGTTGATTGGCCACTCACTTGCTGAGGAACAATTCAAATCCTACGAAAACGTCCGAAAATGG
The DNA here is from genome assembly GCA_023159025.1 of Thereuonema tuberculata. NCBI lineage: Eukaryota > Metazoa > Arthropoda > Chilopoda > Scutigeromorpha > Scutigeridae > Thereuonema > Thereuonema tuberculata. Next base: position 68,943,839 of record JAFIDM010000004.1, read on the forward strand.
CTCGATAAGTGGTTTGCCTCAAAAGGGAGGGATTTTTTTTGGCAAGGTATCCACAAATTGCCAGAGAGATGGGAAAAATGTGTAGTTAGCGAGGGCCAGTACTTTGAATAAACCATTTTTTCACTTTCTATTGAAAAAAATGTCTTTTTCGTTACCTAAAAATCAGTGGATTTAAGCTGGTAGACCTGGTATATTTTATATATATATATCAGGTGATTCATAAAATACTGGAAAGTACTGGTGGTTTTCACCACCCCTTATCTTTCAGACTACTGCTCATAAAAATCTGAAACTTTTTATTTAGAATCATCAAACATATAAGAGTTATATTTTCATGTTATTATTTATTCATTATTATTGAAATTCATTTTATTTGCCTTCAAACACTCCCAATATATCGAAATTATTATCCAAAAAAATTATTTAACTGTCTCCCAAAAAAGTCATTTGTCAAAAAGCAATTTCAAAAAAAATACAGTTTTGTTTTTTTAAATTAAATAAAGGAATTTATGACAAAAGTGTTTAGATTAAATCTTCCTAATTAGGTTTCTGTATCATTTGAGTACTGATCCAGACTTTTAGAGTTTAAACAACATCACAACAGTTATTTAAATATATGATATATTGGGGGTGTTTGAACGCAAATAAAATTAATTTCAATAATAATGAATAAATAATAACATGAAAATATACCATATTTACTCGCATAATTTCCCCTTTTTTTCAATCAATATTTTGACAAAAAAAGGGGGGGGGGGAAATTACGCGATGTTTTTCAATTTGAGGAAAACAAATATGGTGAAAGTTGTAAGGAAAACCATGTTAAATATTGATTTTTAAAGCAAGAAATGTAATTAACAACAATTTTATTAACACGCAACATTTAAAATATAAGAAATCACATCTCAACATTTGTTTTTTCTTCAAAGTACAGTTATTGTTGTACTGATTCAGAAGGAGTCTGCTCCTGTACTGACCGGGGTGGGGGTGGAATCTTCCCCTAAAGTAGCGTGGTATAGAGAAATGCGGAAGTAACGGTACATTGTCGCGTCGTCGTGAGTTGACCGCCAGTCAAGGTCATGTTGGAAACGCGTTGAAGTAAAGGTGGGGAAATTATGCGCTAAAAATAAAAATTGAATTTAGTAATCCACAAAAACTGGGATGGGGAAATTATGCGCGTAAATACGGTAACTCTTACATGTTGGCGATTTGATATAAATATTTCAGATTTCTATGAGCAGTAGTTTAAAAGATATGAGGCGGTGAAAACCACCAGTACTTCCCAGTACCTTATGAATCACCCGGTATATATAATTTCTACTTTTTGATGATTTTTCCTATTTTCAAAACCTTACAGTCACGTTGTTTTTAGAGTATTTGCCACAAACTTTTCAGAACTTTTAGGGCATTGGTTGAACTACAAATAAGCATCAAAAAATGTGAAATCTGTTCAGGGGTTTTTAGGGGGTGGGCCTTAGAAGTGGGGCGTGACCTCAAAGTTGTGACGTGGATAAATGCCTTAAATTTTGAGATTTTAAGCTAATACTTTTATGGGTGATAGATACCTTTAGGACTCGGCTGGTATTGTATTTCAGCCAAATGAGATCAACCGTTCCAAACTAGCGGCTGTTAAAAATTTTAACTTTTTGATGGTTTTCCCATTTTCAAACCTTTATCCTGATGTTGTTTTTACAGCTTTTGCCACAAACTTTGTACAGCTTTTATGGCATTGGTATAACTACAAATAAGTAACAACAAAATCTACATCCGTTCATGGGGTTAGGGGTCAGAGGACAGACATGGGACGTGACTTTAAAGAAGTGGGACGTGACTTTAAAGTTGTGATTTGGATAACTTCCATAAATTTTAGGTTTTTCAGCTAAAACTAGTTTGATTTCGGATGGCTGAATATCAAACTTTATTATTAAAATATTATTAACAAATACTATTCACAAATGTGAAGGATGTTAGGGGCATCTTCACCCCCCTCTGTCAAGGCAGTAGCCTGCACAGGGGTTTAATTAATTAGAATATTTTGTATATCTTTTTTTTTATATTTAGTATTTTACAGTATGTCTTTTGGGTAGATTTATATAATAAGGAAAAGGGGGGAAGAGAGAATATTGATATTATTGTAAATATACTAAATATTTTTGTGATTTTAAGAGAATAAATTCAAATTCAATGTGAAGGATGTTGATGTTTGGGAAATACACTAACCGTAGTAGATACACGACAGTGATATTTTAATCTATGATCAAGCTGAAGGTAATGGCAGATTTGCTCATTAGGTTTATGAAGATCATTTTCGAAATCATCAAACTATGTCACATGACAGCTAAACCAAAAAGCACCTCTAGAGTCAACAGATTCAACAGCAGGACTCAGAAGAACCTCCACAACAAGATTTGAGGTTTCATGACATTGAGTAGAATCCAAGGACAACTCTTTGAGCTACTGCACATGCCATGCACACCAATCACATGAGGGTTTGACAGGTTTTGCATGATCAGCAACTCTACTCCTATCATCATTCAAAGCACTGGACCCAGCTGATTTTTGCATCAGATCCTGAAATAACCTTTGTTTTCAATGTTGGTTCTATTCACCAATAAAGCTGTATTACCAGAGACAGGATCTTCAACTGTTGAGTCAGTCATGGGCAGAAGAAAACCAACACAGCATTCCCTCCACTCTCAATAACAGGTTCACAATCAATGTATGGATTGGCATTATTGGCAATCAGTTGATTGGGTTGTAGCTTCTTTTAACTTAGTTCACCAGATGCATTTACAAGATCTTCCTAAATATTTGAAGAAACAGATATTTGTAATTTAGGATATTTGATTTTGTCCATAGATACATTATATATTTATTTCATAAATATCTGACATATTTCATACAGATTGTGTACACGTTCACAGATTTAACAAATTTTCTTAAAATAATGGTAATGTATGATCTTTTCAAAACAAACACTATCGGAGTTGTTGGAAGACGTACAATTGGGAATTCATCAAAAAATGTGATTTCAACATGATGGTGCAGTCAACATGCTTTTCACTCACTGTCCGAATTGACCTTAAATGAAGATTAGGTGGAAGATGGATTGGCTTAGGTGAACCAGTGAGCTTCCCACTCACAGGATTTAAATCCAATAGACTTTTTCTAGTGAGGCTACATGAAGAGTATTGTTTATGAACATATTGTCAAGTCAGAGAAACATTTTGGTGCACTAATTCATGCGTGATGCAAACATCCAAACAAACAAACAAACAGGATATATCAGAACATACACTGACTGCTCAATTGAAAGTGGACACCTGCCGTAATGGAACAACCCATGCAAATTCGGGCAATAATTTGAATATATTCGTTATAAAACAACACAATCATGTGTAGTTAGAGTCATTTGGTATCTAAGCACGTGCTAAGCTAAAATGCCAGCATCAAAGCAGCTGAGCGATTTTCAATGTATAGTAGTCATAGGCTATCACATTAGTGGCCAGTGTGTGTGAGCCACAGGAGCGACACTGAACCTGCCTAAGTCAACCTTGGGTGCTGTTATCATGAATTGGAAACGTGAAGGAGTGGAAACATGGACATCATGGAGGTGGCTGAGCCCTCATGTTGACTGACAGAGACTGGAGGGCCCTGAAGCAGTTGGTACGGCGGAACAGAGCTGTTCCAGCAGAACAACGGTGGCAGGATTTCAAGCAGGCAACGAGAACACCTGTCAGTACAATGAACAACTGTCAGTTCGATTTGTCAGGAGCTCCATGCCTTAGGTACACCAGTTGGGCTGCTGTCCACAAGCCTAACATCAACCCTATAAACGACCAGAATCGTGTGGCCTAGTATAAAGAGTGACGGTCTAGGTCGATGAATCGCTGGAAGAGCATTATGTGGAGCGACGAATCATGCTTCGCACTCTACCAATCAGATGGGCACACCTGGGTATGGTGTTTGCCAGGGCAGCGGCTGCTATCTGAGTGTGTCGTCACAACAGTAAGTTTGGTGATGGTGGTTTGATGGTGTGGTCGTGTTTCTCCAGGTTTGGATGTAGTCTGTTGGTTGTGATCGAGGGGAACATGGCATCCACACAGTATCTGGACGTACTAGACAATTCCAAGCTTCCTATATTGGGGTCGCAGTCCAGTAAAGGGCCATTTGTGTTCTAGCACAACAATGCGCCATGTCATAAGGCCCAGTTGTCAGCGCCTGGTTTCCAGAGAATAATGTTCAGGAACTTCAGTGGCCCGCCCAGAGTCCAGACCTCAACCCTATTGAACATCTGTGGGATGAACTGGAGTGCCAGATTTGTGTGCGTCTGAAGTAACAGCAAACATGCATCCAACTTGTGCAGGCTTTGAAGGAGGAGTGGGCAAAAGTACCGGTTGCTTGCTATCAGAAAATGGAGGGGAGCATGCCACGGCGTGTGGATGCTATGCTTAGGGCAAAAGGCCACAGTACGCGCTATTAGATATGCTGTAAATAAAGCGTCTGTTCCATACCACAGGTGTCCATTTTCAATTGAGCAGGCAGTGTGCATCGCAGGACATATCAGACTTGTTGGCCATCCCTTTGAATATCTCTTGTATCACAAAATGCATTGAAAAACAAAAACAACCTCTTGCCATTCAAACTATCCATACGAGATAGGTGGAACTGTCGAAGGAAAACAATGCCCTTCTGGACAATGGTTTATCAAAAAGTTATCCATTCTAACCTTCCCCACATAGACATATATGCCCTAGAAATTTATAGTAAATATTCATTAATATCCTAAATTTACAAGTGGAGCATCAAGAATTAGAGTAAAGTAAATTAATTTTACTAAAGAAATCTTAAGTTGAAAAGCAACAACAAGCAATATATGAACAAAAGTAGTCTATAAGACTTCATTAGGAGACAACAACCCATAAGTAATGGCAAATGTTAAGTTAGTTAATAGTAATAATAAAAATTGCATACTTAAGTCAATAACTTACTTATTTGGCGAATGGTACCTGGAACTACACCTTGCCACAATGAACTAAAGCCTTCCCTTTTAACTAAGAAAAAAATTTGATGCAATTTTAAGTTAATTTAAAAAAATAGTTTTATAGATTAATTTAATTAATTTTATTTTACCAATTTATTTTTACATTCTAACAAAGTGTATAAAAACTCAATATTCAACCATTCAATGTCACTTCTTCCTTAAACGGATTCCCTCTGCAGCGAGTTTTGTCAATTTCCTTTAGAAAATTCTGAGCTTCTTATACATTCAAATTGGATCATGTTGACATATTAAAAATTCCGTATTTTTTAATTAGTTTACTTATCTGTGTTTATTTTTATTACTGCTGAGAATAAGATTTGTATTTTATCTTATCTGATTAAAAATAAGTGCACAAGTGGCCACGAATCCCACAGGAACTCCTGGACAATTTGATCCTCTCCATGCCTCATCGTTGTGTGTTGCAGCAGTCTCAGGTGATCATCTGAATCATCTACACCTGAATGGTCAATATGCGACACATTTTTCATGTCTGACATGTGAATATTAACCCCCATCCATGTGTTACATCTTGCTGAAACCCAATAAATGGATTCTGCACCTCATTTGCATATTCAGACAACTTCCATTTTCATGTCATTTGCTTCTCTGATGATGTTCTTTAATAAATAAACTCAATTGTCTCTGACAATCTAACAATAACCTAGTTGATGACATGTCCGGTATTGACACATAGGTTTTATCATAGTTTACGTTTCCAATCTGCACATATCCAGTTAACACAAGTCTGGCTTTGAATTTGTCTACAGTAACACCACTATTTTTCTTTAATTTGAAGATACACTTCATATTCAATGGTGTTACATACATGAGTATTACATCAAGTATCCATGTATTGTGTTCCTTGATGCTTCGTAATTCTTGATCGATGGCTTTCTTCCATCTTTCACCATATGATCCCATTATTGTTTCTGAATAATTCTTGAGCTCTTGGGGATTTGGCAAATGTATGATTTAAATTTTTGGCAAAGACTTTGGAAACAATTCTGAAGATCACAGAAAAGCTACAGAACAATTTTTTCCATGCTCTAATTCAGCTGGTGAAAAACCTGTACTTTCAAGTCTTACAGTTTTTAAGGTAAATAATGCTAATGGTACATGTTCTTCCCAATCAGTTCCTGACTCAAAAGATAACCCTCTCAAAACTGATTTGCTGTTTAGGAACTGTTATATTTATACTGTTTCTTATTTATTTAAATTATGAAAAATCGTAATGTTTATAAATTATATTAATTCATATAAGTATCCTGAAGATCCGAGTGAAAATTTGATTAACGAGATTAGAATGTTCAAATCTGTTTTCCAAACTACCTTTCCAAATCTGACCAAAGACCTGAGAGCAAGGGATTTCCACTAGTTATCTTGAATGAAACCTACAAACTTAAGTTGCAAACAGTTTTTCCTGAGCTTTGTATTGCCCTCAGGCTTTTCATCACCTTGCCAGTGACCATTCATTCTGGAGAGAGAGGTTTTAGTAAACTTTCCCTTATCAAGAATCACCTCAGGTCAAGTCTAGGACAAGAAAAACTGAACCATTTCGACATTTTATCCATAGCGCATGAACTAGCTTCCAAGATGTGTTTCTCTGAAGTGACTGCAGCAAGAACAGGAGATTCAGTGTTCCAGCTTCAGTTCTACAAAAGTGTTCCAAGATGGACTAGGATACAGTCAACATATATTATCAGGATGGTTTCAAACACATATAAATATATTTGGGTTTGTTTATTTCTAAGATTATCAAAAAAAGTGTATGAAAAAGTGTATGGTATTTACTTGTGTAAAATTCAGAAATGTTATGTTATAAAATCAAATTAGTATTTTTAAAAGTTCCAAAAAATATGCAACAGTCTTTTTTAATTTTAATTAATTTTTTTTTAATTATATCAATAATTTCTATCTCTAAGCTGCCTTTTTAGTGATCCTTTCAACCTACATTCTGCAATGAGAAAGTATAATATTACAGAAACTTCTAAATATATTTATCCCTGTGAAATGCTGTAGCAATCTCAGACAACATCAAAATGCAGGAATGTTTGACAGATTTGTACTTTATTAGAATTTTACAATTTCTTATTGAATTAGAATTACAAAGAATAACAAAAGATCATTGAAATGCCATAAGCCTTTAAAATTTCAATCACGAAATATAATTCATTTTGAATTAACAGCAGAAAGCTCTACATAAGAGAAAGAGATTGATTTGAAAAAAAAAAAAACAATACTATAGACAGACTTCAACTAACCCATATTCCTCATGACACCAATCATACTGTCCTTTGAGATTAGATGCTGCAGCATGGATGTCTCATGTCTAATTCTATCCTCTTTAACCATCTGCATCCTAGTTTTCACAGGATCAAGTGGATATGTGACTGGAAAAAAGTACAAATAATAATAATAATAATAATAATAATAATAATAATAATAATAATTTATTTTCTTAGATACATTCTTAAAGTCCTGTTAGGATCTCCCACAAAGAGATCCTGTCAACAGGTGCTTGGATTATGCTATACAAATTGTTTAATTACATAAAATAACAGCATATAAGAAAAAAATTACAAAAATTAATCACACAGGAATATTACAGATTTAAAGTCATTGTTTTATTTAATTTACTAAAGAAATACAAAAAGAAAAATAAATAAAAATATATATTAAAAAAAAAAAAATTGAAATTAAAAATAAAATATAAATCTATTTAATAAATAATTTAAGAAGAAGGAAGGGAAAAAAAATCAAAAACAATTTTCTTTTTACAATATAATAAATGTTACTTAATTATACATTTTTTTTTAATATGCAAATAATTATTCTGTCAAATAAAAAAGTGAATAGACTACAAATTAAAGATAGATAATAATAGTTTATAATAATAAAACCATTGTCACTACAAAATAACATGAAACAGACATAAAGAGAATATAAATATATTAAAAATAATAATAATAATAATAATAATAATAATAATAATAATCATTCTACACGAAAAACAAGTACATACACTTAGGGAACATTTCCACCAAAGAGCAGAAGACTCCTCACTTCACTCAGCCATTGTCAAGGCTGACACACACCTCACACCCCTGAACCTCGAAAACTCTTCTCCAACACTCACCACCCCTGACACCCACACTCAGCAGCTGCGTGAATCATGGGCTCGTAAGGAACTCCATGGCAGACATCATCACGAACTCAGCCAGCCTCATGTCGACATGGAAGCGTCGAACAGATGGCTGACGAGTGGTGAGCTGCTTGGGGAGACCGAAGGGTTCATGATCGCAATACAGGACCAAGTCATCTCCACACGCAACTACAAGAAACACATTCTACACAATACAAACACACATGACGACAAATGCAGGAAATGCCACACTACGCATGAGACGATCGACCACGTAATATCAGGCTGTCCCCTTCTCTCTCAAACAGACTACCTCCACCGACACAATCAGGTAGCGTCGATCGTTCATCAACAGCTAGCACACAAACACTCACTTATTAAGAGCACGGTCCCGTACTACAAGTACATACCACAAAGCGTATTAGAGTCACCCTCATATAAACTATACTGGGACCGCCCCATTCACACAGACAAAACCATACATCACAACAGACCAGACATCACACTTGTTGATAAGGTCAACAAACAGACCTATCTCATTGATATTGCAGTGCCTATCAGCAAGAACATACAGAAAACTCACGCAGACAAGATCAGTAAATACACTGATCTAGCACACGAGCTCCAGAAGCAGTGGAGGCAGGATCAAGTACGTGTTGTACCCATCGTCTTGTCCGCCACTGGTCTGGTGCCTCACACATTGCACCACAGTCTCAGCACACTAGGACTTCACAAAAACACTTATGCACAACTGCAGAAGGCTGTGGTACTCAACACTACACGCATAGTTAGGAAATTTATGGACACAACCACACATCCCTAATCATTCTCACGCACGTCTTTACACTTGGCAGTATGTGCTTTGGTCCTTGACCCGCCATATTGTTTTTGCTGGGGAAACCCAAGGTTTGAAACATACAAACATAATAATAATAAATAAAATAAATAAAAATGAATTCTATTTGTAATTCAGTATATTGTTATGTTTTATGAGCCATTCTCTAACAAATTTTTTTAATAAAGGAATTTTTGAAAAATCATTGACATATAGTTTGGTCGGGATGACCAAGAAGAACTTCGCCATCCGGCTCAAACAACACCAAGATGACGTCCGGCTAAAAAGGAAAAGCACAGCTCTCTCACGCCACACCACTGACACAGGACACCTCCCATCATGGAGTGCGGCGAGAATCATCCAACCCACAAATGGTTTCTTCCAGAATGTCACCTTTGAGAAGCACTGGATTCTGAAAACCCCAAACACCTTCAACAGCGACAAAGGTCTTCTTAACCACCTTTGGCATCCAATCCTGGAGGCACAATAAACTCCATTCCATTCCAATCACCCTAATTAATTAATTAATTTACTTTTATTTGGTTTTTATTCATATATACATATATATGTTTGTATGCATGGGTGTGTATGTGTGCATTTGTGTGTATGTGTATATTTGTGTGTATGTGTGTAGGTTTATATTTGTATGTATGTGTATGCCTATATGTGTATGTATGTACATGCATGTTTATTTATGTGTTTGTGTGTGTGTGTATGTAGATATGTATATGTATATAAATGTGTATATGTATATTATTTTCTTCTTTTTACTTCCACATTTAACCTTTATCTTTCTTTACCTCTGATTTTTATATTCAACTAACTCCACCCCCACATTCGCCTCCTTTATTTTCCTTTCATGTCGTACTTTAATCCTTTTTTTTTCTTTTTCTCTCTCTCTTTTTTTTTTCCCTAAGTTCTAATCGGACTTTTTACTCTCCATTTATTTATTGACGTTAATTATTTCTATTTTATGTATAAAGAGAAATATAAATTAAAAAATTCTCCGCATTATTTCTTCATTTTATCCAATTAATTCTATCCCTACAACCATCGTCTTTACTTTTCTTTCATGTCTTAGCTTGATTCCTTTTTTTTTTCTTTTCCCCATGGCTCCACCAACATCCCAAAAACCTCAGGTATTTTCATTTGTTCCTTTTTTTTTTCTTCTCATGTCACATTTCAATCTATCCATGACGAATTTTAAACCAGCTTTTAATTTTAATTCTTATATATATAATTCAGGTGAATTATTACTATTATTATTACTGTTATTAATACCATTAATATTTTCTCTTACCAATCTTCCCACTTCTATCATTCAATTGTTTCCACATGGTTATTTATATTTTCATACATATTAATTATTTTATTTGGTTTTATTCCATTTTACACTTTTTTTTTACATTTTGTTTCAATTCATTTCATTTTACCTTTCAAATTCTTCTCCCCTGCTGACCTTGCTGACTTTTAATTTAACAGATTTTTTGAATTCGAAGAGACCTTCCCGGCTGTCCCCGCACCCCCCCCCCCCCCGCACGCAATTAAGAAATTGTCCCCAAGGAGTCTCCTTCTTCCTTTTTCCCTTTCCGTCCACCCCCTCTCCTCTCAGTGCAGTCACCATTTGCTCGGAACCAACAACATGAGCAACTCTCCCGAGAAACCAACGACAGAAGTCGTTCATTATGCGTTCACCTTCATGTGATTAACTTTTAAAACATCTCCCGAAGAAGGCCTGAGGCACGGGGCCGAAATATCGAGATTATATCTCATCCCGGAGTGAGGAAATCCCTCAACAAAAGGACATATACAGAATCATTGACATTTTTTAAACCAATTTTGTTAATAATAGATTGTAATAGATACATTGAATTATTCTCTCCATAACTATTTAAGATTTTTGGATATTGTAATTTTAAGTAGTGATTATTTCTCATATTGTAATTACTATTATTAGGTATGTTACTTTTATGAATTAGAGTGAAGTAATTACTAATTATCAAATTATAATAAAATTTCTGTTGTGGTGTGAGTATTTTACTTCTTTCAGAAAATCATCATCAATTTTTTTTATTTTATTATTACAAGAAGAAAAAACTAATTTTAATATTTTTTTTTTGAAGATTATTTAGTTTTTTCTGATGGGTTTTATATGTTTTGTTCCATACTGAGTTTGCGCAGTTTATTTAGGAGTCAAAAAATGCAAAATAAATCCTAATTTTTGTTTTAATTGGTAGAAAATTTTTTATATGATAAAAGATATAAGTTATTGTATTTAATTTAGCATATAAATGTTTAATATGTGTATTCCATGTAAATGTATCATTTATAATTATTCCAAGATATTTAATTGATGTTACATTATGATTTTGTGATATTTTTTACATTCAGAAAAATTTTCATGTAGGCATTTGTGATTATGATAGTATATTTTTGGTATAAAAGTATTTATTTGTTTTCTAGAATGTATGAGCATACATTTGGTTTTATTTTCATTAATTTGCAGTTTGTTATCATGTATCCAACACTGTAGTACATTAAAATCATTTTGTAAAACTTTATTTATTCTTGATAAGTTTTTTCCATTTTTCATTAAGATTATGTCGTCTGCATAAATAAACATAGAGCAATTAGCGATATGCATAAAACTATCATTAATATAAATAACGAAAAATAAAGGTCCTAAAATTGAGCCTTGTGGAACTCCTGTTTTTATTTTTTTATTCCTACTATTAGTTTTTATTAATTTCCTAGTAATTTTATTTACAATTATTAGACTTACTATAAATTAATGTTCAGTTAATTGTATAGTCACTTTCAGCTATAAAAAAATTTAAGGGAGTCCTATAAAAGTATAACTGATATATAGTAAAAATCATCATCAGTAGTATTACAGCCCTAGGCCTCAGTTTCGCTTAGGATATTTGTCCATACCTTTCTATCTTTGGTAACCTTCTACCAACTTTTAATGACAAAGGATTTTGCATTATCAATTAATACATCCATCCATATCAATTTTGAGCATCCCACACCACTTCTTCCCATCCATTATTTTTTAGCTCAGCCAAATGCAATCTAGCAGTTTTTATCCACCATTCTCCATTATCTTTAGTTGGTAGGTAGATTCTCCTCAGGATTTTCCTTTCAAAGATGCTCAGTTTCTGTCCATGTCTCGCTAGTCTATGATAACATAGGTCTAACTAAGATTTTATACATTCTGGATTTTTATTTGGGTTAAAAGCCTTGATTAAAAAAACAAATGTAGTTAATAGTAACACATTTGTGTTTTGTATTCGGCTATTAATTTCCTCACGTAAATTCGTGAAATTGTTGACCAGGGGCCTAAGATGTACACTTTCTATCCAGCACTATTTACATTATTGTATTTGTCAGGTGGTTTTTTATTCTTGCTATTAACTGCCATATATTTAGTTATTTCCACATTCACTTTAGTTCCCTAAAGTTCTGCTGCTGTTCTTAGAGCAGTGAATGACTTGCTATCTCTCTCTCTTGCTTCAATTATATCTAAATGCCATAACTTTGTGGAGACATATTAAAGATTGTTAAGATGTTGGAATTCCTAACTACTTTCTCCAAGGCTACATTAAACAGTAAGCAAAACAGTGTATCTCCTTGCCTTAAGCCATTACAAACTGGGAAGTTGTGTTCAGATTGTATTTGAATATAAAAGTGAGTGCTTTCACATGGATAATATGAATGGTTGCTTTTACCATTCTTATTAACTAAGAATTTAAGCCCCCTCATTGCAGTTACAATATATTCTTTATTAATTCCATCAATCAATCAACAGAAGTCGATAACAGCTGGTGGGTCTCAATATTACATTCTGGGGTCTTTCCAAGAATTTGTCTAAGAATGTACATTTGGTCAACAGTAGATTTGCCATGGCTCAATTGACATTGATAGTAATCAATAACTATCCGCAAACGATGTGAGACGTTAAAGAATCTTATCTTACTAAAATTTTAACGACACAATTAATGACACAAAATAAAAAAGAAAGAAAAAAAAAACCACAATTTTTATCTCTTGTTTTTTCCTTTTTTCTTTTTGTAGAATGTGATATTTAATTTTTGGATGCCAATATTTAAAAGCACTCTCCAAGGAATCACGTCATTATAATTTAAATAAGATAAGATTCTTTATGGTGCCGAAACCCGGGAAATAAAAGGCTGCGACAAATTACGTTCAAAGGTTCGCTGTTAAGCCTTTTTTGCGTTCATTTGTGTGTTCCTTTGTATAGTGGGATGCTACAGACATGAGTTATTCATTACTTGTAAATTTCTGTATAATTACTGGCAGTGCAAGTAAGGAATGATGTCGAAGGCGAGTATGAAGCATGGGTCAGCGAGATCAATACTGACAAAGATGGATAGCGAGTTGAAGACTGTGTATGAGAGAAGAAACGCCGAGCTGGTTGAAGAAATGATAGGGGTTAAAAGATAGAAGGAATATGTTGGATGATTTAAATAAGCAAGTGGAGTTAGAAATGGAAACTAGATGAAGAAAGAATTGCAGAAGAAATGGCAATAATAATGAAGTATAATGATTTAATTGCTTCTTGGATAGCAAAATTACATCGTATTGTTTCAAAATGTTTTATCAAAAGTCCATCTCCAAGACCACGTGGGTCTGTTTCAAGACAGTATGCTAAGAAATGAGGGGGACTGACAATATGACTTCCTAAGTTTGATTTGCCAAAGTTTAATGGAGATATTCTAAAATGGACCAGCTTCTGGAATGCTTATTTGTCTGCAATTAACGAAAAAGCCAATTTATTTGCTACTGACAAATTCAACTATCTTTGGAGTGTAGTGATTGACATTTCATTGAAGTGCATCGAAGGGCTTCTGATTACAGAGGAGACTTATGGAATGGCAGTAGATCGACTGAAACAACGTTTTGCACAGACGGAGTGTATTGTTGACTTAACCACATCTGCTTTACTTCAGATACCTGATCCTCAAAATAAAACAGGAAGCCAATGGCACTATTATGACGATGTAGAGGTGTAAGTCTTAAATCATTAGGAGTTAACGCCATAGCGTGTAGTACTATGTTAATCCCTACTTTAGTTAAGAAACTGTCAAAGGAATTGCAGCTCAAATGGGCATGTACAATTAAGAATCCAGACCTAACGAATATAGTGTGTTGTATTTTAGGCACACGCCAATCGAATGCATTTCCAAAGCAAGCCACAATCACGAGATAAAGGGGGAAAGATGAATGATCGGGAAAAAGGGAGGTGCCGTAGAAAGCTAGCTAATCAGTGGGAATTCACCAGTGGCCCGCGCCTTTCAGATAAAGAATAGTGAGGCTAAGACAGGAGGAAGATTCACAAGAAAGATTTTATTAAATGATAAGAATAAAAATAAATACAAAGAAGACTAAAGTAATAATAGTTGAAAAAAATAAGGAGAAAATGAAAACAATTATAAAGATAGAAGGAAATAATATTGAACAAGTATCAAAATATGCTATTTGGGAAGCTACATTACAGACGATAACAGAAGTTCTGAAGAAATAAAAAGAAGAACAGCTATCATGAAACAAGCATTCCAAAATAAAAGAAATATACTGACATCAAACCATCTGGATATTGAAACTAAAAAGGCCTTTGCAAAAACTTTTTTATGGAGCATCCTGATGTATGGCAGTGAACCTGGACATTGGGGAAACGAGATTAATCGCCTTCAGGCAGCTGAGATATGGATATGGAGGAGAGTGATAAAAACTAGTTGGACTGATAAGAAAATGAATCAAAAGGTTTTGGAGGAAGTGGAAGAACAGGAAAAATTATTACATGATATTGAGAAAAGAAAAACAAAATTTTTGGGTCATATGATTAACATAACAGTTTTTTAGAAGGGAAGGGAAAATTGCAGAAAAAAAAAGGAAGAGGAAGGCCAAGAAGAAGATTCTTGGATGGCACAAAAAGGGTTCTGGAATTCCAAAGCTATTATGAATTTAAGAGAACGGCTGAGGATAGAAGAGCATGGTTGCAGTGACAAGGCGGTGCCTTCAGTACCTGACAATGATAAGAATGGGTAAATGTATACAAGTGCTATATACAACCGGTCATAGGGTCTGTTCAAACTGTCTGGGACTCGGAGTGGGGACCGCCAGTAAGCCCACTGAACTTTCAAAGCCCGGTCATTGAGGGGAGATCCTGTAACCTCTATAATTCCCGTGGATTCATCTGGACGGGACGTTTCACAAGTCGGGGCACTATGAAGGGCCATGGGGAAGATAGCTGGGTCGTTGCTTTTCAGCAGTCGGCGGTCGAAGATCAGGCGGCGGAAGATCAATGATGGTCGGGTATTTGCGAAGCTGTTTCATGGACTCTCTTCCGTAATGGCACAGCTGCGTATTTCGACATTGGTCAAGGCATCCGCCGGCTTCAGTCAGGGGAAGTCGGCAAAATAAAGATACTGAAGGTAGACAGGATAGCAGCTATCGGTACTGTATTCCGCGGGACCTGGATAATTTCTTAGCAGCTATCGTCCGCATGCTGTCTCCGGCATCTGTTTGGAGACTAACATCGGCATGGGGAAAGTGGCGAGGGTTTCTGACGACCAGCCAGTTGGCCGCAAAGAGTCTTGGTCGCCTGCCCTGTAGCTTGCCTCCTCAGGAACGCTGATTCTTTCTCTCGGGGTCCAGCATTATATCCAAGCAGGGAGGTGGCGAAGCATTTCCTTCAATTTGCTTGATTCTTCACTCCATAACACAGCTTTCCAAGCCTCCATATCTCATTGTTTATGCTGTTTGCACCACTGAAGTTGATGCTGCACAGATAGATCTGCAACATGGCAGCTTTTGCAAAATCTTATTCAACTCTGTATATTCCTTCTCGAAGCCTTCTCATGATGTTGCGGGATTCCTCTTCGATGGCTGTGCGCTTCTAAGAGGGAGACAGTACAGTTTTTGGCACAGGGGTCGGCTGTCACCTGTATCAATGTGATGGGCTGTTGGGAGCTCCAATGTGGCATTGTTTGCAGATTCATTGAATAACCATGGTACCGTTATAGTAGGTGGAGTAGAGTGCAAGCTTTCCTCAGTGTGAAGTTAGGGTTAATCATTCGACGTTGATGTTCGTCCGTTAAACCACAGGGCGAGGTAGTCAATGAGATCTGCTTGTCGGCGAGGGCTATTATCATATTCGGTTGGATGGGCTCAATCGTTGCGATTCGGCTTTGCACTGGGAAGACTGCAGGACATCATTACCCGTAGGAAGAGGGTGGTTGGTGACAGGTTGTGTAATTGAGGGCAACGAAAAGGACGCAGTTATTGCTAAATTGGCTTGTGATTTTTTTCCTGCATCTCCTTCACTACGCTCTCTTAGAAACTGCAAATCCATTGTTGAGAAAGATATCCAAAACATCTGGATAGAGGTTTTGGCAAACTGCAGCACAGGACGAGGTATCAGAAAACGCCCACTGAGCCATGGTTCTATCAAAACCTGCCTTGCATCGTTGCATCTTTTGATGCCCGTGCCAGGAATGAACACATTGTCACAGGAACATATCTGCGCCGATTCCATCTATCGGATAATTCAACCTGTCCTGCTTGCATGCAAGCATGAAGATGTTCGTATGAAGAAGTATGAAGTACAAGACTAACAAAGGTGCAGAAAACATTGAAATTCTCCTAACAATTGTTATACAGCATTTGCTGTTTACAGAATTTTAAAATACTTCATTTTTTATATTAGAATGATTTTAGGAGCACTTATAAACAAGTGTTTTCAATATCAAGGCATTTTATATTAGAGCTCAAGATGTTCAACTAATCATAGACTTAAAAAATTATTAGTGTATAAAAGCTTAACGTGTGTTAAAAATTTACATTTATTTAAATAAGAAATCACCAAACACA
>JAFIDM010000004.1:68961155-68979376 GCA_023159025.1 Thereuonema tuberculata
AGCAACGTATCAGTCTTACCAATGGACCCAACCATCATTGCAGAGAGGAAATATTGTTCTAAGCAACGTTTCAGTCTTACCAATGGACCCAACCATCATTGCCGAGAGGAAACATTGTTCTGAGCCTATCCTTCTAATATCCTGAAGGGATTTTTCTGACCTTACAAAGAGGGAGCCTTTCATACTTCCTTAACTATCTTTTGACAGATGTTTGTCTTGACTGAAATATGACAAATGAAATATATAATTTGAACAGCACAAGTTAAGATTAAGCAGATATTATAAGACTAGCACACAACACACTTGAAAAACAAAACAAAAAACTATTAAATGAAATGAAGTTTTAAAAGTTGAGATTGAAAGAATAATAATAATAATAATAATAATAATAACAATAAGCGTTATTGACAATGCAAACATCAAAAATGCACTCAAGAACACATACCGTGCTTGCATTCACAACATCCTCAAAACAAAACTCAACGCCAGAAATAAAATTAAAGCCATCAACATTTTTGCCGTCTCCACACGAACATTTTCGTTCGGTATAATTCCATGGACAAACACCAAACTCGAAGCACTACAACGCACAACATGCACTACATTCAGGAAACAGAACATGCACCTACATGTCCGCTACGGAAAGGATGACTCTTCCCTGCAAGGAGGGAGACCAAGGACTCATCAACCTCATCACCCTACACGAAAAACAAGTACACACACTTCGGGAACACTTCCACCAAAGAGCACAACACTCCTCACTCTACTCAGCCATTGTCAAGGCTGATATACATCTCACATCCTTGGACCTCGAAAACCCTTACCCAACACTTACCACCCCCGACATCACACTCAGTAGCTACAAGAATCATGGACTCGTAAGGAACCCCATGGCAGACATTGCCATGAACCCAGCCAGCCTCACAGCCTCAACCATGACACATGCAGGAAATGCCGAACTACATGTGAGACGATCGACCACATAACATCAGATTGTCCCCTTCTCTCTCAAACAGACTACCTCCACCGACAAAATCAGGTAGCATTCATCAAAAGCTAGCACACAAACATTCACTTATTGAGAACACGGTCCCCTACTACAAGTGCACACCACAAAGTTGATTAGTCACCCTCACATAAGCTGTACTGGGACCATCCCATTCACACAGACAAAACCATACATCACAACAGACCTGACATCACACTTGTTGATAAGGTCAACAAACAGACCTATCTCATTGATATTTCAGTGCCTATCAGCAAGAACATGCAGAAAACTCACGCAGACAAGATCAGTAAATACATCGATCTAGCACACGAGCTCCAGAAGCAGGCAGGAAGCAGGACCAAGTACATGCTGTATCCATCGTCCTGTCCCCAACTGGTGGTGCATCACACATTGCACCACAGCCTCAGCATACTAGGACTTCAGAAAAACACTTATGCACAACTCCAGAAGGCTCCGATACTCAACACAACACGCATAGTTAGAAAATTTATGGACACAACCACACATCCTTAACCATTCTTACATATTTCTTACACTTGGCAATATGTGCTTTGGTCCTTAACCCGCATGTTATCTTTACTGGGGAAACCAAGGTCTGAAACTTTTACATAATAATAATAATAATGATGATAAGCTCCTATGGATCCTCCCCCTGTATGTAAGGGTGAGAACTACCCTAACTTTAGGGTAGGCTAAAGGGTCTTATCATCTATGATGAGGTCTTGTTGCAGTGTTGATCATGTTGAATCGGGTGTGTAGCAGGATAAAGTCACCTGCGTTCGGGAGTTAGGCAGAGGCCACCATTTGAAAAAGAGTCTCCCGTAGGTGGTGTTGGAGAGTATTCTGTAGTATGGCTACCACACTATCCAGCCCGAACGGTCAGAAGTGTTTCGTCTTGTGTCGAAGCAGGCAACCACCAAGAATGGGAAACAGTGCCAGAGCATCCAATGGTCATTGCAGATGAACCAGGATCTCGTGTGCGACTTCTACACCATAGAACAGGGACTCATCTCACAGGATATAGAAAGCCACTACATCACACATTCACCAAGCATTATCCATCGTTAGGACTTAGTAAGCAGTGGATAGCGGATCAGCGACGTTCCGTAGAAGTTAACAGTCTTGTTCCCACATCCACTCTTGCACAAATTAGGGAGGTAGTCACTGAAGTCATCCACATTACACACAACACACCCCACTGTATCTATACAGCAAATACAGAAACAACCCATACCCCACTTTACACCTGTCCCAACACTACAACTATTGACATACTACAAGCTGCACATGATCATTTCTACACTGCACTAGCACAATGCATGAACACAGATCACACGCACTCAGGCTGCCTCCCCAAAGTATACACATCAGAACTCCTCTCCACAATCACATATCATTTCAACACACAGACTATTACAAACAGATACATATATCCAAACATTAGAAGACATGCACACAACACTGTACTGGTGGAACAGGGAACCATTTGGGCACTTGGAATCAAACAACACTACATTCCTCCCACTACACGTTCACAAGAATACATTCCCCCTTGGAGACGTCACCTTGAGGGCTGCATCAGCAACCTTAGAGGAGACACATCCAGGCTCACACAATACTGTATAGGAAACAAAACAAAGAAACTTATATCCCGGGTTAGGAAGCTATTCAAGCACAGAAATACTCGCCCCTTATACTCAAACTATCATACTAAGGTTTAGGAACAACTCGATACACTAAAACAAAAACTGAAAGCACTTGTAAGAAGATTACAAAGATATAAACAGTGCTTTCTGTGCAAACAATAGAACAACACTTTTGAATGCAATGAGAAAAAAATTCTACAGATTCCTTACATCTCCTACTACACCCAATACAACCGCTCCCACCAATGAGGCATTACATGCATACTGGACGTCTCTGTGCAGCAATCTCATCCCCCACAATGACAAAGCACCATGGATCACAGAGAAACAACAACTCAGTGAACACTACCCTACATGCTCTTCCCTGTTATTACTCTGGCAGACAGCACTAAAACATGCACACAACTGGAAGGCTCCTGGTGTAGACGGCCTCCAGAACTTTTGAATCAAGAGGTTCACATCCTTGCATGAGAAGCTAGCTCTTACACTCACTGACAACTCAATGACTCCAACATCCACAACATATGCTCTTTCCCTCACACAGGGTGTCACATACCTACAGAGCAAGAACACTAAAACAGCGCACTCTGCAAACTACCATCCAATCACTTGTCTTCCAACACCTTACAAACTCCTCACCTCCTTCCTTGCAGAGAAAACTGACACACACATCGAGACATAACAACCTTTCCGAACAACAACAGGTCACAGGAATTCCCAGGGCTGAGTACTGTTTAGCGTCTAACATCTGTATCTTCTCCAAAGCCTAGAGATGCAACTTTGTGGCATTCAGTGCTCTGGAGACCTTTGTCTGGAATGTCCTGCTTGAAGCCTTTCGATTATTCTACTCTGATGACATGGTCAATAAGGCATCTTTGGGCCATATTATGTTCCTGATCACCAATGACAACAACCGTTTCACAGAGATTGCATGAAAATGGAATAAGACACTCATGGTAGGATAGACTACATTTCTTGAACTGCGATATACTTGTATCTGGCATCAGATGATCTTTGGAAGTGCATATGGGATTTGTTTTAGGTGTGTGACTAATTTACATAGACTTTCCGCCATTCTATTTGTTTTACTCCTTTCCTTTGTATGTTTTAACAATTATGCTTAGACTGTTTAACTCTACCCCCTTAAACAGATACAGGCTGCTCAACTGTTTGGAGCATCAGATTTCTTCAGGTAAATGGAGTATCACATAAAATTTCATTTTTTTAATTGAATGAACTTGGAAAATTTGTCAGATATATCTAATGTCCACGAATCTGTATTGAATGATACATAGATAAACCAAATTTTGGGCCATTTATGAATGACTGAAAAATCAAACTTTAAGATCCCAAATTTTATCTAAGAATACTGTCAAATAGTACTGCCGAACAAAGCTGATGTTAAATTCTAAGTATCTAGTATTAAAAGTTGTTTTTTTAATCAATTGCTAAAATCAAATTTTTTATTAATTTATTGAAAGAAATTCTTTTAATAATAAGAAATTCGTATTTAAATGTAATTTTTACTTTCTCTAACAGTTCAATTATCACTATAGTTTGAAAAACCAGTTTTTGTCATGAAGAAATTTCAAAATTGTGATTTTTGAATATCAGTTACATTTGCTGATAAATAAAACTAAAGATTTCTCTATTTTCATGATTTGGATCAGTCTTATTCCTTAGCATGGCAAATCCTAATATATTTATTTTATTAAAAACATATTTTACGATTAAAGTTATCAAAGCTATTTTTTTTTGGGAAGAATACACCATACTTTGTTTAGTTTTTGATATTGTATGATTACTACAATAATGTAGAGGGACCAACTTAATATCATGAATGTTATTCAACAACATTTAATCAAATCTTTAGTTTATTATGTTTTTTAAAATTAAATTCTTGATGATCTAATGATAACTACAGTGGAGCATTATGAACATATTTAAGATATCTCATGTTTTATATGGAAATATCAAGCACTGTTATAGCTGTATGCAATTAGCACAGCACTGTACTATCATTATAATCATATCATGTCATTACAAATTCATTTGATTTATACACTAATGTTCATAAAAAAACAGAACACCTGAAAAGAGTCGAGCTACGACTTTGATTTTTACAGGATATGTTCATTAGGCAATACAGAACAAATGATTAGCATTTCAGCATCGGAGATTAATGGGTACAGCATCTATGTAAATCAGATCGTGCAACATCGCAGACCCTAAACTGGATGTCATTCTATTATAAGTGCCACGTGGCTCGGTTGGCTTTGTCAGTGCTTGGCCAGCAGTGATTAAGCGCCTTCGTATGGTTCGAGAAGACACAGCGGCCCCTAGTGAAGGTGCTACCTGTGCCTGGATGGCGGCCGATGAAGCAGTTGGCTGTACGCTTGCATTTCTGACTATGTGGCGGTCTTCTTGACGACTGGTCTGTCGAGGGCGTCCTGAGCCTGGTCTTCGTGTACATGACATCTCTCGGGTCCACTGGTCCCAACACCTCCTCACAACACAATTAGAGCGGCCTAATTGACGAGCTACTCGCCTAGCTGACCACCCAGCTTCCATCATCCCGACGATTCTCCCTCTCTCAAACTGCGACAACTGCGTATACTGTCTTCGAACACGGCGTAATGGCATGTCTACCTCAGCTCTTCCTTTGTAAATGATTCAGCACACTCAAACAAGCTTTGGTTACCTGTTTTATACTCCACATAGTACGATGTTCAACGCCCTCTACCGGCTATATGTAATGCACAATCACGCTGCATTTCTAATCATTTGCATATCTCCCCGACATATACCTTCATCGCAAGTTTCGTTATGATCCTGCAATTATTTCTTGGTGCGCTAATTTTTTTGTCCAAGAGTGTATATCCAGGCTAGCTCCTTATTGCATCTAGATTTTGCATTAAAGATGTCACTGAACTACTGCCACCCCCCTCAAAAAACTATAGATGAATTTTATTTCCCCAACTGGAAAGATGATTTATCCCAATTTCTGGCAAAACAAGCATGAAGCAGCAATGCTTTGGCAAGGAAGATGTTTTCCTAGGAATATCTTCAGAGGAATATCATCCATGGATAGTATCTGAATGCTACAAAGTATCTACCAGTTGTAGGTGATCTCACATACCTTTTACCTGAACATCTGCCCAGATGACTTAGGTGTGCTTAGCAGAATAATGCACTATGCCATGTGGTCAGTATCGTTCAACAGTGATCTGCCAAAAATTCCACAGAAGATATCTAGGATTATTATGTCTAAGAGATTTTTCATTCTACACCATGAACCGTAGCTGTACGAAAAGAAATTCTAAATCTAAGCCACAATATGTAGAAACCTTTTTGAAAGCAGAAGGTCCTTATGAACTATTAGGATAGTGATCACAATGTTTTGATTAGGTTGTATTTAGAAGTAATCCTTAATACACTGTAAGTTCTATAATTAATGTCAAAAACAATCTAGTAATAATAATATTTGATTAATAGTAAAAATTGTTATTGATTAAGATATCCAGAGTATTTATGAAACAAATCTATCTTGGATAAGCAAGGAATAAACGAAATAAAAAAAAATCAGATATAAAGATGACAATTTGACATTGAAATAATGTTATTACTATGATAACAAAAAAACAAAAAAAAACAACTTTGGTCTAGCACCAGGTTTTCTAAGATTTATATGATGAATATATTTCCTGGACTTAAAATACAATACATAAATACATTTATTTATATCTATAATATATAAAAAAGTATTTAAGCAAATTATGTTACAAATTTCTTTAAAATGAAGCTTAGAAAAACAAATCAATAGTGATACTTCTAAGCAAAATACTGTCAAAAAAGGGATACAGTGGACTATTCCCTACTGAGAGTGAATTGAATTTATTATTAATTACATTTGAAACTGCCTATCAATTGCAGTTAACTTGAAGTATCATAAGTATGAAGCTTCACATGTAGCTAATTCACTTCTATTTCAAGAGAAACCAGCCCTCTAATTAATCAATCTCAAAAAAGATCAACAATGGTTTAAAAGAATTCTTCCATATTCTTCATCACTACCATTAATGACATATTTATGCCTTAATAAAAGCTAAGGATGTTCATAACCATTTATGAAGATGGCTGGATGAGAAGGCTTAATGTGCCTTCTCATGAAATAAATAAGAAAACAAAATATAATAAAATACCCTTACATGAAAAAATTGAAGTAAGTAATTTAAATAAAATTGAAGTGTTTCCCAATAATCTTGGAAAACTGTGCATGTTTCATATTAGTGGAGGACACAAACGTATAGGAAGATACAAGACAAATATACATGGTGATGGTACAAAGAAGGACTAACAGTCATGATATGTTTTGTCAGTCGATTGCCAAATTGTAGGCTTTCAACCTGACTATTTATGTGAAACAAACCAGCTGCCCCTTTTTATATTCCCCCTTCAAAGAATATAAAAATGCTTTCACTGCCAAAGATCCCACACGATCATACACAGTAAAATATAAGGTGGTTATAATTAAAGTTGGCCTATTTATAGCATCGTGCAGCTGCAGCCAATAGTCAGAGAGACACCAAAAGTTGTACACATACTATTCAAAGGAATTGCTCAACATTACTATTCCACAAAAAAAAAAAAAAAAAAAATTTAAAAAAATTCACTTTTTAAAAAAAAAAAAAAAAAAAAAGTTACAAAATCATCCACTTTTTGCTACACCAATGAAAATAATTGTAGAAAACATTAAACATGCAATGCTATAACAACAGTATGGTTTTAATTGTAATGTGTTTTTTTTTTTTATTTTATTGTATAAGTGGCCCAAATGTCATCACAATTGCTTAGGATTAATCGTTATGCAAAGAGAAAACAATCTGATCTGCGTAAACACCATGAATGCAGCCAACATCGGGCTATAAATAATAGGTGTGAACTGAGAACATGTTATTAGCAACAGCCACGATGACGATGACTTTACAAGAATGTGCGTTGATGGTCAAGTTTTATTACAAAAGTCATGGTAATGCTGTAGCTGTGATTCATGAATTTCGTCGGGCTAAAAAAGTTCGCCATGGACCGATATCACCACATGATGTGAGAAAAATGATGAAAAAACTTGAAGAAACCAGATCTTTAAGTGTGCAAAGTGGCAGAGATTGAATGTGAATTGGTTGCCACATCACTCTTTCAGCAGTCGTTAGAGAATGCTGCAGGTTCAGGTAGAGCCCGAGCAACACACGGCAATTAGATCTACCCTGGAGCACAATTAGAAAGATCCTGAGAAACTTAATTCATTTTTTCCATATAAGATCAGTCACAGACAAGAAGTGCTTCCAGGCGACAAGGAGAAACGACTCACTTTTGTATTGATTATACAATATTGATTATACAATTATAATGATTTTTCTGGCGAGGAAGGAAGTTTATACATCGTGGCCATGGGACATCCTATGCAGCGACAAAGCACACTTTAATTTGAATGGCACTGTGGACACACAAATTGCCATGTGTGGGCCAAGGAAAATGCACACATTTCCAGGAAATGCCTCTGCATTCGCCCAAGCTTACAGTCTTGTGTGAGTTCACATCCAACTTTATCCTGAGTCTTTATTTTTTTTTAAGAAATTACTGCTAATGGTCCTCAGACATGTTCTACGACTGTGGCTAGATATCGTGACCTGCTCCAGAACTTTGTGATGCCCCAGATGCAGGAATGACAGTGTCTTAATTCAACCTCTTTTATGCAAGATTGTGCACCTCTTCATATTGGAGTATCATGCAAACTTTGTTGCGTCAACACTTTACCAATGATCAAGTAATTAGTCACATGTTCCATACTGCCTGGGCACCACGTTCTCCTGACCTATTTTTGGTTGTGCGATTTTTGGTTGTGGGGACACCTAAAGGATGTGGTGTATCATGGAGGAATTGCAACATTAGCAGAACTAAAAGACAGAATAACACTACATGTGCGAACTATCACGGATGATCACCTATGGTCAGCGGTTGAGCATATAGTTCATCTGCAAATGACACACATTTGTCAGGGGGAATGTATTGAGCAATATCACATGACTCATTCAAACGTCTGATACTATTTGTGTGAAATAAATGTGTTTTTGAACATTCTGTTTTTGTTTTCTGTTCATATAGTTACAGAAACACCCTATAGCAGACAATTTTGTAACTAATTTTTTGCAGAATTGTTGAGTGCATCCTTTGGAAATATGTGTACTACTTTTGGCGTCTCTCCGACTATTGGTTGCAGCTGCTCTAAATAGGCCAACTTTAATTATAATCAACTTGTATTTTAATAAAAACAAGGACACACACCCCATTTCAAAAATGCTAAACTTGTCACCCACCACAATAGAATATCTTACCATCTTCTTGCTTAATCTGGCTTAACTCCCTTAGTTCAATTTTATCAAGAAAGATGGATGGGTTTGAATAGATGAAATGCAGCAAGGTCAACAATCAAGATCAAAGTTAAAAATTGGGTCTCTTTGTAAATATCAGCATTTAGTATTTAAGTCAATAATTTAATATATTAATGTTTATATGAATAATTTAAAAAAATGTTCTGTAGAATATTTTTTGCCTGTATAGTTGAAAATACTTACTGATAAATCTGATAATTATTTGAACTACTGGAATTTCACTATTAATTTAAACAAATCAACGACTTCAACAAATGAATATTTTGCTATTGAAGATCTCTGAAAGAAATTTCACTGAAAAAAAAAAATCCAGAAATCTGATACCAAACAAGCAAATTAGTCATATGATTTTATAATATAAACAAATATACATACAAATGCAAATGACAATAGTGTCAATTATAGAATAGATCTGATAACTTCATAGTAAATATAAAGAAGGACATTTTAAGAAAGTAGAGCAATAGGTTGATTCTAATGTCAAAAATATTTTACAAGATATTTACAAGTAAGGATGTAGTGGATCTTTATATGCACTGCAACCTTGGCTGACTTTTAACTTCTTCCATTCTTACAATTTTATTACTTAAATGATGGCCTTTTCCAGATTCCAGTCTCATTTTGAGACACATTAGTGAGAAATCTTCATTGATCGAAAGTTATGAAGCTAACTTGATGACATTACTGAAGCAGTGACTGCATCAGTTAATATAATACTGAGTTCAGCAAAGTCACGATGACAAAAGAAAGTTTGGAAAACAGTTATGAATTGCACATGAATTAAGGCGAAAATAATTAAATGTGATGAAGTTAATAGTGTTGGAAGAAAAAAAGAAAGTTAAAGAATAATATTACCAAATGGTTTAATTTGGCCAACTGTCCCTTACCTATTATTTTGTCTTTCCAACTTCTTTCACCAATACATTTTTTGTAATGAACCATCTATTCATAATTAAAAGGATACACTTTTGTGCCTAATAGACACTACCCAACTGGGGGGAGGGATTACATACAATTCCCATCGTGATTGATAATTATGTAGTTTTCAGCAATTTGATAGATACCCCAAGAATTTAGAGAATTTTTACTGGAAACACCAGTCTCTGCTGTGCGTAGGTAGTGTTCCAGATGGAATCTGTGATTGAGATGTGATCCAAACATAAAGCAGTTACTGAATTTCTTGTGGCTAAACAGGAGACTGTGATAAATATTCACGAGTGCTAACAGAATGTCTACGGAGACCAGGCAGTTGATAAAAGCACTGCGAATCGTCTGTTGTCGTCGGAAGAAGGAAAAGGGAAGCTATCTGTTCTCTCGTGCACTGGCTGGGCGCACACAGTTGTGATTACTGCAATGTTGCAACGTGCAACAATCAACTCAGAAACCTATGTAAAGACTTAAGAAACTGAGAAAAACAATTCCAGCATGTTCATGGCCACAAAGACGTGAGCAATCTTTTCCTGCTCCACGACAATGCCGGACCACACTCAAATCTGTATACCAGCAAGGAGATCACAAAACTTCACTGGACTGTTCTCCCTCATCCAGCCTACAGCCCTGATGTCATACCTTCGGACTTCTATCTATTCGAACCTCTAAGGATGTAATCCGAGGGAAGCAATATGGCAACAATCAGGAAGTTCTAGACGCAGTACGAAGTTGTGAAGGCATACCAGCTCTGACATCTCAGTGGTGTAAGGCCATAGACTTCAATGGAGATTATGTTGAAAAATAGTTTTTTTGTAGCTAAAGAATTAAGGAAAAAGGTGATGTATTTAAAACTGTAATAAAATAAATCTACTTTGAGAAAAAAAAAAGTGTTGCATTACTCACTGAATCACCCTTGTAAAATACTGAGTAACATTATCTGGGGGCACGGGAGGCAGGAAGGGCACTACGTACCTTTTCTGGAAGCGTTTCATCGTATTTTCGAACCCTCATAGCTTCAGCCTGGATAATACTAGAGAGCTCAAATTTTCAGGATAAGATGCAGTTAGCAGACTAATGAAATATGCTAAGTTTCATTTATTTAGCTTTTATATTTTGGATTTTATTAATACCTAAACTCACTGACTGATTCATGATCATCAAAACCTCTAGGGTACTCCCTAAAGTCCTAGAAAGCTGAAATTTGGTATGCAGGCTACGATTAGCACACAAACAACAAAAAAATTAAGATATCCGTAACTTTCACCCTCCAACCCCTCTTAAAGGGGGGGGTCTGGTTATGTATTATCTAACCCTTATAGCTTCGGCCTGGATAATACTAGAGAGCTCAAATTTTCTGGATAAGATGCAGTTACCATACTAATGAAATATGCTAAGTTTCATTTATTTAGCTTTTATATTTTGGATTTTATTAATACCTAAACTCACTGACTGACTCATGATCATTAAAACCTCTAGGGTACTTCCTGAAGTCCTAGAAAGCTGAAATTTGTATGCAGGCTAGGTTTAGCACATAAACAACAACAAAATTAAGAAATCTGTAACTTTCACCCTCCAACCCCTCATTAAGGGGGTTCTGGTTCTTTATTAAATAACAATTTCTGATAGGTATATCCCACCCAAGACATTTCATGTAAAATAGTTGCCAAGACTCACATGCTCATAATGCTTTCACTGTTAAAAAGTTATCAGATCTCATGTAGAGCAAAGCCCCTCACTCTACAAGGCCTAACTCTAAAAACCCTACTATCTTGGTCAAAAAGTATGCCTTGGCATACTCCATATCTTTTACATAACTCCATGGGATTGTCTGTGCGACAGCCACAAAACGGCCAAGCCATACTTTTTGACCAAGATATAGAGTTTTTAGAGTTAGAGCTTGTAGAGTTAGGGGCATTGCTCTACATGAGATCTCATATCTTTTTAACAGTGAAAGCGTTATGAGCATGTGAGTCTTGGCAACTTATTTTACATGAAATGTTTTGGGTGGGATTTTTGTATTTCTACAATTTTTTTTTTTTTTTGTTAATTTCATTCATTAGAGTGCATAACCCTCATAAAAATACCCTGTAACCAATATGAAATTTTCAACTTGTTACATATTGATTTCTTACATTGAACACAGGATCTTTGTTTGTGTTGCAAAGGTTGTAATTCTTTGTAAGTTATAGAAGAATGAT
Source organism: Thereuonema tuberculata (assembly GCA_023159025.1). NCBI lineage: Eukaryota > Metazoa > Arthropoda > Chilopoda > Scutigeromorpha > Scutigeridae > Thereuonema > Thereuonema tuberculata. Next base: position 68,973,388 of record JAFIDM010000004.1, read on the forward strand.
ATATTAAAAGGAACTGTGATAATGACAGATTTCATTTGCACAAAATTGTGAACTCATTATGAGAAGAAAAATAAGTGAAAGACTTTTCTTTCATTCATTCATGCACCATCATTTCACGGTATGGATAAAAAAACTTAATGTACACATAGATATTTGATGACATATCTGTTGAACTTCAAGTGTATATCTGAAAATGACAGGTAACCAAGACATTAGAAAAATTTATTTATTATGTATGCTTCCTTCCTTCATTTTTTTTTTTTTTTTGTTTCTCATAAAAATCAATGAGATTCATATTTATTTGTTACTTCCATTTGCTTTATATAGGAGTAAATGCTATAATGTTTGTTTCTAGAAAAATCTACTTATATATTTGCACTATCATTCTTGAAGTTGCTGAAGAATGTGAAAATCCTAGATGTATGAGAACTGGAAACATTTCATGAGTGACAAAAGTTAAATTCTTAAACAAAGGAAAAGAGAATTATTGTTAAATAGAGGATTTTGTCTTAAGGTGATAAAAACTACTTCTGGGAATACTATATTCAATTATAATAATTCTATTGAAGGATTTATATCAATATATGCAGGAACCGCAAACTTATTAATATATTAGGTTTTATTATATCGGTAATTGCTGGTGATTTGAATATTTCAAAATAGAATACAAGGTGGTAGTGTTAACGTGTGGGACTATACCTTTAAGTTAAAACTGAGACTGATATATTCCCATATATATCAGCTGATATGTTAAGAAACTGCCAATGTCCCTATACTCTGGCTAATCTACAAAAGAGAGCCTTAGGTGGCATGGAACAACAATGCCACATCCCATATTGCCTGCACTTCAAACATTTTAATTAAGTAAAATAATGTTCAAGCAGGACCCCCCAATCAAATTCAGATCCCAAGTACCAAATGCAGTAACGGGCCCCTTCCATTTTATGATCAATATCATAGATTCTTAGCCAAAAATATCGCGAAAACATCACACAAGTTCATATTTCTTCCTTTTAAACAAGCCACATATATATTAGTATTATTTTTAGATTAAATTAATACAATACAATCTACTTTTTCATCTTAATTTCACTGGTTCTGTGTCCTACAATTATTTTCTTAAAAGGTAAAAATGCACCTAAATTGATTCTGGGAATTCAAAAGCTCATTACAATCTTAAATTAATGAAATTTATAAATTTTTCTTACAATCTCTTTAGTTTATTTAAAAATTTGAATATTTTCAAATATAAAAATGGGCTAAAGAAACAAGTGCTTAAGGGTCAGTTATAATGAAAGCTCAAGTGTAACTTAAGGAAATCCTGAATAAGACGTTCTTGCACATAACAGTGAACATAATATCCATTGTTGAACACACGTAGTAGAATGTCTCGATTGATAGTCATATGCAGAACCGTTCTATGCAGACAGTTAAAGTAGAAAAGTAGTTTATATAAAATGTAGACTTAATTATAAAAAAAAAAAGTCTACAAGTGATTTCACACATTTTATATTTGGTTAAAACCTCAGCTCGGGACCCGGTGCTGAAGGACGAACTGACCTTTCCCTTGTGGGGGCCCTGTGTTCAAGAACAGTCTTGATCCCAATTCGATAGAACATATTTGAAAGAAGGAGAATGACAGAAAATAACAAAGTTTATCCATCTTTTGTTGATTAGAAATTGTACTGAAGGGACAATATCCCAACTTCAGCTTTCTACTATTATGAACTAGATAAATCTTCCACTGAGGTAATAAATAAGTACGCAGTCACTGTAACTGACAATCTTTACTAATATCTGAATACTTTTGATAAGATAATGTATAATAGACAAACAATAAATCACACAAGTCTGATTAACAAATTTGATTAGAGTTGGATTATATGTTTCAGAAGGTCTACACCCTGTATCAGATCTAACATTCAAAATGAACAGCTCATATTTATAAGCATAAATTTACTTACAAATGAAAGAAAGTAGATCTCATTTGGTAAATAATAATAATAATGGTAAAGCACCACACAAAAGATGCATTTAAAGGTAGCTTGTACTGAATGATATACATATACAGAGATATCTCGGATCATGAACGTCTTGGTCTACGAACAAATCGGTTTATAAAAATGATTGGTTATCGGTAAGTTTCTTCTGTAAATAGAATGGCTAAAATTTGAGGTGTTGCAAGAGGAATAACATCTAAGATTATGGTTGCGTATCAAACAGAAAAGCTCATACAAGGAGAGGGCATAGTGTGTATATTGAGAAAATCAATGCTCTTTTGTGAGATGAAAGTACACATGGAGTACTTCAAAAATATACACTCTGTTGCAAAAAAAATTGAAGCACCATGAAGGAAGTTACTGCGTTTATTAAAATTAAATATGCTTAAAGCTCATTCACAGGTAATGAAATTGTAGAGAGTATCAAAATAAATATTATGAAATGAAATAAATAAATAATAATTTAAATGAGGCTTGAAACGAAATTTAAGTTAATAATTTTATTTTGATTAAATTTGAATATTAAAGAGCATGCATACATCATCATGAGAAAAGACATATAACAAAGGCCAGAGTCTCAATTTAGTAAGTTGAGTTCAGTCTATGAATGCGAGCAAGACCCAGCTGTATGAGCTACGGTAGCCGAAGTGAAGACAGTCAAGTGCAGCCGGGTTGCGTGGAGAAGCTTAGAAGACGGTTCAAGCAGCCAAACGAATGGTAGCGGCCACAGCAGCTGAAGCAATTGCAGTCGGTAGGAGGGAAAACCGAAGCTCGACGGCTGAAGCTATTCGGAAGAACGAAAGTCATCCTGGGAGAACTCGAATCAGCTGAAGAGACGAAGTGTCATGTGAATCGTAGTCAACTGATCAAAGTTAGCGAAGTGCCGAAGTTCTCAGCGTAATAGAAGTCTACGGAGTGTTGAATTCACAAAGGTGAAGAGTCTTCAAACTTAAGTAAATTATCAACGAGTGAAGTATACAGACAACAATTGCGACAAGCGTTCCTGAGCGAAATATTGAAAGATTAGAGATAATGAAGGAGCGAAGCGTTACATTGAACTGTAAGGAAAGATATTCCAGTAAAAGAAATTTCGATTGTGCGGAAAGAATAAGTAATTTTTCCGGCGAGAAATTAATTAAAGGAAGACAGCGTTCATAACTGAAGTTAATAAGGAAGACGACAGTTAAAGGATTAACTTTAATGCTAGCTGAACTAGACTATAACTGAATCGATAATTATAAGTTCTAATTATCAAACTAAATAAAGAAGATTAAGCTACAATTTAAGCAGTGATATTTAAGTGTGAAATATCTTCGATTAGTGCAACGTGCCGCAAAGTGAAAATAGTGATTCATTTAATTAATTTAATTTAGAAGAAAGAAGATATGAATAACTATCAGTGTTAATTAGTGATTGGCGTGCACCATTATTAAGAAAAATAAATATCAAATAGATATTTGTATAGTGAAAGTTATTGAAGAGAAATTAGTGAAGTGCGAGAACATTAACTTTATACAACTACAGTCCAGTAGTACTGTGAATAAGACTTTTACACAGAACAATTATAGTAAGAGAAAGAACAGTTCATATTCTGAGTGATTTTAATTCAATCAGGAATTTTAAGAATAAATATTTTAAACTATTCTTGTATCCTAGTGTCTTGTGTCGTGGGAAAAAAAAAACAAAAAAAAAACCTACAATATTGTATCTAGCTGTACAGAAATGATTACAAGTTCAAGGCAGTAGGACCCATCACTGGCGAGCAATTGCACATTGAATGTTCAAATCAGTAATTGGTGAACCCCCCCCCCCTGGTGGAGGTGCATGCTTGTAGACATCGAGGTAAGGAGTGATAAAGATTCCTAATCTCATCCTGCGATACATTCTGCCCGGTATTTCGCATTTATTGCTCCAGATCTGCAACAGTTTGGGGTGCCCGAATCTGGCGGCCTATCATGTCCCATACATGTTCGATTGGCAAAAGGTCTGGTGACCTTGCTGGCCAAGGAAGAGTATCAACAGCATGGAGGCACTCCAGATATATGTGAGCCATATGGGGCCTTGCATTATCTTTTTGGAAAATGGCCTCAGGATGACCTGCCATGAAGGGTAACGCAAACGGCCACAGGATGTCATCAACATATCGTTGAGCTGTTGTACCCAGGATGACTAGGGGTGACATGCTGTTGTAAGAGATAGCACCCCACAATACCACACTAGGGGTAATGGCTGTGTGCCTCTGTAAAACAAAGGGTGATTGGGACAGCTGGCCCCAGCACCTCCAAACCTGGATCCGATGGTCATCTGCTCCACGAATGAAGCTGCGGGATGGCGGAATGTACCACGGATAGAATGGAATAGCAATGTAGCACATTGGATGGCGGACAATGATGCCGTTGGTACAGTTCGGGCCTATCGAACAATCATCCAATCTTGCCTCGCAGTCGTGCACCTTGGCCTTCCAGAGCCTTTATTCTGCTGATGTGTTCCTTGCAGCTACCATTGCTGCCAGCACCTTTGCACAGTAGTGTCCGTAAGGTGCAGGTAGCAGCTTATTGGTCTGTATGACCATCCAGCTTCATGCATCCCGACTATGTGAGTACTTCAAAGTCATCCAAATGATGTTAAGGTTTTCGACAACATCGTAATGGCCTTTTTGGTTGTGTCTCTAGGGAACTTTTCTCGACAACGAGAAAAGATAACCCGTCCGCAATTGTTACCTGTTTTATACGTTGCTACTTGTGCAGCAGAAACACGCGGTATGACTAACAGTAATACTCATTGGTCTTTTAAATTTAATCATTTGCATATGTGCTATAAAGGAATGTTCATGCGCAATTTCAGGATGATCGGATTATTGTTTAGGAATGCTTCGATTTTTTTGCAACAGTGTGTATATGGGTTGAGAGGTCAACTCTCGAACATTTCTGAGATAATTGACATTAGTTTTCATTGATTTTCAAGTATTAGCTTATTAACTTCTTGTTTAATTTCAAAGCAAATGTTCTTATGGTATTATCAGTAAGTTTTTGGGCTGAGGATCTAAGTCGATTATGTGTAGAGGACAAGACTTTTTATTAGTATTATTACTTCTTAATTAATTATTTCTTCATGAATTATTTCTTCTTCATTTCTTTCATTTTTTCCCCCTTTGCTCTCTTTTATTTCCCCCTGTTACATTAGGAATGGTAGGTGGAAAAGTAATAAACGATTAAAAATAAACAAATAAATAATATTCTCCTAAACTTTTTTTTTTATTAGAATTTTGATTTAAATATCTAAGCTCCCATGATTTTTATTTAGATTTTTTAGTATTTTGTTTTTCAGAATAAACCCATCACAAATGAACCATGTTGTCCTTTTTCTGAATTTGTGATTTGAGGGTAGGGGTAAACTTCACAGACCTATATCAAGGTGCTTTAATGAGATTTCCCTGTAAACCCATCAACCCTTTTACATAAATGTAACTAACTGTGCAACAGTTGAACTGTGTAATAAAACTCCTGAAATAAAGATTTCATTTGCTAGATATTACATATAAAGCACGAACATAAAAAAATTAAATTTTCTAAATAAACTAAAATAATTTTAATTAATTTTAATTAAAAAAATTAAGGTCATTATAAGATTATAATGATTATAATGATTATAAATACTTCAATCAAAATAATTCAATTTATAAACTTGGTTATCAGGAACATTTATGTATCCACTATTAAATTATAAATGAATATATTTTTAGAATTCTTATCCATAAATCTTAATGGTTCAATTATTATTATTATTATTATTAACAATTAAGAGAAAAGCATATGAGTATAGCAAAGAAAAGACAAGATTAAAAAAAATAGCTTAGTTAAGTTGCATTTTCATATATGTCTTATTTTATATTTAATAAATTAAAATAATTCTAATAAAAAAAAAGTTAAGGAGAATATTATTTAATCTCAAAATCTTCACATCAACACATTATCTTAAAATAACCTTTT
>JAFIDM010000004.1:68979386-69048081 GCA_023159025.1 Thereuonema tuberculata
AAGGGGAAAAAACGGAAAATCAAAAAGAAATTAAATAAATAAATAATTAACTAATTAAAGAAATAACCCCCCTCCCAAGATCGAGTGCTGGCTCCTTTGATCTCCAGACCGATAACTTACTGATCATATCACAAGAACATTGAAATCAAACAGGATGTTAATATGCTAATACTTGAAAAATGATGAAACGATGTCAAATTTGTTCAAAATGCTAGAGTTGGTCTCTCAATCCATATATATATATCTGAAGTACTCCATGTGTACTTTCATCTCACAAAACATCATTGATTTTCTCAATATATACACCCAACTCCGGCTCAGAACGGTATGTAAGAGTGACGACCACAGTTTTAAGAGTAACTTAAAACAGCTGCATTTAACTCACACAAAGTTAGGAAACAATATCAGGAAAAGATAACTGAGATCCTTGAAGGAGATAGTAGTTGTGACAGCATTGAGGAAAGGTGGGAAAAGAGTAAAATGACAGTTGAAAATGCAGCAAATGAAGTATTAGGAACGAGTGGCGAGCTTAAAAGATCCCCATGGCTTGATAATGAATGCGAAGTAGCAACTGAAGAAAAGAATAAGGCCTATAGAGGGACATTACAAAAGAAATGTACAAAGAGAATATGGGAAGAATATAGGGAAAAAAGGAAGACAGAAAAGAAAATCCATTGGCAAAAGGAGAGAGAATGGATAAATAGAATAGTTGGAATATGGAAATATCAAGAAATCAGAATGAAGCAATAAAGTCCGTCAGAGATGTAAATGATATGAGTAAACCCTTTAATTGCAGAAGCAGTTTAATCAAGGATGAGAAAGGAAAAATTATAAGCAGTGAGAAAGGCATCTGCGGAAGATGGCTAGACATTTTCATAATGTTTAAATTCTGCAATGCACAGAGATCTCTTTCAATCGAAGTGAACCAGGGATATGAATTACAGAAGAACCAGGATAGCTCAACTATTGAGGAAATTAGTAGTGCTACAAAGAAACTGAAGAATAATAAAGCTCCTGACACGGATAAAATCCCAGCAGAACTGCTGACGTATGGTGGCAAAAAATTAGAACACAAGATATTAGATATAGTTACTCTAATATGGAGAGAAGAGAGAATGCCACAACTGTGCAAGGAAGAAATAATATGTCCCATATATAAGAAAGGACGCCAAATGGAATGTGGGAATTATCAGGGCATAAAACTTCTTAATTTGGGATATGAAATATTCTCAAATGTGCTGTTTGATCATCTCTTCCCACTCATCCAAAAACAAATGGAAACATATCAATGTAGATTCCTCCAAGGGAAATCAACTACAGATTAGATATTCACCTTGAGACAAATCCTAGAAAAAAAAACCCAATGAGTTTGAGATCAGATTACATCACTTATTTAATAATTATGAAGGTGCGTATGATTGCATAAATAGGGAATGTTTATACTATGCTCTTAGAAAACTAGGAATAACTGAAAAACTAGCGAGGCTGGTAAAAATGACAATGAATGAAGTTGTATAAAGATTCAAGGAACTTTCTGAGCTATTGAATATTCATAACAGTGTGTGCAAAGGTAATGAATTGGCATGTCCATTATTTAACGTTGCTCTGGAAAAGGTGATAAGAGAAGTGGAATTGTTGAACAGAGGCACTATTTTTTATAAATCAGTACAAATACTTCAGTTTGCTGATGATATTGACATTGTGGCAAGATCTTAAAAGACAATGGGTGAAGCTTTCTTTGCATTAGAGCAGCAAGCAAGAATATGGATTGGTGATTAACCAATCAAAGATTAAATACATGGTTTCTGGGAACAAGTAATACCCCAACTTCAATCACAATAGGCAATTGTGTTTGAGAGAGTGGAACAGTTTAGATACTTACGATCAACGATAACCCATTCCAATGATACTTCTTACGAAATAAGACAAAGATTAATGACTGCCAATAGAGCCTATTTTGCTCTAACAAAACTACTCTGTTGAAGAATTCCAACTTGTACACCAAGTTAATCATCTACAAGAAACTTGTAAGATCAGTACTCACATATGCATCAGAGACATGGGCATTGACAATAAGTGATGCCGATATTCTCAATATGTTTGAAAGAAAGGTATTCGGAAGAATTATAGGCACAATATGCGAAAAAGGAAGGTGGAGAAGACGTTATAACAATGAGTTGTATTCCATCTGTAAAGATCCACCTTGAGAATAATAATAAAGGCAGCAAGATTAAGATGAAATGAACATGTGGCACGGATGAGCGACACTCAAAAAATACTAAACGGAAATCCCGGAGGACGAAAAGGATATGGTCGACCAAAAGTCAGATGGCTGGACGGAGTTCAGGAAGATCTGTGGAAAATGGGATGTAAGAACTGAAAGGTATTGGCACAGGATAGTAACAACTGACAAAAAAATCATTGAAGAGGCCAAGGTTCATATTGGACTGTAGAGCCAAGGAAGATGATGATCTGCAGTCTTACAGCGAGGTCGACCTCACCAATGTGTCTGGAACACATTCCAGTAATTTGAAATGCTGCCAAGAGCCTGGAGACAACACTGCAGATTCCAAACTCCCTGGCAACATTGGGGATTGTACAACCTTCTTCCAACTTTCCGATAATCCTTCCCCGGGGTAAAATCATCGAGATGATATCTTCGAGACATGACAAAAAGTTCATGTTCATAGAGTTAGTCCTTCAAGTCCAGAATTGTAGATAAAGACAATTCCCCAGGTGTGCCAATTTCCTTCATATATGCTTTCGAGCTCCATGTAACCCCTATACGCGTGATTTGGAAATCTGCATGTGGACCAGTTTTCTATTGAACATCTACAGTTATGCAAATCGCCACAAGCCATTTTGTCAGATTCTGTGACTGTAATCTTTAAAAATGTCAATCATTCTTAGATTTTGGACATGTATATTATGCTTATATGGGTAATTCTTTTTTATCATTAAGATCCATATGATTTTTTTTTATTAATACTTTCATTTTTAAATACCTACTTATTTCTAAGTCTTACTGTTTTGTTATTATTAGTAGTAACTAACATATTAGTGAGCTGTTAATCTTACTCAAAAATTGTTTTTGACCATCCAAATCCTTTTGTCCAAATCAATGACTTCTCCATTGGGTACCAATAAATTTGAATTAAATTTACATCTAAAAATAAAAAATAAAAAAATAAATAAATACATAATGAAAACTATATAAGTTAGATCTCAAAGAATTCAACCCATTTATTAACTGATCAAATATAAAATCAATTGCACCATTCACTAATTCAGTTTACTTTAAAAATTATTTCACGGACTTAAAGATTTAAAAATTGTCCTGAAGCTGAAGCCTAACCAGTAATTAATGACAGAAACTTCAAAATTAAATAAGTGTTACTTTCGAATTACAATAATTATCTTTTTTTCTATCTTAATCAGATGTAATCAGCGTAAAGCAAATACTAAGATGTGCCATTACACTTTTATGACTTCTGAAAGCAGTTACTCAGTAATTTTGCAGTAACATCTCATCTTCACTTTTAATTCCACATTTAAATGCACTTTGCGTCATTTTTTTCATCAAACATTAAGGAAGGATTCAAGCAGTAATCCACTAATCTCAAAAACATAGTTTCTGCATTGGAAACATACTGAATGCCTGAATTCAAAATTTTGACATTTTCATCACAGAATTCATAAAATAGATGCATTCTCAATAAAAATATTGGATAAAATAGTTTCACTAACTGCTTGTTCTGCATCTATTAATACAGTGGTCTCACCAGGTCTTGGGGAAAAAAGTAGGTCATTTCCAGGGAAAAAAAGTAGTTGTATTTTAGGTTCTATAAATAACAAAGCAATGTTTAGTATTACAAATTTAAGCCTCACAGGAACTCCCCCCCCCCCCCACTACTGAACACATGGATTTTGTACTGGTACTTTGGGAAAAACTGAAATTAAACAGAAATTTTAAGTTTAGGCAACAAATTTTATTTACTGCTATGAAAGTAAAATTTGAAGAAAAATTTGTCAAAAATGTCCAGTTTAATTCTAAAAATGTTAATTTTAAAATATTTACCTTTATATGTCAAGAGAAAAAAAAATCAATCAGCTTACCAGCTTAGAAATGCATGAGTGTTCCACTCTTTATTTTATTTATTAGAAAAATTACATAATAATATTAAATAATAAAAATATTATTCACATTTTTAGTCAAAAAATATCATATGAAATTCAAGAAAACTACAACTTATAAGATAAGGTTATTAAAAAATATTAACCCTTTAAATGGGAATACACACTTTATCTCAAATGGCCTTTCTAGTTTAAAGTGTGTTCTTCCAAGTAAAAGGTAACAATTTTTATAATAATCCTGTATGTACAATAACCATTTTCTAATATAAAATAAACAGTAGCACTAATAGAATGTTCAGCTTATATTTACATATATATTTATTTTTTTTCTTTCTTCTCTAAACGTTCAGATTTTCTTTAACCTTTTAGTAGATCCATCTATCAGTTCTGAGGCCAGTGAATCTTTCCTTTTCAATGCCACTTGCAACCTTTCCTTCTCTTCTTCTAGAAGGTTCTCAGCAGCTTTCGTTTCTTTTCTTGCTTCTTCTTCATCTTTTGCCTTTTTTACTTCTTTACGACTACTTTATATTTAGCACGAGGTCCTTTGGCAGCATCTAATTTTCTTTGTGATTTTGATATCTACAATCTTACCCGATTCCCTAACAATCTTTCATAGCTCTTAGACCTCTTATTGTATTTTCAGACAAAGACTTTCTTTCAGGAGTGACAAGGTTTTTATTTAGCGAAAACCCTCTCTCTATATCAGTGAGTTCATGTGCTAAAATCAGCAGGGATGTACATACTTAGAAAGATGAGGATACCTATGGTTTTCAACTCAAAAACTCTTGCTCAATAGTAGTCCACTCTGTGGTTCTTAATTTTTATCAGTTTTTTTCTTATATACCCCTTTACGTCTTGGTCAACCTGGTAAGTCATCCACTTCTCCTTCAATCTTTCTTGGTCAACTTCAGTCAATCCACGAGGGATTTGTATTATCCCTTTAAAACTTTGGTAAATTTCATGTTTTGTTCTCATAACACCACGAGGATATTGCATATTTTTGAGAATTCTGTTCCCAAATGGTCAAGTCTGGAGTAACTTTTTGGTGACTTAAAAAAAAAAGATCTAACTCTTTGATGAAATTCAAACTTCTCTCTGTCAGACACTTTTGTTGACAGTATTCCTTTTGCTTCAGTGCCAATTTCAATTTGATTAAAGACAAGCAAATTTTCATTTGTACCTCAGTACGCGATTGCTTGATTGTTTCCGTACTTCTTCTGATTTTACAAAAGTCCTTAATAACTTCAAGAGTTCATTAAATTCATTTTATAGTATATGCACTAAGGCTTGTTCAGCTTGAAAGATTGTACGAAACTTTAAGAAATTATCACTGATATGAACTAAAAATTGCAGTAATGGAAGAAGTAACTTATTTTTGAAAGAAGTAGTAATACTAGCATTGCATAGATTTCTTTGGCACATAGAAGTTTGATTTTGAGATAAAAACATTCAAAAGTAGTGTTCCAAAACCTCCAGTTGCTCTGTAAGTCTATACTTAGCCATATACAGCTCACAAATTGTAGAAAGTAATTCTCAGAAACCTACATCAGTTCTTGAAATTTCTTAAAGTCTTCTCTCCTTGCAGTTGGCAGCTTGAAATTATTTCAGGGCGTACTCTTCAATCATGGAGAACGGAACCAGTTTGAGACCACTTCCAAATGCATTACGAACTTTAGGCAAAGTGTATAAACCATTATTTATTAGGCCAGGAGAACCTGACAACTTTACACAGGAGAACATGAATACTCTATACACACACACAAAAAGTAGGAAAAGTAGGACCAAATGCTAAAAAGTAGGAGAAGTGGGATCACTGTTTAATGTCTTATGGACAGAAATTCTGTTGTATTCTTCAGGGATGATTCAAATTTCCATGATTTTAAAAATTAGTTATTTAAAATGTAACTATACAGGTATTTTTTTTCTATCCAACTAACCAAAAAAAAAAAAAAAAACTCCCAATGAAGGGGAAACAATATAGTGTTTATTCACCTTGAGATAAGTCAAACTCATTGAGTTATCAAAATTTCTCCAATTCCGACAGCCTGAACCACTGCCAATTTAGACAAAAATAGCCTACTGCCAAATGTGATAAGAGAAAAAGGAAAGCGTTTTTGGCATTCCTTTTAAAAGTAATTCATTTACTCTATTTCAAAAGTCGTTACAAAATGTTAATTAGAAACAATTAATTTATGGGTAATATTTGATAACTGAGAAAAAAATTATTGCTAACAATGTATTAACGAAGTCTTTCTTATGAAAACCTCACAGCAAATGGAACGATCTGCAAATTTAGTCAACTTCCCTTTATGAGAAGAAAAATCTAAGCTTCCTGAATTGTTATTCAGGAAAACAGAACCAATTTATAGAAACCCAACAAAGATAAGGTGGAGTTGAATATGGCCTCTTTAATTTAATTCACTGTACATGTGTGAAAACATTTTTAGATGATAAGGCTTGTCATACTTTTTGCCCCACTTGTCGTCAAGCTGTCAGAGGATAATGTTTTGCTGCAAACTAGACTCTGGGGTATTTCCCACATCATAAAAGAGAGATAGACAAGGCCTTTCATGTCCTATTATTCAGGAATCGTCTTCAGGTCTGAGAGAAAGAGATGAGAAGGCATATAAATAGATGGTTAAGAGGTGGACGGAAGAGAGATAGGTCAGATTGGAGCGGGGAAGACCTTGGTTTTGGTGGGAAGATTAGTTTGGATGGGAAAACCGGCGGACCGAAGAGAGAACCGGCGAACCAGCCGACCAAGGCATTCCAAAAATCTTGAAAAATCGAAGAGAGCCATTCTCCTTAACAGGATCGAAAGCACCAGGACCCAGATCGCAGATATTGAAATGAAAGCCTTCAATCATCACTTCCTACTCACCAAAGCCATTCGTTCCACCTATTTCGACTGCCTCCTTAACAACACCCATGCCGATATTAAAAGGAAACAAGCCTCTGTGTCCTTCAAACTCAACAAAAACTGGAGTAACCTCAACCAAGGTACACCTCGATTTCAAACCATTAGACATGTAACCAGTCTATCGAAGTATCAATTCTCCAATACCGAAAACTCTGTTCTCCAGAAAGGATTAAATTTCTCGGTCACGCACAAACAGATTCCCATTCTTAAATTCATCACCTGTACTGGAGAAGCCGTACATCGCCCACCTGAAGAAAAGAAATCTGACATCCGTCACAAGATCAAATCTTCCCTTCAGAATGAATGCAAACCTATTTCCACCAACTTCTCTCCATCCGAAATTTCGGCCTTAAAAATACTTAAAGACAACCCTGATATTGTTATTCTACCAGCTGACAAAGGGAATAGGACTGCTGTTCTTGACAAAGTGGACTATCAAAACAAAATTCATCAATTAATATCTGAAGGCCCATACAATTGTATCAAACGTGATCCCACCAGATCACTTAACAAAATCAAAACATTAGTCCATAACCTGACAAATATACCCATCACCTGTTCTACCCGACAAATGTGTCCCATCACATGTGTCCCAAACTTAATGGTCTCCCCAAGATCAATACAACTAAGATCCCACTCCGCCCTATTCTCTCCAACTGTGGCAGTCCTACATACAAGTTAGCAAAATTCCTATCCGAGAAACTGAAAAAACTCTTCAATCTACAAAATATTGAAACACTTCATCATGAACTCGCAACACTTCCTTGAAAAACTCAAAAACTACTGTCACCATCTGTTTCACACTATGATTAGCTTCGATGTTTAATCCCTGTTTACTTCCATCCCAATCAAGAAGACCTTAGAGATCTTACCCAATCATCTCAACAACCATCGTTCTCTCATTGAAGCAGATTCTCTATATTTGGCTTTGGAATTTGTCACCAACAACACCTTCTTCTCCGCAAATAACCTTTTTTATCAACAAACAGAAGGAGCTCCTATGGGAGTACCCTTAAGCTCCATCCTCGCCAACATGGATTACTTTGAAAAAGCCATTCTCCAATCTACTACCATTAAACCCATCATATTGTGGCAATACGTTGATGACGTTTTTGCTGTTTGGACCCATGATCGTCTCAAACTCCCCGAGTTCTTGGACCACCTCAACAATATTGACTCTCACTTCTCCTTCACCATGGAAATGGAAAACAATAACCAATCCCTTTTAGATGTATTAATCACCAGAAAAGACGTCTTCCTCTCCACCACCGTTTACTGTAAATCAAGCCACACTGACTTGTATTTGAATGCCAAATTCTGCCCTCACCCTTTTTAACTATCTGCATCTTTTCGTACGCTCATCAAACGGCCCATTCCCACTGCTCCGCCAACGAAGCTCTTCAGCTTTGTTGCTTTGATGCCATACATCAAAGAAGTTGCCAACAACAACAGTTTTTCTCCCTCCATCATCCCAAAAATTTTAAGAAAGACCCTCCGCCCTAAGCCCACTACTCCCTTCACAATGATCTCCCTAAAGTTTTCTCCCCTTTTTTTCCCACCGTAACCCCAAAAATCAGCCAGATTTTTCAAAGTTATGATTTCCAACTAATTTTCCTTTCCCCTCCAAAAATCAGATCCCATCCTAAGGATTCCATCACCACTCCCCAAAAACTGGGTATCTACTCGATTCCGTTTTGCTGCGGCCAATGTTATTCTGGTCAAACTAAACATTCCCTCTGCAAATGCCTACTCAAGCACCAACAAGACATAAGAAACCGGAAAATAACGGCCGTCACCATCCATGCCAGCATCCCGGTAACTCCTTCAATTGGGATAGAGCCACCATTCTGTCTCAACCCTCTACCTACATTTCCAGAAACATCGAAGAATGTGTTCATATTCTCAAAGCAGGATCCACCTCAGTCAACTTAAATGATGGCCTAGGCCTCCACCAAATTTGGAAATGGCTTCTCTTCCCCAACACCCCGTGTTGGGAAACGACGATCTCTCTTCGGTCCACCGGTTTTCCCCGTTCCAATCTGATCTATCTCTCTGCCTTTTAACCATCTATTTACATGCTCTTCCACCTCTTTTGATCTGAAGACGATTCCTGAACAATAGGACGTGAAAGGCCTCATCTATCTCTCTTTTATGATATGGGAAATACCCCAGTCTCTCGTTTGCAGTAACTTCGCATAGTCACATTAGGACTACAAATAATGTTTTGGCTCTTTCTCTCCCATTGCTAGGCTCATTTAACCTTGGATATTCTGAGTTTTCTGTTGAATCCTTCCTCCCTGTCCTGTTTGTATGTTTTTTCTTCTTGGCACTTGTTGATGTATTTGTTCAATTCTGTTTCATAGGATATACAATAGTTGTAATAAACTTTTTTTTTTGACAAGATCAGGAGGAGTTACAGCGACAGGAAGATAAGGAAATCTTATCTTGTAGCAAAATGGACGATGAAAGCTTATTGGATGATGATTCCATATAATAAACAAAATGTGATATAAACCATAAATAACAATTTTTAATTGTTCGATTTTGTTTGTTATTATTCTTTAGCCCTCCACAGAAATTTTAACGGCCAGAAAAACCATGAACGATTTTGCGGCCAAATACTAAACAGATAATGTCAATTAATCCATATTAAAATGTCAAAATTAAAAACAACTTACAATATTTAAAAAAAAAATAAGGACTTTGCAAAATATTTCCAGTTATCATTTCCAAAGACAATCGATAAAGATGAGTAATTTTTCCGAAAGCTACCTTTATTTTTGTTATCTTAAGTTTTATAGAGAGTTTTGATTGAATAGATGCCTTCAATTTCTTTTTTATTTCATTGGCAATATGTTAATTTCATGTAATATATAAGGAACGACAGTCTCCGTTTGAATCTTACAAAACTGTATTGAAAATTGAAAACATCAATCATGTTTTTCAAATAGAATTCTCTGTTACTATTTCAGAAATGAAGTAGTTACGAAAAATAAAATCCACAGCTTATTTTTATACTTCACAATTCCAGTCTTTACAAAATAATTCCAGATCATTTCGTTCATAACTTTCCAAAGTTCTCATTCTTTCAAAAACGCATAAAATTAATTTTTAATTCCTAATGGCAGCTAATTATTTTTTAAATGTCCTTATTATCTGTCCTTACCAAATTAATTTAAAGTCATTTTGATCATCTTTTACATTATTACCTTCAATTAGTCAATATTACTTAAAATAATTCGATTTTAAATGAACCTCCGTATTTCAGCAAAATGAGCACCGATAATCCTACTAAAACGGAAATTAAAATATTTTTTATTATTTCCTTCTAACTATTCGGTCAAGTTTATTTCAAACTAAATAAAATATATTAAATTTCAGTTCAGTAACTTGGAGATCTCACAATTTTTGGACTGAAAATAAGATAATTAAATGTTTCATAATTTTCCATTCCATTCACAATTCGTTTCAGTTCTTTTTCTTACATTTATAGGAAATATTCCACAGGATTTTTTTAGGAAAATAGTACTTAATAAAAGAAAAAACTGCTTGAAATTCATATAAATTCTTTTGATTTTCCACAATTGCCTGAATTAATTTTCATAATAATAATTTTATAAAATATTTAGAGAAATCTACTTCGATTATTTTCGATAGACAACTGCTCTAGGAAACTGCGGATGAATACATTTTTGCCAACGGGAAGGGTGATGCTGCCCTGACATTAGTGAGTGGTGTATGGGTGCGCCTACTGTTATTAAATGTTTATGAATTAATCAAAACTGTCCACTTAAAGTTCCGAAGTATTATAATTTTAATAACTTTATTGACAGTGTTTTACGTAATCGTGAAGCAAAGTAACTATCCTTTATTTCTTTTCCTAATTCTGTATTAAAGAAAGTTGGTGACAGATCTTTGCCAATCGTATCAACATGGAGGCGATGGCCAAACATGACTTCAATGCTACTGCAGATGATGAATTAAGTTTCAGGAAAAATGATGTTTTAAAAGTAAGTCAAAGGAAGCTCCTACATGAATGTAACTTACAAATTTCATTACAATACATGTACACAGTGTGGGTGCATTTGAGGATTTCTTTTATCACACAGATTTTTTTTTTTTATTATTATTATTTTATTTTATTTATTTATTTTTGTTTCAAAGTTGAAAGCAAATATAGGCATAATTTAGTCCAGTATTAAAAGAGAAATTAAGAATTGTAGATAAATATTCATTAAATATTAAAAGAAAATGGACATATTATTTCATGAGCACTTCAAGCCTAGATATGAAATAAGCCTTTTTAACCTTGAATGTTTTAATTTGATAATAATCGTGTAGAGATGAATATAAATAGATAAAAATAATAGAAGGTTTTATTTTCATTCTTTGGATTCAAAGAAGTATTTGGATGATGTAACCTAATCGGGGACCGGCAGGGGTTTGTCACTGAAGGCTTTTTAAATGGAAAACGATTGTAAGAACTTTTGAGTGTTTAGATTCGAGCTCGTCTGTTCTTATAAATTAGATGGAAAAATTAAGATTTTTTAGAAGTTGAATCGCGATAATAATCCTGTAAGTTTATTGTTAGTCTGAGATGAGCACTTGATCTTATTTGGTCTGCGCACTCGACCTATTCGGATATTTTTGTTTGAATAAGGTCAAGAATGGACTTGGATACCTCAACATTGTTGTCGTTTATTGTTGTTAAAACAGCAATGCGATTTTTATTTTTTTTTTTGAAAGTTCTCATTTCAAATGAAAAGAAAGCCAGCATACAGATTTTGTAATTTCTTAAGTTATTAAATATTCAAAAAACAGTAATTAGCTTTTTATTCATTTAAACGCAGAAGGTTTAGAATAGACTATTAATATGAAACCTAAACATTAAAAATATCATTTAATTAAAACTTCTGTAATTATTTTTTTTTTTTGTAATGTTAGGCTTAAATTAAATTGCCTTTGATTCACCTTTTTATAAATGTTAATTGTATACATTAAACATTGACTGAAGTCATTTTTCAGAAAATTTATCAATGTTGAATGAAAATAATGTATTAAGTATCCTCTAAGCATGAGTAATAAGTTTCCTAATGATAACCATAAGCCTAGGATCAAGAAATATGAAAGATATATGAATGTATGTGTTCTTTTCTCCAATATCTTACGGCTCCTGTAAAAATGTAATAAGACAATACATTGTTTTGTTTCTGGATTTTTTTTTTCTGTTTGTGTAAAAATACCTTATTGATTTCTGCATTTGATTGCTTAGAGATTTAAATTAGCAGGTTTTATTGCAAAGAATAGTTTTGGAAGCTTTTGTGTAATTAATGTGCATGGTGTTGAAACACAATTTTTTAAAAAAAGGTAATACTCTTGCTAAAAATGAGAAGTATAAATAGAGCAAAATTTAATCATACTGATTTTTATAATATCTTACTTAATAATTAAATAATCAGAACATTAATTATTATTCAGTATATAAAGCAGATTTGGTCAGCTCAGAAGAATAACAATTAACATCAACTTCTTGTTGCTCTCTAAAGAATTACTTTCAATTATTTCTTTAGCTGCTAGAACATAATCAATTCAATTTCTGTGTAAAGAGCCTGTGAAATCATAACTTGGATGAAAAGGGGGAGTGGCCCATGATAATTGGATATTTAAATAATATACTTGTCTATGAGAAAAACCTAAATTATTAATGTTGAAATATGGATATAAATTTAACAATAATTTGTTTTATTTTATTCCTGCCATCATTATAAAGCCCATATAGAGCACGAACGAATCATAAGATCATGCTGTTCATTTGGTGAAGATAATCAAAGTTAAAAAGACTTCACAGGCTAATCGGAATAATTTTAAATAATATCCTCATCTAGGAGGAATTTTTCCACTCCAGGTGAGGATGACTCATTATTTGGACTGGGTTCCTTGATATTCCCCATTTTACAGGGAGTTTAGTGCTGTCAATGTTTGAGAGAAGTAAGTAGGCCACGGAATCCACTGATCCAAAATATTGGCAAAGCAACATCTCCTGATGAAGGCTCAAGGAATGGAATCAAAGTATTGAGTCATCTTCACCTGCAGTGGAAAACTTCCTCCTAGATTATTGAATTAGCCTTTGAAGTGTTTCTACCTGTGATTCATCCAATTATTGTTAATATATATCCATATTTCAACATTAAGAAATTAGATTTTCCTCCTCTAATTTAAAGGTCCTAATTGCTTATTGATATTATTTTGTGAAAGTAATATAAAATGTTAACAAATTACAATGTATATTGAGCATCCTAATCTAAAATGCTTGTGACCAGAACTATATTGATTTTTGAAAAGTATGAAAAATATTTTTTTTTATTTTATAAAAAACTAATTTAGTGCAATAATTACATTGCCCAAATTACAGTCCAACTTAAAAGCAGCGTCAAACATTAGAGCTTTTTTCTTTTAAAAGTAGATTGGATGGAGCATCGTAAGGATGGATATCACAAGTAGTGAAGGAATCTCTTAATGGATTTTTGCCTCATTAATGCTATTTTTTTTTAATATCACTGTTGAAATCTAACTAGATGGAGAAAAATGAATCTTAATAGAAATCCTTTGGTGAATTACATGAATTTTTAACCAACAATAACACACTTAAAATAAAAAGGAAAGCGAATTGATTTACATTAAAAATTAATGCATTCACTTTTTTTAAAAAAAAAGTTATTTCCTACATAGTAATATTAAAATGTTAATATTAATATTAAATATTAAAATGTAGCAATGTTTCTTAGTCTATAGTTAATTGTTATAATTAGTTTTGTTAACTACCTAATTTAAAAGAAGCTGATATTGTTGAAGTTTTTGTACCAAAATTTGTTTTTCATGAAATACATTTAATTGATATTTTTTTAATTTCATATCCTAAGTTTAGAATTTCAATTACTATATTGCAGTTGAAATTCTGTACGAAGTAATCTTTAAAATAGAGCGATCAAACTGAAAGCAAAACATTGCTATTTTTCAATTTTTTTTTCTCCTCCATGAAACAGAGCCTGAAACATTTTTTGTGCTAAAAAACAAATGCATAATTCAAAATATTTTTAAAAAGCACTCCTAATTTTTTTGTTCTAAAAATTCAAAATATGTAATATAAAATTGACAAACAACCCTTTTATAAACTTGTACAAACTCCAAAATGATATTAGAAGTTCCAAATTGTAAACTCTTGACTATTTAAAAATTCAAATAAAATTGTTAATTGTATTTATGATTAATTTTTAATTTTATTTTCTGAGTTTCTTAATTATAGTTTATTTGAGGATATTGTGAGAAACTTAAAAAATGTTTGATTATTATTCCAATACAAGAAAATAATGCAGTCCTGGTTAATATAATTTTAGAGAAATTTGCAGAAATTTGTCAGGTTTTTTTTTTATTTTTTTAATTATTTCAATATTTTTCTTCAAATATTACTGTAGAACAGGGCAATAAATTCCATAATTTATAAATTGGAATAGAAAAGTGCTAAAGATTGTATGTTGATGATAAACAGTCCACAAAGAACATAGCTTGAAATGATGGAACATTTGCTTAGGAATCGTGAAATATGCAAAAAAATAACATTGATATGGTTGAAACTGAAAATAAAAACTGTATATAAGATAAAAGCAGTTTAACTTATCTTAAATGTTGTGATTTACAGTTGATCTCTTTTAACTGTAAATCACATCATCGCCACTGACTTTAGATTGAGGAAGTTCCATAAAGTTTGTAGCATTCCTTTATCATCTCTCACATTTCAAAGTCCGAGATACATGGGCAAAAACTAGATAAAAGTGGAGATACTTTGGATGAGGCATGAATTTACACCGACTGCTCAATTGAAAGTGGACACCTGTCATAGTGTAACAACCCATGAAAATTCGGGCAATAATTTGAATATATTTGTTATAAAACAACACAATCATATGTAGTTGGAGTCATTTGGTATTTAACCCACGTGCTAAGATAAAATGCCACCATCAAAGTAGCTGAGCGATTTTCAATGTGAATTAGTCATTGGCTGCCACAGTAGTGGCCAGTGTGCTCGCGAGCCATAGGAGCAATACTGAATCTGCCAAAGTCAACCTTGGGTGCTATTATCACAAAGTGGAAACATGACTTCATGGAGGTTGCTGAGCTCGCATGCTGACCAATAGAGACCGGAGGGCCCTGAAGCAGTTGGTATGTTAGAATAGAGCTGTTTCAGCAGAACAACGGTGGCAGGAATTTCTAGCAGGCAACGGGAACAACTGTCAGAACCATGACGATTCATCAGGAGCTCCATGCATTAGGCTACACCGGTCGGGCTGCTGCCCACTAACATCACCCCTGTAAACGTCCAGCGTCATGTGGCCTGGTGTAAAGAGCGATGGACTGCTGGAAGAGCATTACGTGCAGCAACGAATCACGCTTCACACTCTACCGATCGGATGGGTGCAACTGGGTGTGGCGTTTGCCAGAGGAGCGGCTGCTACCTAAGTGTAAAATCAACCCTCGATAAATTCGTGCCTAAAACCAACTCGCAAATGGAAATTTATACTCGCTAGTAATTAACGGGGGGGGGGGGGGAAAAATTTCATATATATACGATATACCTATACTAGCAGCGGAACCTGCCCGATTGGTAGATGTATAAAATTTGACTTTGCGACCTATCATTATATATATGTCCTTGTACATCATCTAACTATAAATTGACGAATGGTGATTGGTGAAGTGTAGAGGAAACTTCCATCATGAAATACCCTTCACGGGAGTTCACATCCCGGTGAATTTGAATAGGTGGTAAATTTGAATTGGCACAGCAGCCATGGTTTTGAATTTAGGAAAAAACCGATTTGCGAGATGATTTTTTCCATTCGCAAGCGCCTAATTTCTACTCGCAAATTGCGAGTTTGCGAGTGGGATTTTCGAGGGTTGTGTATAATCCCAACAGTGAAATTTGGCTGTAGTGGTGTGATGGTGTGGTCGTGTTTCTCCTGGTTTGGACCTGGTTCGTTGGTTGTGATCGAGTTTCTCCTGGTTTGGACCTGGTTCGTTGGTTGTGATCGAGTGGAACATGGCATCCACACAGTATCTGGACGTTTTAGATAATTCCTTGCTTCCTACGTTGTGGTCACAGTTCGGTGAAGGGCCATTTGTGTTCCAGCATGACAGTGCACCGAGCCATAAGGCCTGTGTTGTCAGCACCTGGTTTCCAGAGAATAATGTTCAGGAACTTCAGTGGCCTGCCCAGAGTCTGGACCTCAACCCTATTGAACATAGGATGAATTGGAGTGCCGGTGTCCGTTGCGACTGCAGACACGCATCCAACTTGTGCAGGCTTTGAAGGAGGAGTGGGCAAAAATACGGTTACTCGCTCTCAGAAACTGGTGGAGAGCATGTCACAGCTGGTGGATGCTGTGCTTAGGGCAAAAGGCCACAGTACATGATATTAGACACGCTGTACATAAAGCGTCTGTTCTACATCGCAGGTGTCCACCTTCAGTTAAGCAGACAGTGTACCTTCTGACTGTGGTAAGCGTAAGGCAATTTCTACTAATAAGTAATGAAAAAGATTGAGTGAACTAAATTAAATCTTGTAGAGAAAGTTTTTCAAGGGGCTTCATGGTGATTCTGTTCCACAGACAGTCTCAAAATCAGAAAATTGTCTTAAATGCCAAGTTCATTGAAGCTGACTGTTGGCAGAACACTTTTGGGCCTATCTATCAGGAAGAAATTTCATCATTGTCTAGACAGAGACAGATAAGGCATTCAGTCACACTGCTAAGTCTATCGTAGCCAATTTTGAATGCATAACAGTTATTGCTGTTCAGTATTTAAACACCTCTGTTAAAATCTCCTCTCAATGGATTGGTAAGAGTTTCTCTGTTAAAAAAAAGGCCTTTGGTAACAGACTGTTGCATATTTTAAATGACCTTTGAAAAGAATGCCAAGATATGAAATACAATTTTCCCCTTGCCATTCCAGAGGGTAGTTTGCTGCAGTGTCATTGCCAAATGTCATGGGCATCATATAGAATATAATCATTGATAGAAGAGTGTATTATTTTTTTGATTGTAGCGATGGTTATAGAGATCAGTTTATATGAACCAGTAACATGACAGTAACTCTGACTTCCTTTATTTTTTAACATTACTAAAACCAGTAAATTGCCAACAACTAAGAAAAGTAACAATTTAAATTCTGAACTGTTGATTCTTAGGTTTTACTGAAAAAAGGAACAAATTCTCTTCAGTAGTAGCTAAAAGTGTAACTCAGCTCTTGACTGGAGGAGCCAGGTTTAATTCCTGACAGAGGTTGGGAATCTCCTGTAGGTGGGTTCTGTAGAAATGGGTTCCCAAGGGTTAATGGTGGGCAGGCATCAGGCTGATCCACCGACGCCTCGATTTAACTCCCATTGATAAAGAAACACCATGAGCTTTATCTCCCTCGACTCAGTGTTTACATAGACCTTTAGGGAGATACTTTAAACAATAGCTAAAAGTAGCAGAATATTGTGTATGTTAAGTATAACTTATTATGGTATACTATTACCATACTTCAAATTGCTGTTTTGATTTTCAATTTATCTCAGCTAATGTCCATCATCTTCAGTGGCTTTTTTGTAAGAGCTGTACCTTAAATTCAACAAAGTTTTTATATCCTTATTTTATTAGAGCATTTAACATGCTCAAATTCTAGTTATAAATAACAAGTACAACTTTTAAAAGCACTAATTTTTTATATAAAGTTCAGAAATTAACAATAAATATGATTTTTATTGTAAATTTCTTAACTTTAATATAAAAAATTAGTGCTTTTAAAAGTTGTACTTGTTATTTATAACATACTAGTTGCAACCTGTGAAATATTCATGGAAGTAAAACAAATACCACATTTTTGAAATACTGTGAAAGACCAACAATATACGGTTCTTGATTTTTTAATATCAACATGCTTTCCTGGCACTTTCGGCGACAAATCCTCCTGCCCTAAAATAATAGGCTTCTCCAAATTGAGCCTATGAGAGAGTGCCCCACAATGCCTTACAGGGGCATAAAAATTTATTTCACCAACGTTAATTAAATCAACTAATTTTTCTTTTATTGTAAATATTGTAATATAAAAAGACATTTGTTAGTGTATTTTTAAAATTAAAAATACACTTTAAAATAGTCTCTCCAACTCTTCCCGCTCTCTCCACTTTGACGACAAACATACTCCGTTTTTTGCCTATTAATAGTATGATTATTATATTACACTGCTATATATGAGCAAAAATATAATACTTGTTGAGAAAGCATACAAAGTTTTTTTTATTCATTTTAAATTTTTCTGTACTGTGATATACAATGACATAATAAAATGATTATTCTAAGTTTTACTGAAAAATCCTGGTTTGGTTCCAAGAGCATGTTTTGACTTCTTTTTTTTTGTAATATGAATCGGAATGTGTGTTGGATTGTAACAGATGTATGTGGCCATGATAATTCAAGTGGTATGGGCTGATGTACACATCAAAAATCACATTTACATGATAACGTTAAATTGAATTTTGATGGTCACTTAAGAACCAACCTTTTTTGTGCCTGTAAGCAGCAATAATACACTTAGGATGCATTAAAATTTGAATTGAGGCATTTATTTATTTAATATCTAGATGTGATTTGAAGGTCATTTCTGTAAGTCCAATGTATATAACCTATTAAGTTCATTTAAGGAAAATGTAAAATTGCGGAATTACTTGATATTACTTGGCTGGAGAACATATTTTAATTGATTGGACTGCGTTTTGTTTTAAATAGAACACAAGTAAATCAAGCAGCTTTTATTAAAATAATTATTATTATTGCATAATTGTCTGCCATTAATTAATCAGTAACTTTTTTTGTCCCTCCTATTCAGATCCTCAATATGGAAGATGATATGAATTGGTATAAAGCAGAACTAGATGGTAGAGAAGGTCTTATTCCTAGCAATTACATCGAAATGAGAAGACATGAGTAAGCCTTTTCTATGTTTTCTTTCTCCCTCTCTCTCTCTCTCTCTCTCTTTTTTAATAAATTTTTGTTCATCATCTAATACTTTTTCTTTTTAATAGTTGGTATTATGGTCGAATTACACGAGCAGATGCTGAGAAACTACTTATGAATAAACACGAAGGTGCTTTTGTCATTAGGCTTAGTGAAAGTTCACCAGGAGACTTTTCATTATCTGTCAAGTAAGTTTAATAATTACAGCAACAATATAAAAAAAATTATAATGCTAACCAAAAGTTCACAATCGTAAATAATACATGTAACAGCATCAATCTATTAATATGTAGATAGATTGATGCTCTTACACCTATTATATATATATATATCAATAAATTAGTGTCTTCCAATAAAGGACCTACAATATTCTAGGTCCGTTGTTATTGACAAGACATATTGGCAGTGTAAAAAAGCCTAAAAATTAGACTTGTTAAATTATATAAAATAAATATAAGTAAACTAAAATAACTAGTTATAATAAAATTTACCAGTTTTCTATCTTTTAGTCCTCTTGAGAGTTTTTTTTATATCTTTCACTTAAATTGAAAATTCCAGGATGGTATAAATGCCCTTATTTACTGGTGCTGATATTTATTATGTCTGGTAGCTACCTTATTTTAATGTGCCACAAAAACTGACTTGGACAATAAAAGATTAAGATTAGGAAGGTCAGAAACTGACAGTGTTGTTCTCTTGCTTGATGCTTACTTTCTTATTGATAAATGTTTTAGTCAATCAGAATTTCCTTAAAACAGTTTAGTTATTAATATATATTTTCTTTTGGTCAACTAATATGCTCAAAATTAAGCAACAAATGCTAAACTCAACACAACTATTTAGGTAATTCAACAAAAGCACAAAATTGAGGTATGTTTTCATAAGAACTTATGAAATTTACATTAAACACAATCTTGCATTCGAGCCTACTCAATGTAAAAGTTAGCTCATTTCTGCAGCTGCTTCAATTTGCAGTTGCAACTTGTTGACAAAATTGAGGTTGCCTTTTTTTTTTTTCAAAAATGACTGGAAGATAGTTAAATGAAGAAATGAGATAGAGATGAATGAACAGCTCAAAATGGAAAAACCTGAGACATAGTGATGTGGCTAAAATGCAAATTGTAGCCTTATAAAGTGCCTTTGGATTCATTATCAAGCAGACCATATGATTTCTCAAAAATGTATTACTGGATATCCAAATGCCACATCCATGAAGGACTATCGTTATTTACTTCTAACTGCAGCATGTCATTGGACACGAGAGCAGTTGACTGCAGACTTCTGTGTTCACAGCACAAGCAGTCTTCTGCTTCATCAGAATCATCTTTATTCAAGAATACATCAAGGAACAAATAATTTTGTCCCTTAATATCCTCCCAAATATAGTCTTGATTGAATTGGTCTCGACACCATTCTGCACTGGAATCATGAAATGGGACAATGTGCTGTTCCCAGGAAGGTCTCGAAAGGGGATTCGTAGCAAGCATGATGTGAAGAGAGCCTAGAGATCACCCTGTTAACATCCAATAAAGAAAGAGGGTGGCGGTTTGGGCTGGGATAACAATCAAAGTTTGGACTGTCCTTAATATCTTCTCAGCTAACGGCTATCTTAAGTATTGCATGGCTTCTTGAATAGTTCGTCCATTCCTGACATTGGTCCTGATCTCTGTTGATGGATGATAATGCCCATCATCATATATTTCGTCTGGTTGAGCAGTACAGACAGAGAGCAATAATCATTGATATGGAACTGACTTCATCTGATAAGTATATTTGGGAAGACTTCAGTTGACCTTCCTGTAACGTTAAGGAGCTCTTGTGCTCTATTATCACTTGGCCATTCTTTATCAGTAGCATGAACCAACAATGTCAGTCAATTGTGACTTTTTACAATTGACTTCATGATACTGTCAAAGAATTGTTTGAATTTAGAGAATTCTCTAAATCGTTATTATTGTCCTTATCACAAACTTACCCTGTAAATTTCATTCATAGGCATTAAAGAATTTTTATTGTTTTGCAATTATTTTATTGCTTTTAATCACAGCTATAGTTCATATTTACTTTGTGTATATATGTGTTATAAGTATTATACAATATGTCTAGGAAATAAGAACAAACATTAATTATTTATTTTAAAGTCAAATTTATAAAATTTGATCAAAATTAAAATTAAATATTGGGATTATTGAGCATCTTTTTCCTTTCTCTGATAAGAAGGACATTAATTGTTGAATATTACAATTAGCATAACTTTTAATTCTGTCATTTTTATTTTTTGTCTATTTCTTGTCTAATCTCAAGCATGAATTATTGAACAGAGTAAGGGTTCTAAATGGATATTGTTGTTGTTAATTTTCTTTTTGATAGTTTCTCCTTCATAAGCAAGTTAGAAAATAAAAGATTTTAAAAATATGGAATTTTTATGTAAATTAACTAACGGCTTGTGATCAATCCTTTCTAAACAGGGTCTTTTGCTTTGTTAATGTCCATGGCCTTTCAATTCTTAGATACATTGAAAACTTCATTGTTAAACAAAATATCTAGTTCTGTGTTGATTAAGCTCCGAGTCCTTAACATTTTTTTTTTTGTTTCCTGCTATCCACCAAGACTTAATAAGTTTTATTTATGTATTCGTTTATTTGAACGTATGACCATAAGACTTTCATTGTACTTTCTGTGATTGTGATATTGAAATACAATTTCTTCTAGTCATTCTCCTTTGAGTGCCATCTCATATCAAAAATTAATGACCATTTTACGAAATTTTTCATTAGTGTTGGTCGTTCTGAATGGAAAAGAGTTCATGTCAGTCTAGTTTCGATATCTTCCAACCAAGATCTTCATTTGCCGTAACCTCTTCTTCCTTTTACTTCCTCCTTCATTGTTAAATTCTATATCATTAGGAAGGAGTTGCCCAAGATATGTAGTTTATCTTTAATGTTTTTATCATTATATCTGCAAAAAGTTCCCAAGATTTTACTCATTTTTTCAGCCCCTTTTGTCTGTAATTTTTTTTTGTCCATGAGGATATGAACATTCTTCTTGTAGCCACATCTCAAAGATTTAAAGATTTATTACCATTGTTTCCTTCAGTGTACAAGAATGGTGCATTCATAGAGGAACACTAAAAAAGCATAAGCAATTGAAGATCTAGGTTTTAAATTTCGTAGCATTAGTTTCATTCTTAGGAAATTTGTCTTCTCTTCATTTCTAAATTTGATCTCTTATTTGTAAGTCATAATATTTATCACTCTTTTGGACTCTTGGTTCTGACATCCAGCAAACTACGCCACCATAGCCTTTTTTGACTGTCCTTTTTTCAGTCAGTGCTGCTGCTGCTGTTTAATCTTTCTGAGAGCTACAGGGAACTTGTACAACATTCACTATTGCAAGTTTTCTCACTAGAGATGGTGCTGCTGAATCCAAATAATCTGATTTTGTAAAGGCAATAAGTCCAATCGCTGTACATCCTAAGGCTATTCATTTTTCGTCTGGTGCGCTTATGAACTCCATTACTGATATAAGGAAGCTTTTCAGAAAAACTTGATTCTGTATTGTAACGGTACCACGCGATAATTTTAGTCCTTCAGGGGTTGTTCGGGTATTTTGTTGGGCGCCAACCGAAAAGTCCGTTCGGTGAATTTTCTATCTACCCCCTCCAAAGTCGTTACATGGTATGCCCTGACTAATCCAATCCATTCGGAGCGTGGGGGAGCCACACTTCACGTTCACGCACAAAGAAGCACAACACATTCACCACATTAATTAAACTTAACCATTTTTATTCGACACTGCAAAATAACAATATGTCACTTCTCTACAAGAATGATAATTTCGGCGAAGCTATGGCTTATAACTTCTTGAAGCATAAAGTTAAATTACGACGCACTGAAATTTCACTTACGAAGCACTAAATAACTAAATTACGAAGCACAAATTTTACTTACGAAGCACTAAATAACTTGTGGAATCCTACTAAATTACGAGGCACAATTTTCACTTACGAAGCACTAAGTAACTTGTGGAATCCTGCACGGGTGTACACGTGCATTGAACACAAAATTTGCAAGCTTTATTTTGCAAATTAATTTCAGTAATGTTTCGCTCAAATAAATTGTAGAAATTGTAGGCTATCCACGGGTTGCCTATTCTAACTAACGATAACTTGATTTAACACACCCTATTTCTAACAAACGCATCGAGAATTTGAGGCGCGGCCGCCAATACATCGTCCGCGGCGATCGTCGAGGCCGGGTGCATTGTAGCAAAGGTTAAAAGAGCGAAACTGCGGCGAGAGAGAGAGATCTAACTCGAACACCCCGTTTTATAAACTTTAAGAGCGCCGTTGTGTGACGTCACGCGTCGCACAGACCATACGGATAGCAGGATTGCCTATCTGCCCAAATAAGGGAGATTACCTCATTATTACCTCACATGGAGTGATAATGCTAATTAACCAATAGAATTACAATGCTTACAACAATTCCAAATATGGAATGATGGCCACAAGGAATTTCCTAAGAATAGGAAATTTCCAAACTCAAATCAGCTTAATTAAAGCAAAAAGAAAATTAATTCCTTATTAAAATCCTTAAATTCAACTAATCTTAAATTACACAACTACTTAAAACACCTAAATTTCTAACATTAAATTGCATTAAATCCTAATAAGTTACATTTAAAAGATTTATCTCCTAAAATCCTAAATTAAAATAAATTAAAGCCTAAACTAAAATAAAAATCACTGACAACAATTAAAACTGTCCCTAACGAAGTCTTTCGCCATTAGCTTTTACAAAATAATTACTTTGAAATTATTTTTCTTAATTGACATTTCTTTTGTCTTTATAATGATAATAATATTAATATTCTAATATTTTAATAGTTATAATAAATCGACATATGAGTATTGTCACAGTATATTATTTGAAATTTGTTGCTATTTTGGAGCCTTCAGCTTTTCTGGTGAAACTAGTGAAATCTGTTGCATTGCAGTTGCTGTTTCTTGTCTGTGTTTCAGGGCAATGTTGATTACATACTGTCAACTCAATATATTTCTGTATTTCTTTTCAAATGATTCACTATTAATGTCTATAATTTACCCAGTGGTGGGATTCATAAATTTAAGATTCTCTCATCTTACTTCCCTTTCATAGTGAAAAATAAAACCCAAGAATAGTTTATTGAAATTATTTACCCTCTTTAAAATAATTCCAAATTGATCATAGTCATTCAGTTTAATTCGTCCTTGTTTCACCGTTGGCATCTGCTGTGTGGGTTATTCTCAGCCATGTTTGAACTGAAGGAGTGGGTATCCAGGAGTCCATTGGGAGACTAATCATATTAATTGTCATCAAATTTGCGACATTCTGAACTGTGAGGCTTTTATCTGAATATATATTATTCATTGTAGAAAACCCTCTTTCTGCCTCCGCAGAACTAACAGCAACAGTATTGATTTTTTTTTTTTTTTTTTTGCCCTTTATCGAGTACTTGGAATCTTGTGGTTATGTCTATTTTTCAGAACATTTTCCACATGGTCTTGGAAAATCATTGATGTTGATTGCACAATGAAAGCGATTGTTGAATTCACAGAGTTTTTCATCCGCACCTTCCCAAGAGACAAAAACTTCATCAAAATTCCAACTATCAGGGTCTAGTGTGATTACTATCGCTCTTTTCAATTTTACTATCACTCTTTTCTGCATTTTTTTTTTTTTTCTGATTTTAAGTGATAATTTAGGACAACCTGGCTTCATGTTGATAACTGCTACTAGTAGTTTTTGACAAGGAAGCTTGATATACTTTTGATTCTCAACAAAGTCAATATATTTAAAAGCATCAGAATTTATTATGCATCCAACTTTCTTTTAAAAGTTTGCAAGACTTTCTTTGATATTTTTTTTTTTTTTTTTTTTTTTTCAAATGTCCTATTTGTTCTTTTTATTAATTTTTCAGCTCTAAATTTAAATTTCTGTTTTGAAAGGTATTAGAAAGTAAGGAAATTTCTTGCAATATATCGATCACTCATGCTAAATCATCTATAAAGAAACTGTTGCGAAGATAGGAAGTCATTCCTGAATTTTCTTAATGTGCAGAAAAGTTAGTTGCATAAAGCTGGATAAGCACATCCTACAGCAAGTGTTGCTCTTAAGCTGGATAAGCACATCCTACAGCAAGTGTTGCTCTTAAGCCCATCTGGATTCCAAAACTCAACTAATCTTCATAATTTCTAGTCTTAAGTTGTTCAGAATTTTTTAAAAGTTCCAGTTGATTTTTGTTTTGATTGGTGAAAAATCGGGTTGATTTTACATGTTAACATTTTGAAGTGATTCACCTTTTTTACTTGAGACTCATCTAAGACAAGTTGCGAACAGCGATTTAAACAATGATGATGCCTGGAAAATCTTAAGCCTGGTGCTCACCCCTGATTTGCAACCTAGCATTACACTTGGATCATCAGAACCGAACGCAACCAAATTATTTCTCAAATATCCAGTATCAAATCCAACATTACACAAACCCTTTAAAAATATCTGTGTATAGTCTCATCATCCTGTGCTTCCAACCCAGTCAAATCAAGGAAAATTATAAGAGACAGATGAGAGTCTTCAACTTTTACAAAAATTAAGATCACTGGTTTAGTAGATATGGTTGAAGCTTCATCAGTGATAACACAAAGTTTTAGTTTGGTTTTTTTCCCTCAGTTATTTTAGTAAACATATGCGTATTAATTTCTCTTGCAATGTGATCAACTATTTTTACAGCAATTTTCAGAAAAGGAAGTCCCACTCCCATATTCAACCCATTTTTTATTTGCAATTCGATCTCGTCTTCAATGTCAGAAAATGGCCTGTTTCTTTTTGCAAAGCTATAAACTGTATTGAAGACTTTACCTGTAGAACTGATATATTTTTGGTTAATCTTATCTATGTATCCTGGGAAGATAAAGAGGAAACATGGAAGACAACCAACAAAATGGTAAAGACCACTTGATGTCATAGTTTCATCAACTAAAACCATTTGGTAATTACATCATCAGTTCAACTTTTCAGTTGTGCCTTTGATGAAAAGTATTCATTAATTTTTTTTTTTTCATAAACCTGAATTCCTGTCATGTTTATGGAATCAAAATTTTGCATAGTGATCACAACCCAGTTTCTTGCTATGAACTGCCAAATCATCATATTTTTTCTGAAATTCTTCCTATTCCAGCAATCAGGAAGAGCATCTCTTACATTGGAAGTGGATGTTTCACTCCAAATTGCAGCTGCTGAAACTTAATCACTTACTTGTGTAGTGTTGCTCATCTCCTCATGTTAATGTTCATTGGGATCAAAATTTCAGATCTTGTTTTTTTTTTTTTTTTTTTTTTTTTTTTTTTTTTTTAAATTTAATAAAAGCTGCTGTTTGCACAGTACTAACGGGCAATATCTATTTTGAGGTAGCAATGAATTCCCTGCCACCGAAGAGAATTGTGATTTAAGAGCATTTATTCTTGGAATAGTATGAACAATAATTGTAACCTCGCAATGTGAATAGCAGCTGATTAAAAATGATTAAGGACCGGTTCGACAATTCTGGGAACAGGTTTGCTGAACTGGTACAAACTGGCTGAAGTTACCTCATCACCAGAATCATCTGGCTTATCAGTCCTCAGCATATCATTCTAGTAGAGTGGCAAGTTCATAAAGTTTTGCATTGTAGATCCAGACAATGAACTTTGCTTTCTTCTTTAGCCACATTCATATAAGTTTTCTTTATCTTCTACACATTCATCTCTTTCTAAATCGGCACTTTTCTTTTAGGATGTTTTTCTTGGATGGATCTGGTTTCTTTTGATTTCATCATCACTAGCACTACAGTTCACATGGCCTCTTTACCTTTTGTTTAATTTTTTGCCTCCTCTACCTTTTGCAATACTCTTCCATCTATAAACTACGAGCAGTTGTTTAGTATCTTTAGCATTATCATTCACTGCATCTATCCATCAGTTCTTTAGTCTTCCCAGAGATCGATTCCCAAAGATTTAAGATTTTCTGTCAAGGATTTCCTTTGGTATTCTGCTATCTTCCATTCCTCAAATGTCCTACCTATTCCAGCCATTTAAGTTCAGTATATGACTAAATTAATGTTCGAACAGTTCATTGTTCTGTTGGATTTTCCGTATGTCGTCATGTATATTATTCTCCATATTTCCATTGAAAGGCACTACTAGCAGGTTCATCAGTACCAGTTAAATGTCCATGTCTCTAAAGCACTATAAGAATCATGGTTTTGTAAATTGTGATTTTTTTTTTCCTCTCATACACATACCATGACTTCATGATTTCTTCAGGACAAAATACACTTTATTTGCAGCTGTGATGCACTTCCGTAATTCAATTAATTCTTTATCTTCTGATGATAAGATTACGATTATTCTTAAGTATTTAAATTGTTTTAACTCAAAAAAAAATCCCTGACCAATTGTCATGTATTTTCATTCCTTTTATTTCTTCTTTATCTTATGATTTTGGTCTTTTCTTGATTCATATGCAGTCCTACTTCAGCCATTGTTTTTTTCCCAAAGATGGATGACAACCTTAATTACAGTAAAAGATCTACCTATGATATTTAATTCATCGGCACAACCTATGATTTCTTTGCTTTTTGTTTTATATCAAAGTGCCATTTACTTAAAAATTGATTTACTTTATGTCCCAGCCCAGTGTTAAATTAAATAGCATGGAAGCAAAGCCATCATCGTGTTTTAATCCCTGTTTTATCTCACTGCCAAGTGCATGGACTCATGTAAATGGTGCTAGTAGTATATATCCCGATTCCATGGCGCCATGTTGTGTGGCTAGGCAAACTCTATTCATCAGTATGCTATCGACGCTTGTAAGAGGAACTTGTATTGTGTGTGGCATCTCAGTAGATACCTCGAACTGTCATAACAATTGTTGGCACCGAACTTTTGTTAATTTATTTTTTGTTTGTTTTTCCTCCCCATAATAATGAGTGTTTATTAGGGGTCTTGAAAAACACTAGATTCTCTAAATTTGTTGATATTGATTTTATGTTGATTTTTAGAATTCGGAATTTGAAAAAAATAGAAGTTTCTTAATCATACACCTAATTTGATTTTCTACAATTTTTTTTGAGAATTTACATATATTTTTATTAATAAATAAAAAATACATCCTTTATTCTATCCTCCTTACATTTTATTTTGATTTCCTTACCATATCATTGAGGAAAACATAAAAAAAAAAATGCGAAGGTGGTCTGAAAAGTTTCCGACCTAACAAAGATACAAGACACTTTTTCTGCAAATTTTGTTTTATTTCTCGACATAGTCTCCTTGTAAGTCTATACACTTCTCCCAGCGATGCTCCCATCTCTTCAACCCGTCCAAATAGTACTCGGTCTTTCTCTGCAAAGTAGTTGTTTATGAAGGTGATGACCTCCTCATTTGATGAAAATCTCTGTCCTCTGAGTGCAATTTGTAGCTTAGGAAACAAAAAAAAGTTGCTTGGGGCTAGATCTGGTGAGTAAAGAGGGTGGTCAAGTAGTTCAAACCGTAATTCATGGATTTTCTCCATGGCAACCGCTTAGGTGAGAGACTGCACATTGTTCTGGTGGAACTAGATTTTTTTTTTTTCTGCAAATGTTACCATTTTTCCGAAATTTCTGCCTTCAGCTTGTCAAGTAATGCTGCGTAGTATGCTCTTGTAATGGTTGTCTGTTTTTGAAGATAATCGATTAAGACAACTCCATGACTATCGCAGAAAACAGTTGCCATCACTTTCCCAGCCGAAGAAACAGCCTTTGCCTTTTTTGGAGCCGAATTCCCCCTTGGCAGTCCACTGTTTTGACTGTATTTTTGATTCTAGAGTGTAATGGTGTATCCAAGTTTCATCTATAGAAATTATCCTGCGCCAAAACTCTGATTTATTGCGCCTAAACTGCGCCAACAGAACGTTGGAAATGTTCATGCGAACATGTTTCTGGTCCAAAGTGAGCAAATGCAGTACCCAATGCGCGGACAGCTTTCGCATGCCTAAATCTTGATGCAGTATGTTCCAAACTTGTTCTTTGGAGATACTCATAGCCTCTCTTATCTCTCTAACCTTAATTTGACGGTTGTCCAGCACCATTTGGTGAACTTGAGCCAGGGTGTCTACCAACCGGGAATTGTAATGGGAAAATCGGACTATGTCCTTAAATTTTAAGCAAGATGACAGAGTTTTTTTTTTTTTTTTTTTTTTTTTTTTTGAGGGGATTAAATAGATATGTTTACAGGTTTTTTTTTTATTTGGTTGTTAAAATAGGATTGTCAAGGGCCCCGCAAAATTCATCTTGTACCGCCTTAAAAGATTTCTCTTGGAGGCCCTAATTGGCATATTTTAAATATTTTACGATACGATACAAGTTTTAATGTCCTTAAATTTTTGTGAAAATGTCCTTAAATGTACGGTAATTGTCCTTAAATTGTTTGTTTGAGATTCAGTAGACACCTTGTGAGCGATGTTTTCATCAGTGGTTGCAGTTTTTGGACATCCCGAAATGTTCATTTTCACCCAAGCTGGTACATTCACGATTAAATTCAGCTTCCCAAAATTTCACAATGGTAAATATTGGTGCAGAGTCCCCGTACAAAGTGTCTAACTCGTTTTTGATTTGCATAGGTGAATTGCCTTTCAAAAATAAATATTTATGACAGCTCGAAACTCAATTTTTTCCATTTTCACAAAAACACTCACATCGACTCATGAAACGATTGTCAAACAACAAGTGTGCATCCAAAATGGCTGCGATTTTGATGAGTACCTTTCAACGCATGCGCATGCACACTCCCCTACTTTTGTTGTTGATAAGTGTTGCCATCTTCATGTAGAGGTCGGAAACTTTTCAGCTCACCCTTGTACTAAACATATAGTATCTATGAGACACTTAGTGTAGGAATTTAACCAGAGGTGCCGTCTACACAGAGCCGTGATTTGAATGGGTTGTGGGGAAGGAAGTTGAAATTTGATGTGCACTGACTTCTTACTTTATCGTACAAAATAAAAATGTACAATAACCTAGTGGCACCTGGGGATCGTCGATGGCGGCATTGAACATGTTAAACGCATCTTCAATTTTGACCATTTTTTAAGTCTCTTTTATGTATATATAAATTGGGTGAATGTATTTGGATTTCTTTGTTGTCTGATACATCATGCTCTTAAAAGATATTCAAGTGAAATGTTGATTTATAGTGTTAGACCACTGGCTTTGGATTAAAATAAAACAAAACAAAACATAGAAAAGTATCTTCTTTTTTTTTTGTAAGAAGTAAAGTTCCATATTTTTATTACTTCTTTTATATTCTAGGTGTGGAGATGGTGTTCAACATTTCAAGGTTCTTAGGGATGCTCAGGGGAAGTTTTTCTTGTGGGTTGTAAAATTTAATTCGCTCAACGAACTCGTAGAATATCACAGATCTGCTTCAGTTAGCAGATCACAAGATATCAAGCTTCGTGATATGGTTCCAGAAGAGGTTTGTAATAGATTTTTTTGTTTGTTTTTTTTAATTTTATTAAGTTAATTTTCCATACATTCTTAATAATATTATCTTTACATGTACTACAAAAAAAAATTGATTCTAGTATCAATACAAGAAACTGTATATTGTAATAAATTGAAAGTTTGTAGCTTAAATGGTTTCATTGTAGGATTTACTTCAAAGTTTATCAGCAGAAAGTTTTTTGGAACTAGATAACAATTGAAAAAAGATAAATAAAAATTTAGAGAAGCAAATTAATGTATAATAAATAATAATTTTGCCAGTATGGTAGAAGTACTGAATTACTTGATGATCTTCAAAAAAAAAAGTCTTTTATGCTATCTTAAATGTCTTCATTCCTGTTGATGTCACTCTTATGTAGCTTTGCTTCCATGTGAAACAGAGTGACTGCTGGCCAAGACATTTCACAACTGCTTTGTGTGTGTATATATTGTCGTTGCAAATTTAAAATCTCCCATGTGTAAAAAGTAACTTTCTGAGAAAAACGCTAATTCATGCGTGCACGAAGTGATATTACACTCTGTAAGATTTAGCCAAAGACAGCATTGAGTGATCACATAGGAGGTTTTATTATTATTATTATTATTATTATGGCAAGACATATTAGGAAAAACAAAATGGTTATTAAAAACTCTTATATGTTCATCAGGCATATAGATGATTTTGATGAACAATTTAATGTTGACTTGTCACTTAGGATATTTTACAAATGAGATATACCACAGCGAAATACAAAGATCTGCACATAAGAGATTTTTTATTCGGTACCTAATTGAAAACGCTATTTAAATATCTGCAAAATTAATTTGATAAAAATGACACATAGGAGATTTTAAATTTGCAAAGATGATATGCTCTATGACAAATAAAACAATGCACTTGGAAAAATAGTGTAATCATAATGAAACAATGTGCACAGAGGAAGGAAATAAAAACGGCATCAAAACACCGTGAAAGCAATGCAGCTTTTTATTTCGGAACAACAGGCCCAGAATTGGTACATATTAGTATGTTGTGGAGCTGTCTCTTGCAGCAATATATGGGGACATTTGATGTGACATTGAGGCATATATATGTCTAATGGTTTCCTGTGGAGTTGCTGGACTAGTTAGTTCACATTGCGAGGTGACTGTAATCGCCATCTCAACATGTCCCAGACATGTTCTGTAGGTGATAGGTCTGATAGGCTAAGGAAATGTTGGAACATCACATGGACACTAAAAGATATTTGCCGTATGCGGGTGGGCATTATCCTGCTAAAAAATGACTTTGGAAGATCTCACAGCATATGCAGAGAGAGAGCTTTCAGGATGTCCTGGATGTAATGTACTGTGACAGTACTCCAAAGGACAACTTAAGTTGATTGGCTGTCATATGCAAGGACTCTCCAAACGACGCTAGATGTGATAGCTGTATGAAGGTAAGGCACGCTGGCCTGATCGTCTCCACACGTATTCAATGGTCATCGGCTCCAAATGAGAATCTAGATTCATCACTAAGCACTATATGACCCCAGTCAGTTACATTCCATGCTGTTCTGGTCTGTGGTTTGAATTCACACATTTTTCTGAACAGTTCCCATCACATTACAAACAAATATCTGTTCAGTGACGATAGTTTATATGGAGCAGTGATGTGCTAGAAAACAACTATGTTAAGGTACGGTTCCATAGAAGTTGCATGAGTCGGGCGGGCCTGGCTGCAATTACAGCTTCCTCCACTCAACAGAGCCACAGGCCTTGAGTTTCCAATGAGGGCGGCAGGCTTTTGTTGTAATGGAGGGTACGAAAGCCGTCCTCCTCACAACCGCAAATGAAGTCCCGCCCAGGGAGTCCTAGCTTCTGTAGCTTTCTATAGCCAAACTATCAAAATACATCATGTTTTGAATTCCTTTTTTTTGGAAACAAATAGAAGTTGATGCTTGTTATAAAAATTTATAAAAACAAGGGAATTCAATTAAAATGTAGATCCTCTTTATTGATATAAATCATGTATTATTATTGTAATTTTTTTAAGCTTATTATTTCGAAAATATGTTTGATTTTAAGTTAATATTCAAGACAATTCAATTAGCAGATGAATTTATGGTTGAGAAATGGATTTTTTTTTTACTATTATAATAAAATAACACAATAAAACTTTTTATTTTCAAGAACTAAATTTAACGTGCAGAAAAATCTTTGGGATTTCCTTAGTTAACTTATTATTATTATTATTTTTTTTACTTAAGGACAAGTTAAATCTGAAAAATTGAATCATACTGGAAAAGATTATGCTTTATATTTCAGTTGATGAGCAACTTCAAATTATCTTCACCAAAAATATATTATAAAATATATTCAATTAATTTTCGGAAAATCTTATCTTTCCTTTTCAAGTTTTTCTAAACAATAAAATAATTAGAGAGATGTCACGTAACATACACTTTCCTGGACATAGTTAAAAACAACAATTCTTACTCATTATTAACATTATTATTTCTGACAATCACTTATTCATGAATAACAACTGTTATTGCTTCTAACCCTTCCTATAATTGTTTAAATTCTTCAAATTTTACCAACCTTTTATTATTCATACATGATTTTACCATCTCCCTTGCCAAATTTACTAGTACTTTCTCAACTTCCATTCCATCATTACGATTAATATTATTATCTTTAGTGTTTCTTATTATTCTACTTTCTATTATTTTTCTTGTTTTTGCGTCTTTTTCCATATATAACAATTTAACCTCATCACTAATACAATACCCCAACTCGCAGCAGTGCTCAGCCAGTTCCAACTTGTCCCCTTGCTTTTTAATATAATATTCATGTTCATTAACCCTCTCCCGAATCGTGCGTTTGCTTTCTCCAACATAAAATTTTTCCACAATTCAGACATTCTATTTTATAAATTATTCCCATATCACATTTATTCTCACTTTTATTTAATTTGTAACATAATACATTTTTTAATTTATTTGTCTATTCAAAAGCTATATCAATATCATATTTTTTACAAATCGTTTTTAATTCGAAACTGTTTTTATTTAAATATGACTATTACTCTTTCTTTCTTATTTTTGTCCAATTCTTTAATTTTGAGGGTATCAAATTCCTTTAAGGCCTTATCAGTGAAAATTTCTCTATAATCATTTTTCTTTAGTATGACTTTCATTCTATCTAATTCATTTTTGAATTCATTATCTGAACTTGTGGTTCTGTCAATTCTGTTAATATAGTTGCCCACTATATTGTTTTTTCTGTGCATACTATAACCCGACATAAAATTTACAATATGGTCACTTTGTGATTCTTTCCTGTAATGCCTTAAAGATAAATTATTATGTTTCTTTATCAAACAAACATCTAAGAAGTTCAATTTTTCATTAATCTCTTTTTCCATTTTAAAATTGATATCAATATTTCTCATTAATATTCTTAAAAAAATTTTGGAATTGGCAAATCTTATCGTACCAAATTACTATGTCGTCAGTGTATCGGAAATAGCCTAAATTAAATTTTGTTTCTTTCAATAATTCATACTTTCAAAAAAGTGGCACAGAGCGGTCAAGGTCACTAGGACAAGATAAGTCGTCTGTGACATGAACAGGTTAATGGATTGCAATAAACAAAAATACTTCTCTACTTACAATTTTTATGTAGTTTGACATGTATTTCTGCATTGGCATCGTAGAGTATCATCTGCCTATTCATCTTGTTGTCCTATCGGCTTGGCTCCCACATCGTTTTCATTCCGCTTACGACGAGCCGTCTTGAGGTGTTGCTTAATCTCCCTCCATTTCTCGGATTCGCTTGGCATCAGCTCTCGGTCCACTTCTCTGCAAACTGCAATCTTCTGTGTTAATATTTCATCTCAAAGTGTTGAAAACTCCATCTACTTCGACTGTCAAAACTTTGACCGTTCGGAACGCCTCGTCTTCTCCAACACTTCAGCTGCGATATATTTTGCTTTACCTCTTTCCGCTAAGGTGTCAAAACTCCGACTGTCCTGATCGCCTTCTCTTCTCCAGCTCTCCTTTTTCCCGCTGTTTTTAGTTTCACTTTCCTCACCCAATTAAAACACTGCTGCCAGTTATGTGATTCTCTCGCCAAAGTGTGGTAATGAACTGAGCCGTGTTCATCTTGGTAATGTTTTCTCATTCATTAAAATCACAGTTATACATTACATGTTGAAAACAGATATATTATCAATAATGATTTATCACATATAACTAAATATTAAGACAAAATACAAATTATAATTATTCTCTTTTAATTCTATTACTTTTTTCTTTTGTATGATCAATTTGTGTCAATAAGATTGTTTCTATGAAGTGAAGAGCAAAACGTATCACTGACGAATTCTGTCAGGTGATAGTCTAGAAGGCTAAAATTAATACATTTTTTCTTTCTCTGGCTCTTCTTTTGTTGCCTCACACACACACACACAGTGATAAGAGATATTTGACAACAATAATTTGAATGTAGTCCCCGTGGCCTAATAGATAACAGATCTTACTTCGAATCAGAAGGTTGCAGGTTCGATTCCTGTTGTGGACGTTTTGATTGTAGGAATTATTTCTATTTTCACAGAAAATTAAAATTGTTTTCGAAACATACAGGAAGTGCGTTAGACACAGGAAGATCTAGAAAACTATATAAGAGATAGAAATAATTTGTATTTATAAGCTTTTTATTATGCTTAAGTTGTTTTTAATAAAAATATTTTATTTGCATGAATAAAAGATCATGTTTATTTTTCTTTTACTTAGTCCAATTTGGACTAAATCTTTTTAAATCAAAATTGTGTTATTTCTCACAATAGATGAAAATGTTTGCATTGTTTATTTTTCACCAAATTATTCATTGTTGTGTCTTAATATATTGACATTGAGATACCATATGTTGTCTGATGTTCCACTCAATCATGCTGCTAGATGGTCTCTACTGCTTTTGAAAACTGCATTCCGTATTAAGAGTGCCATGTTTTCTGTCTATGTTTTGAGGAGCCCGGTTGATTAGGTTGGTAGCCGCCTTCTGATTGGCTGGCAGGACCTTCAGAAATTGATGTGGTGCAGAATATTTTTATTGCTTTGTCTCTCTCGAGTATATTTGGATTGTATTCTGAATGGTTGCACAACAATTTTCCTGATGTTTTTGAGAGCTGTAAGTCAGAACCCTGACTTGGCTCAGAACCAGGAGACAAAGCAGAATCCCGGGGTTGACTATTTTAATGTGTACTATTTTAATACTATTTTAATATGTACTATTTTAATCGGTTGTGAAAAATTAGCATGCATTGATGAAATAAAGGTATTGATTATAATGCACTTAATAAAAAGTGGAAGCAGTATGTGAACAAGCATTCTGAAATGCTGTTCTCAATTCGTCCTCAGGGAGCTGGCATAAAATAGAATGAACATGTGGATACAGGAAGGAAGGTTTTATAGTAGTTTTGGCATTGGTTTTCACTCATTCTCTTTCATTCCTTGAATGTTGCTTCAATTCAATTCAATTCTGCTTATTACTCAGAATTGTGGCAGTATCATTTATCTTGCTCTTCATGTCTCCGATTGTCCTATGTGACTTACCTATAGGTAGTTACTGATAATAAACTTTCAGTAAAAGAAATGTCATTTTCTTGTGATTCATCTAACCTGTGATCTACAAAGAAGAACTTTGTTGTATCCTGCAAGGGATTATTTATAGTGTGTGTGAATAGGTATACATTGTTCATGTAGGAATTTTGTTCTTGGTATATTCATTTGTATAAAGTATTATGATAAAAAAAGTAATTTTGTTGATTGAAAACTATTTTTTTCCTTATTTATAATCCCCCTCCTTTTTTTTTTTCTTTTTTTTTTTTACAGTTTCTGGTCCAAGCCTTGTATGACTTCACACCTCAGGAAGCAGGTGAATTAGAATTCAAACGAGGAGATGTTATTACAGTAACTGATCGATCAGACCAGCATTGGTGGGCAGGGGAAATTGGTTCCCGAAAAGGTCTTTTCCCTGCTACTTATGTCACCCCTTACCATACATAAATAGTTTCTTTTTGTTTTGAGGATTGCATTTGGATCAGAGTCTTTCCACTAATGAAGCACCAGAGAACTTCATCATTGAATTGTAACAAAGAATGTAAATGGAAAATTCTTAATATTTTTTAATTTTGTGAAGAAGAAGAAAAAAAAAAAAGAATGAACAATTTTGTATTTGAAATTGATGTTTGAAAGATAACTTACATAAAATTTATATTATGGTGAATGCTGATGTTTGCATATGAAATGTGGTTGATTGAAAGTTCAGCACACATTAAATGCAAAGCAGATTTGTCGGAAAATTCCTTTTGTTTTTGCTACTATATTCCATTCACTTCACATCTTCAGCAAATCTCATTAATAACGGGGAAAACTAACTACAAAAATTCAACCCAGTTTTTCCAGTTATAAGGAAGCATTCACCTTAATATATTAAATATAATAATAATAATAATAATGTTTCTAGTATATGAAAGAAAAAGAGAATTTGTATTTATTTTGTTCTTAAATTGGAATGCTTTCAAGTTTACAATATACTATCCATGGTATCAACTGCATCCTCTTTTGGTTAACTTCAAGATTTGTTAAACAAGAAAAGTAATGATATACAAATATTCGCTTTGAATATTAAAGAAAAAAAGTATTTCTACTAAAAGTATTTCTACTATTTATGTAATAACTTGAATCTCCTGAAAAATTCTTTTCAGAAGTTAAGAAACAAAAAAAACTTTATACCATTTTGAATGCTATTATAAAACTTAGTTTTTAAATAGTATATAAAATATTCAGTAATTTTTACATTTTCTGTTTCTACATAAAAATGTTCCAGCATGTAAAATAGCTGGAAAAAATATTTCATTCACCAAGATCTGATTGGGTCCACTGATAAATATTTTGTCAACTTGGTAT
Source organism: Thereuonema tuberculata (assembly GCA_023159025.1). Lineage (NCBI taxonomy): Eukaryota > Metazoa > Arthropoda > Chilopoda > Scutigeromorpha > Scutigeridae > Thereuonema > Thereuonema tuberculata. The sequence goes on from JAFIDM010000004.1 coordinate 69,016,982, forward strand.
TGAAATATACAAAAATTGGTTATGCTCTGTGAAGTTTCAAATATTCCAACAACTTATTGTGTTGTTCATTACATATATAAAACATAATAATATTTAATGCCAAATCCTTACTGTGGATATAGAGGATTGTAAATAATAAAAATTATAAAGTTTAGATTTGAATCCTGTCTCAAAGTCTAACCTTTCATTAAATTGTGGTATCTCAGAAATCTTGGTAGAATTACTTGGTTCTTGGTGTTGGCTATTTCAGAATTGTCTACATGTTTTTAGGTTTAGTAGCCATTTCTTGTTTATAGAATCCATCTGAATTTTATTTTTAGAGGTTTAATTTGCAGATTAAGTTTTTGTTGATTACTTTGTAGCAATATTGAAATTAAATCAACTACCGAAGTGCATCGATCAAGAGTCAGAAACTTTAAGGGGCCAACAAGAACTGTGATCTTCATTCAAAATTATAAAATACAATTGGGAAGCTGAGCAGATAAATGTCATTTGCTCTTTTGAGTCTTGATTAATTGATAATGGCCAATTAGTAGGTTTCGTTCCTTCTGAAGTTTAACTGAAATATTTTACTTGATACTTATTCTGGTATCATTGCATTGAGGTGGTTGGAGGAAATTATTTAACAAGTATTCCTATTTTCTGGGAACATTTAGACTGAATTATTGGAGCAATACAAAGTTTATATTCTGTGAAAACGTAGTAATTTTTTTTTTCTGCTAAATTTGTTGCAAAGTTTGCTTAAATAGATTTTATTAGGAGTTTTGCAGTTAGCCAAATTTATAAATTATGTACTTATTTCAATAAATTATGTGTTTTTCTTTAGTGTTTTATTATTACTATTACTGAGAAAGAAATGTGAAATCATGGCAGTGATAATATAATGGCTTTCATGGATGTAGAACTTGAATTGAAATCACCTTTTATGTGATGCTCTTTTGATAACTACTTCATCTGGAAGGAAAATTATACCCAGAATACCAAAAGAAAATAATCTCATAGCAATTGATTTTTGGTCATAAAGTTACATTCAGACACAAGGAAATAGTTCAAGACTTGGGAATGTTTTAATTCGGTGTTTATTAAATGGATTTTTTGCTTTTTGTTTTTTGGCAGAATTGAAATCAAATTTAGTTATAGTATTATATATATATATAAATTTTAGTTAACAGCTAATGTCCCCTGGGACTCAGGGTTATTCTGGATGGTATGTGAATCTCGTCCCCCTTCTTGAATTTGCTAGCCTCACCCTGATGTTGTCAGGTGGAGCTAGTTCCGTGGTCCTTTGTTGGCCAGTGTCGGTGCAAAAAAAACAACCCAGCTAATGGTGTTTAATACAATTATCCCATGTCAGTTATCAAATGTTAAAAGCATCTCTAATAGCATTTGAAAGATGATTTTAATATAAGTCCTGAAAGCAACTAAATTTACTTGAATTTTAAAGATAATAATGTTTAAGAAACTGTACATACATTGCTACCAATTAACATAAAAAATTATTTTTCATTACAATTATGCTGTGTGTATCTTTTAATGAAATACTTTTTTTGTGTGTGCATGCACGCATTGATATTTACCTGCATTATGTACACTTCTATTATTTCAAGGTGACTTGTTAAGACAAGTAAGTAATAAGGAAACTCAGAGCTGAAGAAATATTAGTTGCAGAATTAACTGCCAAAATAAAACTATTGACTTTTGAATTCAACTGTTCTAAACAAGAGTACTTAACAATCCTCCTTAATATTGATTTCTTATTTTACCAGTTCCAAGTTTTTATAAAGATTTATAAATCCGTTTAATCAAAAAACATTGTCTTTGAAAATCAAGAATTAAAAATAATTCATTGTATTTTTTTTTTAATTTATCTTAATAATTTGATTACTTTGATATAGTAAAGGTCGTAAGTTATTATTATTATTATTATTATTATTATAAAAAGTGCCATTTGTTTATCTCGAATAGTAAATTTGGTTCCTGTAGGTTGATGGCTATAATGCATTTCTGTTTTTATTATTTTAACAGTTGTAAGTCAGTTTTATATTTTTTGATGTTGCAACGAGAAGTTGCAAATTGTTTTTTTTTTTTTTTTCCTTGTGTACTTTAAAAATCTTAAAAATAGATGGTTTATTGAATCTTTTAAATTTTGATTTCAGTAGTTATTTTTAAATAAGTTACTTTTTTATAATAGCTGCAGTTGAATTATTTTTTTATTATAAGTCAATGAGATCCTAGATTACAAATTGTTTAGGTAATAATTCAAATCTCCAAAACTGAATCACTAAAATGATCATTAAATTTTCACACATGATGGCGTACTTAATTGTATATTTTTCTCTGAAAATATTTAAAAAATGAAATTCTGCCTTGTTGAATGTAATAGTGCCATATATTTAATTAAAGTTTTTGTTTTGTTTTGGTTTTTTTCCCTACAATTTAAGTTTGTATTAAAGAGTATAAAGGAATATTCCTTTTGACATGGAACAAAAAATGGTCAACATTTAAACTGCATTGTTTTGGATAATTAGAACCTGTATTTCCTGTTAGTAGTGATAATTGTCACAAAAAAGTTAGGTTTTCTTTCAAAAAGAAATTGATGAATTTACAAAAAATTACATAATAATCTAAATATGCTGATTTGAACTTTTGAAAAACAGAATATTAAGCTGACTTTTTTTTCCCCCCTTAAATCCCTAATATGTAATACATGAACATTCTGAATCTCTTGATAATGCATAATCCAGTTCATGTGTTATTTCTTTTCCATTTAAAAATTGGTTCTAATAGAAATCCCATATCCCTGTCACTTTATAACTGACAGGTTATTAGGTTTTATTGTTTAAAGTGAATATCTATTCAAGATTGTAACATCCATTACATTTACCCATAGAACCAGTAAATTTGGGTTGAAGTCGATGCTATTTTACTAGGAATAAGTATTGGTGAAAATGTATTTCAGTTTTGCTCTGTTCTGATAAATAACTTAGTACAATCTTTCAGACACTTCAGAATTTGTCGTTGGTGAGGTGTTCTTTAGACATTACCATTTATTCCTTTGCTGTAACCTATAATTTATAAACTTCAATGGTCGCAGAAGTTGAATTTGGTCTGGAAAACAAAGTTCTTCTGGGTTCTGTTACTCACCAATTTTTCCAGCTTCAAAGAGGAAGACAGTTCTTCATTTCATTGCAGTGAAGCAAATTAATCTCTTTTGGTGCAAAGATTGGGGAAGACTTTTGTGATTGGGAACTGCAGAAAATCAACACATCTAAGATAAAAGAGGTTTTAAATTTATAAAATTAACAACTTAGTTGCTTTTCTGTGGAGGAAAAAACATGCATAGATATATATATATATATATATATTTCCTGCAATTTTCATCATTCTATCTGAAACACAACTTTCAGGATAATATTCTATGATCAGTGTTAGTTGAACCAAGTAATTATTATTTTTAAAAAATTTAGCTTTACATTTCATTCTAATTTTTTTGTGTTTATCAACTTACAGGAAAGTAATGATGTTTTTTATTTATAGTAAGTTAGTCTACAAGGTACTCTATTTGCTCTACTAATGATAACTTCTGCTTTAACAACAAATAAGTTATTGCAACTTGGTAATTGTTTACTTGTGGTCACACACATTAAAAGGGAAATATATATTAATTCCTTTATTTGAATTTTATTATTCTTTGAACAACTATATGGGGAGGTGATCCTCTCTCTCTCTATTCAATAAACTGTGTCAAAAATATTTTATTCTTGTAAAGTTAAAAATAAATAATGTAAATATAAAGGGAACAGGTACCCTAGTGGTGGTCTTGTTAACAGTGTGGCCTTAAAGATGTACATGCATTATGAGGGTAGAATTAGGATAAGGCATCAGTGAGATGGAATTCTACTTCATAATTTACTATTTTTAAAAGTAATAAATGTCTGTCTGTGTAAAATTTTTACAGTCTGCTATATTGGCAGAATCACACTGTAAAAATAATACATGTCTTGTAAAAATTTATAATATTTATATGATTATTGCTGTTACTTTTACAAGAAGTTTATCAAATGGTAAAAGTTGTAATTTTGCTTGCTCTGCAATTTTAATTGCAATCGTTGGTGTATAGTGTAAATAGTAACTCTCTGTCAGCCTCTTTGATGGTAAACTAATCTCAGATTTCTTCTCATATTAATGAAAATGTATGTCAGTTTAAATAAAAGAATCTTTCAAATCACTTCCTGAAAGTCATTTAAAATTTAAATCATTTTTTATATATTCACCAAAAATCTTGTTTCCCTAACAAAAAACACTAGGCTGGAGAAATTCAAGATGTTAAAAATATAAATATTTCAATGAAACTTAACAGAACAAAAATTAAGGATATTATACATTTTAACAGTGAAAAAATATGTAAAAGCAAATAAATATCCAAATTGAAACAATTAGTGCTTCAGTATCAGCTTAAGGACAGTCAGATAAATGTCAACTACCTATGTAGACTTAATGCATCCATCTCTTATTCAGAATTTCATTGGAGAGGTGCTACCATTCTCTTGTATTATTCTAGAGGTATCAATATTAGTTTGCCATCCTAAAGCAGGCAAGCACTGAATCTGACTACTGAATTCTTAGATATTTATCCATAATTTTACTCCCTGATGATGAGCATCATTATTCATGAAAACAATTTTTGACTTAATAGATAGATAGCTTCCAACCTTTGCTTATAGACTACCACAAGTTAAAGGATGCCATTTTACAGATCATGAAAGCCCACCCATTTAGGATAGTAATGGTAGAGACACCAACAATTCATGAGCATCAGAAGTTGTAATGGGGTAGTCAGTCTAATGCTTTCCCATCTTTAACTTCTGGGGAGAAAACATGTTCCTTATTTTACAGAGGGCTGTCAGTCAGTCGTAGGATCTGACTGGAGGAGAAACATTCAAGATAAAGTCTCTGACTTCCACCAGAAATTGAATCTGACGGCTCCAATCTTCAGCCCAGCACCTAAACCACTGGGTCCATTTATGAGATACTAGGACATGTAAACAATAAAGGCATGTAAAGAGATATGCCCATATTATGACTCCATTATTCCTCCAATTACAAAATTATATTTTCCATGATAAAGGAAAAGGTGATATCTAAGATAAAGTGACCAATTTTGGCTTGAGAATTTTCTTTGTCACTTAGAATAATAAATTGCTTTTATCTGCTTTTTACTTCCTTTGGAGAATTAATGTCACTGTATATACAGGGTGTTTCTGAACTTACGTTACAGAAGAATTTGGTAGATAGTGGGTATGAAACAAACAGTTTTCATTAAGTAATGTGTGTGTGGTCTTGCATTGATATGGCGCTACAGCTATTTTAGTGGTTGTGGCTGTTAGCCATGTGCAGGAGTTCATGATTGTCTGTTGTTTACTATATGTACAGTTATTCAAAGGGCAGTCATCAGAAAATCAACATTCGAACAGATAATGGAGCAGTACAATCTGATGGAACTCGCGGATGTGCATTTGATGTAAGGTGCTGCAAATCAACATGGACGAATAGCTGCAAGGATGTACATGGAGCAGTTTTTCCGAACACAGACATTCAGCTCGACCATGACTTTGTGAGACAGTTTCATTGCTCCTAAACATGTCCGAAACAGGCCGATCTTGTTCTGTGACACCTGAAGCATTCTTGAGGCAGTGGCAGAGGAACCTTCCAGCAGCACACATGCAATTGCATGTCATTTTCCATTAAGTCATAGCTAGGTGTGGTGGATTCTTCATGAACAACAGCTGTACCCTTTCACCCGCAACGTATTCTTAGTCTTAATCTAGAGGATTATTCACGAAGATGCCAGTGTTGCGAGTGGTTTTACAACAATGTGCAGTGATACCCAGTTCGAGAGTTGTGTGTTGTTAACTGATGAAGCAATGTTCACACGGGATGATGCATTTAACATACACAACCAGCACATCTGGGCAAAGGAAAATCCAGATTCCATTGCAGTCCACTCTCATCAGGTGCAATTTAGTATCAATGTGTGGGGTGCCAAGGAATCATAAATGACATACTCATTGGTCCATACATCTTGGCGAATCATTTAACAGGGAATCTGTATTGGGATTTACTGACAAACATCCTGCTGTTTCTGTTAGAAGACATACCGCTTGCTGTACACATTTCAGGATGTGGTTCCAGGATGACTGAGCACCTGCACACTCCAGTCTCTTGGTACGACAACATCTGGTGAAAGATGGATCAGTAATCAAGGTCTTGTCCTCCACGATTGCCGGATCTTAATCGATTGACTTCTTCTGTTGGGCCATGTAAAGAACCTCGTGTATGCCACACGTGTTGATACAGTCTGCTTAAACGAATTGTTGAAGCCTTTCAGCACCATCCATACTACATCTAGCTTTATTACCTAATGTATCTTTCATAAGTTTAGAAACTATATACAGTCGGACCTCGATATAAGGTCACCCCTTGGGACCTCGCGAAAGTGACCTCATAACCGATTCATACGCATTTGTCAATAAATACCTTAAGCATTATATAAATACAGTATAATTCTTTATAAAATTTAATACATACAAAAATATCAGTTTATTAGATTATAATTTTTTAATTTAGTTGAAGCAATTAAAATTAATGGAATCGGAAAGAAATTATTTTTAAAAAATTTTAATTCGGAATAAAGTTGTATACAAATAGTACAAGTACGCTCAAGCAAAGTACTGATGTACAACTGACCTTACTTAAAATAATCCATAATACAGGACTGTCGCAATTTTGGTTTCATCTTTTGTACAATGTTTTCTAAGTTTTGTAGTTTCTGAAAATTTAATGCCCTGAGTGCTTCTGCTTGTGTCACCGCTTCACCTTCAGTATCACTGTCGTTATCCTCACTTTCTACTGCATTGGAATCTAAAACTTGTGAAACAATTTTGGAAATCGAAGCTTGAGAAGTGGTAGCAATTTCATCATCAATTCTCACATATTCACTTTCCCCTTCTATAGCACAGCCGCAATTTCTGAGATCTTATATTAACATATAGGGCAAGGAATATTGTCTTTATCATCTTTTTTCCTAGAATTTGAGGGGATGAAGTGCATTGTGAAAAAAGCTGTCCCTTCCATCAGTAGGAGAAATGACGCTGATAAAAGATCGTACCTATGGAAAAATTCTTGGAATTGAATCAGTGTGACACTGAAATCACAGACAAAAGTGATCTTTTATGCGATTCGGTATTTAAGACCTGACCATATATCAGATAAACCATATCATAGAATTCCTATTCAATGAGCCAGGACTTTAGAAAAGTGACCTTATATCGAGGTCTGACTGTATATATATTGTTTTTTAAATAACCAAAAATTCTAATAAGTTTTTATTGGTTTTTGTCATATGGCCAAATTCCTATCATGTCAATAAAGTTAAACTATCATCTTAATATTAAAATATACACATCATAATCTTCTGTCATTGGAAAAAGTACCTCCTTTAATCTGTCTACATTTCATTTTTTTTTTTTTTTTTGGAAAAGACTTCATCAATTTGAGGAGAAGAACTCTGTCTTTCTCTAATTCGTTAGAATTCAATTTGAATTAATGATGGCATACTATTGAAAACAATTACAAATAATACATAGTACTTTAGAATTACAAGACTTATTTAGTAATAATTCTGACTTAAAGAACTGTTTATAAATTAGCCAACATTTTTTCTTTGCTTTCCATATAACTTTTAAAGTATCCAAACATAATTTTATTAACTTTGAATGCTTTTTCTTTATTCAAGCATTGTTTCCAATTTATAAAGCAAGATTCTGTCATCAAAGAGAGCTTTTCTTCTCTCATCTCATACACTACTATGGGGTAGAATTGTGATGGTTTTCTGTGCAATGGTCAGCCCAATCGGATATTCCTTTCTTCTTAGATGTTCTTTTAATGTTCTAGCGGTACTCCCATAGTAGATTAAAACGCAGTCTCTGCATTTTAAACTTTATGCTATGCCCATTTTTTTTTCATAATATTCTCTTTGCTATCTCTTTTTCTTTTTGATTAGCTTATTCCTTTATAAAAATTAATCTTATATTAATTTTTTTGCATAACTTCATTATCTACAACCTTACCAATTGGTAATTTTATTATTTTGTTTGTACTGTCTTTATCTTTTAATTTCTTTCTATTTCTGAAAAAAAATATTAATCTTGTTAAGAAAGCCTTTTTCATATCTTCAGTATTTTGCTTCCACAACTTTTTGTTCTCTGTATAATCTATAATCCTCTTTAAGAATTATTAATAATAGTATTTTTAGTATGGATATCATGATTGGAATGGTAATTAAAAACGTGATTGCTTTTTAGTTCTTTCTCATAATGTTCATAGGTGAGTCTGTTTACTTCGTTCTTTAATAATATATCTTAAGAAGCTTGTTTTCATTTCTTTTTCACAAGTAAAAACAAGCTACCATTCATTAATTGAAATTGTATTCATAACGAATTAGAGGAGGAAGACACAGTTCTTCTGCTATATATTCTGAAATACAGATAGATTAAAGGAGGTATTTTTTTCCAAAGACAGAAGATTATGAAAGTTAAAATGACAAACAAAACTCTTATATCTTCTAAAAATTCAATATTTCTGTCTTTTAACCAAAGATTTTCTTCAGGAAAAACATTATACATATATAAGAGGAGGAAATTAATGTCCAGATGAACAAATTTAAATAAACAACAATCATGAATGCTACTATTACATAAATATCTCGTTTGTCTTATATTATTACATTGTTGACTCCTTGATTAATATTATTACTAATTAACATTATTATTAATACTTTGACATTCATTCTTAATCATTGTTTACATTGCTGATTTTTAATTTATTTTTTAACTTGTGATTCTTCTCTGAAAAGTTTTTGAATAATCCAAATAAAATTTCGTTGACTTTTAAATTTTTTTCTTTATTGATACATTCACTCCTATTAATGAAACACGATTCTATTAAATATCTCTCCGTTTCATCATGTGTTTCATAAATAACTCTCACAACATGGTCCGGATTGTGGCATAATTCTTGTACATGGTAAGCCCAATCAGATTCTCCCTTCTTCTTCCCTTTGAAAGCCCTTACATGTTCTTCTTCTCGTTCTTTGAGAGATCCACCCATGCTTCCAATATAAATTTCGCTACAAACCCTGCATTCTAATATGCCCCATTTTAATAATATGTTGTCATTTCTATTGACTTTTTTCTTAATCAATTTGTTGCCTTTATAATAATCTTAATTTTGTTTTCTTTACATACTTCCTTAACGTTCTTATCAATGTTTATACCAATTGGTAATTTCAAGAATCTATTTCCAAAATTTGTATCTTGATTCATTTTTCTTCATTTTTTTGTTTGCTATGGTTCTTATAGTTGTCACTTAGATATCAAATGTGCCTACCTCTATGGAACTCTTCATGAGGATATCTACCTACGTCCACCACCTGGTTATCGCCAAGCAGACATCATCATCTGGAAGCTTAGTCGAGCCCCCTACGGACTTTATCAGTCCAGCCGAGAGTGGGTTAAGAAACTAGATAACGCTTTTGAAAGCCGTGGTTTTGAGAAACTGCAAGCGACTAATTGTATCTATATGTTCAAGAAGACAGCCATAGTTTTATTTTATGTAGATGATCTCACCATCTTTGCGAAAGATGAAATGAGTAAAAGAGAAGTTATCAAAATAGCAGAAAAATACAATGTCAGAAATCTTGGAGAACTTGTCGATTTCTTGGAGTAAAATTTGAGAAGGTCAACAATTGCTGGACTGTCCACCAGCGGACCTATATCCAAGAATTAGTTCACCATTTTGATTTGGAAGAAACAAGACCTGTCAATGTACCATTGGATGCTTGCATATTTTTCACTGCCCGAAAAGACGACTCAAGATTCTATCAAATACCGATCACTGATTGGAGCCCTGAAGTATGTAGCTTCACGAACTAGACCAGACATCTTATCTTCAGTAATTGCTCTTGCACAATTTAATTCGAATCCTGAACGTGATCATTGGAGACTTCTTCATGCCCTTGTATACGCATACACAACTCAAGACTTAAGCATTGTTTACTGACCAACCATAGCAAAGCCAGTGTTAACATTTTATATAGACAGCTCATGGGCTTCAAATATTGATGACCGCAAATCTTGGTCTGGCTACATAGGAGTACTTTCTAGAATTCCCATTACTTAGCGTGCCGGCAATCTGTGAAGTCATCTGGCTTAGAGTGATACAGAAAGAAATCTCATGGATTCCTGTTTACACTCCAACAAAAGTATATTGTGACAATCAGTCTGCAATTGCCTTCACAAAAGATAATAAAGAACACATGCAGACTAAGCATATAGACATAAGATATAAGTTTGTCCAAAACATCCTGCATCAAGATTTTTTTACATAGCAACTTCTGACAGTCTTTACGAAACCCTTGACCAGAGTGCCCTGTCAAAGAGTATGAAGTACCATGCTGCAAGTGTTGACTACCCAGCTAGAAGAAGTAGTTCAGAAGACAATAACAAGACCATAAGTGACTTGATCGGTCTGCTACCGAAAAGGGGTAGTATGTTAGAATAATTGACAATGGTTTTTAGCCAGCCGGGCTTTTCTCTGTTTAAAACAAAAAGACTCATAGGTGGCAGCACCAGATGGACTGTTATTGTCGCTACTAGCAACCTGTTGGACTCTGTTCTTTCCCTTCACATGTATGTTTGATATTATTTAGCAGACTTTTATTTTCTGCTAAAAACATTGAACTTTTATTTTCTGATTAAAAACTATTCCAATGTGTTTCATAACATCACAATGCATGCAACACAACATCATCCTGTTGACTGCAGAACATGGTCGAAGATGCCAGGTGCACGTCGAATTATTTTGCATCCATCCACTATGCGATCATGCAGTGCATGGGAGTCAGGTCACTAATGCTTTAAGGTAGCCCCATTCGAAAAAGTCCAGAGGGTTTAAATCAGGGGAATGAGCAGGCCATGCTGTTGGTCCCCCTCTTCCAATCCAGCGGTCAGGATAACGTTGATTCAAAAGTCGTCGCTGTATGGCTGAAATGAGGTGGCGCATCATCATGTATGTGACGATGCAAAGGAACATCCTCCAGGCAGGTATGCAACTCATTTTCCAGGCAATCCCTTTAAGCATCGCTGGTTAGTCTAGCTGGCAGAAAAACTGGTCCAGTGAGATGGTCGCCGATGACACCAATCCAAACATTTTCGGAAAACCTTAGTTGGTGCCGTGACTGTGTGATAGCATGCAGGTTTTCATCGGACCAGTGGTGAACGTTATGAAAATTCATAATGGCATCTTTCGTGAACAAGACTTGGTGAAAAGCACAGACTGTGCGAAAGTAGGATGAACACAGTGTTGCAGATACCATGTCCAAAGACCACACATGGAGGAAAATCGATGGGTGACAGACCTTGCACTCTCTGTATGTGATATGGGTAGAGAAGCTGTTTCTGGAGGATTTTGTGCTCACTTTGCTTGGATAAGCCAACTTCTCTGGCAATCTTTCTAGTGGATGTTCCAAGATTTTCTGCAACTTCTTCCAGCACCTGTTCTTCAATGTATTTTCTGATCTGTCTCTATCGACAGTATCGGGCGTAAATGATCCTGTCTCAGCCAGACAACGATGAATCGCACTAAATGTGTTAGTGGATGGATACTGTTGTTGCAGAAAGTCTTCCTGGTACAGTCGTGCAGCTTCTGTGCAATTTCCATTGGCTCTTCCATAAGTGAAATGGATGTCGGCCATCTCTGCATTGCTATACCTTAAAGTCTGGAATGCATTCAACCAGACTGCTCCACTTTTGGTGGGGGGGGGGGTCATTGAACATTACAGGTCACGATTACTGAGAAGCAATTTAAAGACTACGATACAACGTAAAGTCCAACACCTCTGTAATGTTTCATCGTTTTTATCTTGGAAATAACGCATTTCCAGATCAATGTTTATATGACATTTATTCGTTGTTTTGCATGATTGAATTCAGCCTTTAAGTTTCGCAGCACATTTCAAGTACACCCTGTATACAGGGCCGCGCCAAGGTATGTTGGCGCCGGGGTGCCAGGCAAAAGTTGCCGCCCCTAATAAACTAAATTATTTGTCGCCCCCCCCCCCCCCCCAAGATGTGCCGCCCAGGTGCCCAGCACCCCTGCTTGGCGCGGCCCTGCCATATACATCGAGAAAGTGTACTTGGATTATACTGTTTTACCAAATATGTACAATGAGGAAGTGTTTATGGATTAAACTGCTTTACCAAATATGTACTGAGAAAGTGTACTTGGATTATACTGTTTTACTAAATATGTTCTGAGAAAGTGTACCTGAATTAAACAGGTGTACCAAATATGTACATTGATGAGGTGTCCTTGGGTAAACTGCTTTACCAAATATGTATATTGACGAATTATATTTAGTTTAAACTACTGTACCAATAACGCACACTGAGTTAGTGTAATTCAGCTAAACTGCTTTATCAAATATTTATGATGAAGTGTATCTGGATTAAACTACTTTACCAAATATGTACATGGAGGAAATGATATAGCAAATAAGAATCATAACATATAACAAAGTAAAAATAAATTGTTTTATTTAGCTTAATTCTTTCTTTGTTAAATTGTTTATTTAAATTTAACTCTTCACTTTGTTATATTGTTTGTTTATTTAAATTTAACTCTTACTTTGTTATATTGTTTACTGTCTCAAAAGCCGAGGACTAAATCATACTTGAAGAAGGCTGGAGGAATCTAACAATATATAGATCAATATATAAATCAAAATATATAGTAGATTAAATATGTTGTAAACATTAGTAGAAGTTTGGTGCTATGATTTATATAATGTTCAACTTTTATGGAGGACCATCATTTATCTCAGAGGTCCACGGTTCTCTTCAGTGACGAGTCAAGATTCAGTCTGTAGCCTGACAATCACTGTGCCCTAATCTGGAGTGAATGTGGAACATGAGAGAATCCACGTTTCGTGCAAGAAAGATTAATCGAACTGACATCTATTAATTAGTATTGTTTTGTTTATGTTGAGAAAAAAATAAATATAATAATAATCTTACATTATAAAAGCGTTATTCTGTCTGTCATAAGACTTTACGTTTTTTCCAATTTTGTGACCAAACTATAAGATATAGATTGGTCATGTAAATGGATAAAATGTAGATCTTTTTAAGACAAACAAAATGCTACAAAAATCTTTCGAAAAAAGTTTTTGGTTTCCAAGAAGGCGCCTTTTAAAGGGTCAAATTTGACTTTTTCTCAATTTAAACGAAAAGCATAAAGATGGAAGAGAACATTATATTGAGAAAATGTTGATATTTGAAAGTTCTATCGAACGATGTATCACTTATTCACAAACGCTTCAGCGTTTGCAAGATACCTGCAAAAATGTGAATATTCAGTGCGTGACGCTGACCCACAATACATCCGAGTTATTCGGAGAAGCCACAATGGGTTGGGAAGTTATATATTCTCCGACGATCGCAACATTAATTTGCTAAATAAATAAAGTTTGTTTTTTGAATGCTATATATGCAAGAGTTCCGGAGCGAAGCGATGGTACCCCGCTATTATTATTATATATTATAAAAACGTACATTATAAAAAAGGTTATTCTGTCTGTCATTCTATGAGCAAAATGTTAAATTATAAATTACAAAAACGTCGGAGCAAGGAAATCTTTTGGAAAATGATTCAAGAATTTTCACAAAACACGTTATTTATCATGAAGTTTCGTTATCAAAAATGTGTTTGTGTTGTCAAACACAAAATATTAACATTTTAGCCCTATATAAACCAACAAAACACAAAGAAAGGTAAATTTATTGAAAAATTAGAGAATCTATTCATAAAAAATGAAAATATATCAAACAACTGTCCAACTATACTAATTGGCGACGTAAATGTAGATCTTTTCAAAATGAATAAAAACAATGCAGTAGCCTACAGAAATACCTAAAACTTATGTGCAATAATGGTTTCAAAAATTGTCTTTACGGAACAACAAGAAACAACTGTACAATTCATGGAAACACGAAAACAAATATAGATCATATTTTCATAAATAAGCATGATATCGAAACACCAGGAATAATATATAAAGAACGAATCTCGGATAATAAGAGTTGAAAAGGAGAAAATAACAGATCCAAATATAATCTATGAAGAACTAATCAATAAGTTTAACAAAATAAAATTCATAAAAATCTACCTATATAAAAAGAAAATTCCTGACTCCCTCACTGACTGACTCATCAACATCCACCCCAAACCCTTGGATCTAGAAAGCTGAAATTTTGCACAGAGGTTCCCTTTATGATGTCGACAAGGAATAAGGCCGGATTTTTCGAAATTCCCACGGGATAGGGAATAATCTGACCATGAAGTGTGTGGTGCCAACCCGCAATACACCCGAGTTAAGCGGAGAAGGCCACAATGGGCTGTGAAGTCGTCTATTCTCCGATCTCAATCATAATTTGCTAAATAAATAAAGTTTTTTTTTAATGCTATATATGCAAGGGTTCCGGAGCGAAGCGACGGTACCCGTCTAGTAATAATAATAATAATAATAATAGTGCTGGCCCCAATTTATTCCTTTGGGCCCGGCCAGTACTGTCAGCTAAGACCTGACTCTCCAAATTCTTCTGACTTATGACTGCTCTTCTTCCATATTTTATTGATGGATTCCAGGATGAACAAACTTGAACATTTCTCTCTCTCATAGCTACTCACAGCTGACTTTATGCATCTGAGCATGTGAGTTCATTCCTGCAGGAGAGAAGGGAATTCATTCATTATGTTGTGGTTGTTAAGGTGGACTACTGTCACGTAACAATTAATCATTGAAAATAAAATAAAATAAAACACAAACACTAATGTGATTTGAAAAACAAGCTCAAAAACCCATTGAGTCAAACTTCCTATTTTCAAATTGTTGCACAACAAAACTATTGGAAAAAAATCGTTCAAAATTAGTTACCTTTATTAATTGTTTCCATAGTATAATTAGTTGCATATAAATTTCAGGTCTGTGAAGTTTTTTTTAAATATATATATGTTTGTGTGTGTAGGTTACAGCAATTGGCATAATTCATTTTTCTGATTTGATCTGAAATGTTGGAGATGATATTAATGACATTTTTTTAAAAATTAGGAACAATTATTGTTCATAATTAGGGTAAGTAAAACATCTTCAGTTTCACGTGCGAAATCGACTCCGTCACGGTGGCCGATGGACAATGGTATGCATTCCGTTAACTGCTGAACATCGCAGAACCCGCAGTAGGTGGGCTGCAGGGCCGCGCCAAGCAGGGGTGCCTGGGATGCACGGCATCTGGCGGCGGGCGGCAAATAATTTAGTATAGAAATACTAATGGAAAGGAAATATAAGCCAAATATGTAATTATGAATATATTTGTTTTATTATGAAAAATACTAAATTTAGCTAATTAAGGCGGCAACTTTTGCCTGGCACCCCAGTGCCATCATACCTTGGCGCGGCCCTGGTGGGCTGAAATGCATCTTTCTTGGATTCGTAAAGAGAGGCCTATGGTTCTCTTCAGTGACGAGTCAAGATTCAGTCTGTAGCCTGACAATCACTGTGGCCTGATCTGGAGTGAACGTGGAACATGAGAGAATCCATGTTTCATGCAAGAAAGATTCCGTTGGTGGAGGTGGAATCATGGTGTGGGCACGCATCAGTATTCATGGTCGTACCGACCTACATGTTGTTATGGAATGGAAATGAAATGATAAATGATGTAAGATATTGGGATGAAATTCTATAGCCTATAGTGGTATCCTACACTGGAGCAGTTGGGGCCAACTTTATGGACAATATGCACGCTCCCACCTTTCGATCTCGTCAACAACAGGCTGCAAGAGGCTGGAATCGAGCGCAGAATGGACTGGCTTTCACATTCTCCAGATCTGAATCCCACCGAACACGCTTGGGATGCACTAGGAAGACGTGTTGCCAGTCACCAATCACCTCCCATAACACTTTCTCTTAAGTTGCCCTGGTATGCTAGTGGTCACGAATCTCACAGGAACTGCTGGATAAGTTGATCCTCTCCATGCCTCATCGCTGTCAGTGTCAAGTCTCAGGTGACCATACACCTTACTGAACAGCAATGTACGACATATTTTTCACGTTTGACATGCGAATGTTAACCCCTGTCCATGTCACATCCTGCTTAATCCCAATAAATGGATTCAGCACCTCATTTACATAATCAGATAACTTCCATTTTCGTGTCATTTGCTTCTCTAATGATGTTCTTTAATAAATAAACTCAAATGCCTCTGTTTTTTGGGTGCATTATATTCATTTTGCAATATCCCCTAAATTTTGTGAGCAGTGTATTTTTCTTGTCTTTTATAAAATAAAAATAGATTTTTGAAAACGTAATAGATGTTACAAGAACCAAGTTGGGAATGGTTTATTTTTGCCCTTAATTTTTTGTGACACTTCTTTAACCACAGATGAATCTCTAATGTTTAGCTTAAAGGCTTAATGTGTATATATTAAAATAGAGAAATTGAAAATAAATAAAATGCACTTACTTGTAAACAGGATAAAAGGAGAATAAAAAAGACGGTAATAAACCTACAGTTTCGGAATACTGAGCATATTCCATCATCAGGGACGGCACAAACATGTAGGACATCACAAAATGTTTAGGACGACACGAGGTGGGGGTACATAGTGAGAGTGATGGAAGTGAAGGGGTTAAGGAGGTTTAGCAATACCGATGGGCATTTGCCCGCCGGTGATAAGAGTTGTATGCCTTAAGCTGGATAATGTAGAAAGATTCAGCTAGGAGATGTTGGGATAGTTTATTGTGGTGGGAGAGGGGTTTGGCAGCAGAGAAGTTCGGGGTGTGTCCAGTCTCACTGTAGCGTGCGACTGTATACAAATGTGTGGGGTCTGTGTTTGTGAAGGCTTTTTTGTCTTGTTTTATACGTGTGGATAACAGTCAGGATGTTTGTCTTACCTACAACGGGCACTGATTACAAGAGATCCAATATACTGTATTGGATATACACTGTAGACTTTCTAATATGCAGAGCCCTCACAACATGCTCTACAAAATTGATCTTACAACTGAATTAAACACCATTTACATCATACTTAATCTACATAACTAACAGAACTGTCTCAATATCCTAAAACACAATCTAAACGAGCAGTCCAAAACATAATCCCCCAAACCCCGTCAAATACATCCCCTTTCCCTACTATCCACCCCTTGAAAATTCATTAAAAAATTCCTTCCTAAAAAAACTGAAGATGTTGAGCTGTCTGGATATCTGGTGAAGGAACAAGCCAAACTTTTCCATGAAGAACTAGGATTAAATTATGTGTGCTTAGTAGTGAAGGCTGGCTGCAGCATTTAAGGATCGACATGGCTTAAAGTTTCGTACAGTGCATGGTGAAAAATGTTCAGTGGGAGAAGGAAGCAGCTGCTAAATTTGTTGAGTTCACCAAGTTAGCTTCAGATGAAAAATTAAGTCCTGAGCATGTCTACAATGCAGAGGAGACAGCGTCGTATTGGAAATGTACACCAAAAAGAACTCTGACAACTGAGGATACAGAATCACTAACATGCTATAAAGCATCGAAAGATCATGTCACTGTGTTGGGCTGCTCTAATGCCGCAGGAACGCACAGGTGTAAGTTGCTGGTCATTGGTAAAAGTTTACATCCCAGGCTTTCAAAGTATGACAGAGTTACCTGTGATTTAACATGCCAAGGATGGATAACTGACATTACATTGGATTGGTTTAAAAATTACTTTGTTCCCGAAGCAAGAGCTCACTGTTACTCTGTTGGCCTGGACCACAAATGTATGATAATGCTTATTTTAGATAACTATTCTGCATATCTGAAAGCAGAGCTCCTGGTAAAGAACAATGTTTGTGGTAACTACCTCCCACCGAACTGTAAATATTAATTCAACACCAGGACAATAGCATACTACGTTCTTTTTAAGTCTAAGTATGGCACCCATTTTATGAGTGCAGTTAACTATGGCAGACCAGTATGAAAGTTTCATAAGGAATTTAATATGAGAGACATGACTTACAGTGTTGCCATTGCTCAGAAGTCTGTAGAAACATCCACATTGAAAAATGGATGGCATAAATAAATGGAGGGTTAATGTTTGAGACAACATCTGGTGAAGACAATGAAAATGACATTACACGATTTAGGGCTTCAAAGGAAAAACAAATTATACATAATCTTCTTTCTTTTGCTCATGATCTGACTAATCCTGCTGCGAAAGATCTTGCACTGAGGATGGACGAAGATAATGTACGAGAATGGATGAATATAGATGACGATGCAGCTACTGTTTATCATTTTACTGGCTCAGAAATTGTGCAGATGGTAGTAAGTCCATAGCAACAAGCTAGTGGAGAAAGCAGTGATAGAAAATGAGTAAGATGTAGCAGAAAGTCTCTGCATTGATAGGTTAATTAAGTTGACAGATGAACTGTTAAAAGATCTACAGCAACATAGTTTTAAAAGTGAACAAGAAATAATGAATGTTTACGTGCTGGAGTATAAACTAATCAAAGAAAGGCCAAAATATATGAAAAAAAAAAATAACTAAAGCGTGCAACAGAGGAGCTACCACTTGAAAACCCAGAACCTTCAACATCTGCTCAGCCAGATGTGCTGCCACCGTCATCATCAGTTCTGACATCTGTCACCTTCCAAGATGAAGATGATGGGAATTTTGACAGCCCTTCACCTGAAGACATGTAAATGTGCTTAGTTGCAAATTTCAGTTCTTCACTTTGGAAGAGGCAGTGATGAACTTTCTTGTGCAAGTCAACAGAATTGCCTGTAAAATCATTTATTTTACCTGTGCTTCATTAAAATTTCACTTGATTTTCATTTAATGTTTCTTTTTTAATTAACTTGAACTGATTTACGGGATATTTTAAAGGTAGGATGAGGTGGTTAGATGTTGGGTTAAGTGTATCCTACCTAATCACTGATCCGGCACCCTGCCAGTCCCGATGATGCTGGATTAGTGATTGTGTGCTGTATAAATATACATACGTAAGTTCAAATTGCATCTTAATTATTTATATATCAATTTCACTAATTAATTGATTTGTTTTATACATATTTTGTCCTATTAGTTATTAATATATTTATTCTCATGATTTGTATTGGTAAGAGGAGGTTGGAAAAAGCTCAGATATTAAAGAAAATAACATACATAGATAAACTCTTTACAAACTTTTAATCGTAATATTTCGTCTTCTTTGGGCAAGAAGACTTCATCAGACAAAGGAGGACAGGAAAAATATTCCTTTTTCCTCCAAATTCGTTTTACATTAAGAATTTCATTATTTTTTTTAACAAACTGTAACAATTTACATATCGTACATGTCTTCCGTGAATACAATAATTGGGGCAATTCGACATTCTTTCAGCAAACTCTTCCTTTTCATTTCTAGAGCAATACAAATACTCCACATATCTCATTTTAGTATTTAAAATAGATTTATTAAATACTTCAAATTGCGAATTTTCGAGAAGTTTTAAATTCGTCTTCTATTTTTCAAGCGTATAACGTAAAAGGAATAATACAACAAAAGCAAAAATGGTTAGAAGTTTAAACAAATTCTAAAATCTCGTGAATCAAGTAATTTAGTTGTTGTTATAAAAATGGATGGCATGGAGCCTTGAATGTAGCCTTCAACAGTGATAAAACTGGTATATCTGACTGGGCGGATCATTTAAAACCAACCAACATAATGCAGACCCTATAGTAAAGATTTTATTTCATATTTTAGATGAAAAAGAAAGGTTTATGATTGAATCTTGTATCATAAACACTTTCCCATGCATTAATAAAGATAAATTTTTGAAAGTTAGTGATTTCCCTTTTAATAAGTTTAAGAGATGTATTAGAAATACAGAAATATTTTTGCAAATGCCATTGAATCTAGATGTTTTAATGATAGTTATTGTAAATTGATCTTATTATTTACTAATCTATATTACTAAAATCTTTTATTTCTCTGTCTGTCTGTGTGTATGTCCGGCGCAATTTTCTGAGAGAATGGAAAATAGAAATAATTTTTACAATGAAACATCCGCGACAGGAATCGAACCTGCAACCTTCTGATCCGAAGTCAGATGCCTTATCCATTAGGCCATAGGGACTACAACTCTCTCCATATGGTTTTTTGACTTATATCTCCTTTCCTTTCCCCCATCAATAAGGAATGTATTCAATCTTTTTTTTGAATCTCAAGATTGTTTATTTATTTCACATCAGTCAGTTTATTTGTAATTCGAAACTGACAATTAGAACGATAATTGCCGAAACGTTGCAATATTTTAAATATTCTTACTTAACCAAATCCTATGTGATATTGAAAAATATGTGGGTGTACACGCCAGATGTTGGAGTAAAGAAAACAGAGTCAAGAAAGAGAGAAGCACTCTTTTTTTGAGGTGGAATACCGAAAAAATCACTATTTGCAACTCAAAAACCATCAATAAATGTAACTCAAACGTCACTGAAAAGTGACAATTATAATTAAAATGAGAGTCAAAAAAGAATGATGCGATACTTCTATTAGATAGAATACTGAAAAATCACTATCTGTAACTCAGAAACCATCAATATTTGGAACACAAAAGCCACTGAAAAGTGCCACTTAGAATAAAAAAAGAGACTCAAAAAAGAAAGAAGCAGTATTTCTATTAGATAGAATACTGAACAATATTGTAACTCAGAAACCACTGAAAAGTATCATTTGGAATAAAAATAAAAAAAAAAGAGTCAAGAAATAAGAAGCAGTATTTCATTAGGTAGAATACTGAAAAATCACTATTTGTAACTCAAAAACCATCACTATTTCTAACTCGAAAACCACTGAAAAGTATCAATAGGAATAAAAAAAAAAAGATAGTCAAGAAAGAAAGATGCACTATTTCTATTAGGTAGAATACTGCTCAGAAGTTAGACGTCTTAGCCATTAGATCACTAGGCCTACATTCTAATCTCTGTAAAAAAAAATATATATCATAGATATATGATTTATAAGGTGGTTCTAAAAGCAGTCGTAGATTGAGAGAATATAGACATCAAAAATTAAATTTAAAAAAAAGCTTTTAAAAAATTTTAGTTTGAGTTTCCTTGCTGTAATTTGTGTGTGTGTGTGTTTTTTTTAATAAATAAAAAATTGTTTTCCGTTACATAAGGGAGGCTTCCGGAGCGAAGCGACGGGTAGCCGACTAGTTGATCTAATTATCATATTCATAATTAAATTATTGTTATTAATGTATTCACTGTCCAATTATTGTGTTCAAAAGAAGACACGTATATAAATTGTTCCAATTATTGTATTCACGGAAGACTTGTACGGTATATAAATTGTTAGTTTGTTAAAAAATAATGAAATTCTTAATAAAAAACGATATTTTTCCTGTCCTACTTCATCTGATGAAGTCTTCTTGCCCAAAGAAGACGAAATATCACGATTAAAAGTTTGTAAAAAGAGTTTATCTGTGTTTGTTATTTTCTTTGAAATGAAGTTTATGGAATTTTTCAAAATATACTAAACTTATAATTAAACAGAAAATAAATATCTAACTAAAAAAATTGATCTCTTTTGTAAAATCTGTCGACACTGAAAGAGCTATTTATATTGATTGGAAAAGAAAAATAATGTTGAAGCTTAAGTACAATAAAATGAGAGGTTATCTTTTTCTTAATAGTATTTGTCGCGCACACCATTTTCTTCATTGTATCATTGCTTTACAGTGTTCATTAAACCAAGTGTCCTCAAGATGCACAGTTGTTTTTTTTTTTTCTTTCTTTCAGGAAATTGCCATTATATTCACGACAAAGGACTGCAACATTTACTGTTTCGATAAAAAATTTTCCTGTATGATTTTCTTATACTTTATATGATGCTTTGGATGCAGAATATGAAGCAATGAATGTTTTACTCTTACTTTTCATTTATTTTCGAAAGAATTGTTAGTTGTCATTTTCTTGGAAAAAATTTCATTGGCGATAACTCTGAGAACAGATATATCAAATTCATCCATATCAAAATCTGGTCATCCTGCAAAGGATTACTAACCACCAGTACATCATTATCAGCTGAGATTCTCTCAATCGGTTCAGCCATACAAGCGCCATTCTCTTGTTTCTAGAAATACTGTAAAACATTCAAATTATACCCTGGCCTGGTTGTGGATATTTGTCACGTTTGCTTCTAGGTACTGTCACAAACACTATTCGTGCCCTGCTATTCATATCCCTTTCCATTTTTCTTTCTTGATAATATTTCTAATCACATTTTTCTTTTCCTTTTCTGATCATTTCTAACTTTCCATATTTCTCTCTCGTCGTTTCTCAGTCCTGGCATCTGAAAGGCTGCATGCCCTCGCCAACTCGGCACCAAGATATCTTACACTATGGTTTAACAACTTTGAGAGACTCGTGAAAGTTTCACCTGAAATTACACAATGTCCATCTTGCCATAACGCCCATTGTTTCGGGAACTAAAAGCTTGTTTTCCATCTTTCCCCCTGTTGTAAATTGCTCCAGAAATGCTCTCAACTGGGAGAACAAAAGGGCCTGTATCGCAGCAAAGAGTGGTGAGTCAGGGGCGACGGAAAGTCTCGGCATCCCCCCCTCCCCCAATGGAATATAATGGCCGCCCTCAAGAGGAAGCACGGAGTATATGAGAAGAAGCGGAGCTTTGGGAAAGATGACATGGGTTCAAGTAGCCAGCGGTCTCAGTCGTCAAGAACCCCGCCAGCCTCCACCGTGCTCTGAGTTAACCCATGACGGAAACCCGGCGAGCAGCGTTTGAGAAAGTGAGGTGCAGGTAAGACGACCCCGGTTCATGCGGCAAGCAGTACCGGTCGTTGCAGAAACCTGCATGCCTTCACCTTTGGTTGGCGCTCACCCCATAAATAGGTCGGCGGCAGTGCTTGTGCGAAAAGGCGAGAGACATAAGGATAAGGATAAGGATAAGGATAATAAAGGGTCGGCACTTGCCGTTCTGCCACTTAGACCTCACAATTTGGGTCCATTGTGTCCCCTCATAAAACATTGGTAAAAAAAAACCATTGTTTATACTTCAACTTGAGGTTGAGTTGCTGTGGTCATAAAAGTCCTGTAGACTTACAGAAAGATAAGATGACCTTAATATTAAAGGTGGAGATGTTATTTGTGGTAAGTCTAATCCTGCCAAAAATCTCCCATCTGTTCCTAGCCAAAGCTGGACAAAAACATAGAATGTGTTCAGGAGTTTCCTGATCCATTCCACATTTTCTGCATAGATCACTTTGGGTGATGCCAAGTATATGCAGGTGTCTGTTGAGAGTACAGTGTCCTGTAAGAACTCCTGTAATCATTTTGCAATGTTTTCTGTCTAAATTTAAGACTGACATTGCAAGGTGATGGTCAGGTCTTTGTATAAACAACTTGGCCTGCCTCATACCATGCGAGGCAATCCAATGCCTATGGAACTGTTTTTCCAAGACAGCTCCAAGTAATTGTTTGCCTAGATTGAATGAGAAACCTAAGAAGGGTTCCGGGCCAATCGGAGTCGAAGACGAGCCTCTTTTGGCCAACAGGTCCGCTTTCTCATTTCCATCAATACCTAAATGCCCAGGAACCCAGTACAAATAAACCAAATTTCTACTGGCTAGACAGGTTAGGATCTCTCTACATTCAGCAACAAGCTGAGAGGTGCAAACAGGGCTGCTCAGAGCATGCAAAGCTGCTTGACTATCTGAGCAGATATAAATAGTCCTATTGACATAGTGACGGTTGAGGTTTTCATATGCACAAAAAAGAATAGCATATACCTCAGCCTGAAATACAGTGCATTGGGTCCCAAGGGCTTGGAAGAAGCTAGCCCTTGGTCTCAGCCCATATATTCCGGCTCCCGTCTTGTTTCCAATCCTGGATCCATCCGTAAACCAGACGATACTCCAGGGGGGTAACAAATCATGTCCCTTGGCCAGCCATTCTTCTCTACAAGGAAAGTGAATGACATAGTTGGGTATCGCGTTAAAATTAATAGTCAAAACAGTTCTAAGAGAGAGCATAGGCGATAAGTCCTGTGCTTCTCTCCAGATACTGGAGTGATAGGAGGTGTTGTCACACCATTTGCCTTGATTAACCAGCCTAAAGGCGGTTTTTCTGGCTTGATGCTCGATAAAGAGATGAAGAGGAGGCAGATCCAAAATTGCCTCCAAGGCGGCAGTAGGTGCCGTTTTTAAAGATCTGGTAATTCCTAGACAGGCTAGACGTTGAAGCTTACACAAGAGCTTCCTAGCCGTCTTCAGCCTTGTTCTAGTCCACCAGACAATAGCTGCATAGCACAGTGCAGTTCTAACCAGAGTCACATAAAGCCAATAAATAATCTTTGGCTGAAGACCCCATGAGCAACCAAAAGTCCTTCTGCACATCCAAAAGGTAGCAATGGATTTCTTGATCCTCATATCAAGATGTTCTTTCCAGGTCAGTTTGGAGTCAAGAATGACTCCAAGAAACTTGACACTTTTGGAAAGATCAATTTGTTTATTAAATAGGTTTAAAGTCAAGGTTTTCCCTATCTTTCGTTTCCTAGTAAAATTTACTAGGGTTGCTTTGTTAGGATTGACCTTAAGATCGATACTGCAGCACCAGGCCTGTACACAGCTAAGAGCCCTTTGCATGAGCTCAAAGACTGTCCCAGGATCTAGGCCACAAATAAGGATAGCAAGGTCATCCGCATAGGCTTGGGAGTAGAAACCGAGTTTCTGAAGTTCCTCAAGGAGAGAGTCCATCACCAGACACCAGAGCAATGGCGAGACAACTCCTCCCTGAGGACAACCTCTCATAGCCTTAGTTGAAATGGTGTTGCCAGAAAGGTGTACACATATGGTGCGAGTTGACAGCATATTCCTAATCCATCTAATAATAGATGGATCAACACCATGCTGTTCAGCTGCATTACAAATGGAGTCATAAGATGTGTGATCAAATGCTCCTTCTATATCAAGAAAGGCGCCAAGGGCCATCTGCCCATGGGACAGAGAACGTTCTATCCTATGTACCAGATGGTGTAAGGCTGTTTCAGTAGAGAGTCCTTTCTGATAGGCATATTGCCTGCAATGTAGTGGATGTTTCAAGAGAGCAACATCCCTTAGGTATCGATCAACCAATCTTTCCAAAGTCTTCAGTAAAAAGGAAGAGAGGCTGATTGGTCTGAAGGATTTGGCAGAGGTATAGTCAGACCGTCCTGCCTTTGGAATAAAGACAACTCTTGTCTTTCTCCAGTTCATGGGAACATAGCCTAGAGCTAGACAAGAGCGATAAATATGTACAAGGGGAGAAGTAATAATTTCCAAGCCATTTGTAAGAAGAGCCGGAAAAATATCATCCTCTCCTGCTGCTTTGAAGGGTTTGAAGCTGGAAATAGCTTGCTTAACCTTTTCATAAGAGACAATGCTTTTGACAAGAGAAAAATCTTTGCTTAAAGATGCATGTTGAATAGAAGTATCAGAAGCTCCTGAGTCCGGGAAATGAACCTCCAGTAGGTGCCTATAAGCCTCTTCCTCGGATGAGGCAAAAACCCCACTGGGCAGTAACAAAGATCCCAGTTTCGTCTCAGAGCTTTTGGATAAAGCCTTGGTGAGCCTTGTGGCAACAGGCAAAGTCCCTATGTTGTCACAAAAGGCTCTCCAGGATGTTCTTTTCGAGTGCCTAATGGCACGTTTGTAGTTCTTTTGTGATTCTTTATAAGAGTCCCAAGCTTGCGTAGTACCCTTGAGTTTTGCTTTGTTAAGTAATTTTCGGGTCTTAGACCGGAGTCTATCCAGGAATGGATTCCACCAGGTTACGTTGTTCCTTCGTTTACTACGAAGTGAACAGTTCTGCCGATAAGCAGAGACGAGGGCATTTGTGAGAAAGCAAACAGAGTTTTCTATGCCATACTCGTCTCGATAAAGAGCAGGAAAACCTGCCATGCAACTTTTTAGATCTTCCTTATAGAAATCCCAATTGGTAAGCCTTGGGTTCCTATACAAGTCTTCACTGAGCACCTCCGTGCTCAAAGAGAAGAGAATATGTCGATGGTCTGACAAGGAGATCTCTTGAGAAACCCTCCAATTGCATACCTCAGTCCTAAGACTTGTGGAAGCAAGGGTAAGATCCAATACTTCTTCCCTATGTGGGGTGAAGAAGGTAGGAACTGATCCTACATTTAAAATGTCCAGATCAGTAGAAGAAAGAAACTCTAGCAAGGCCTCCCCTCTGGTATTGATGTCGCTACTACCCCACACAATGTGGTGGGAGTTTGCGTCACATCCCAGAAGAAGGGGCAATCCAGAGTTCATACAGTAAGAAACCAGTTTCTTTACCTCGGAAGGAGGCGGATCAGAATTTGGTTCATGGGCAAAGTAAGCAGATGCAATGACAATGTCGCATCTGTTATTTCTAGGGAATCTGATAGCTACCAGATCCTTGGTACAAAATTCCGAGAGGAGGAAAAATTTTTTGTGCTTTGTAAAAATACAAGCACGTAGAGTAGTCTGTAAGCAATAATGCAAAGATCCTCCACATCCTCCCAGACCTCTAACTTTGTCTTTATAGAGCCAAGGTTCTTGAATAAGGACAAAGTCAAGATCGAGCTCCGTGATTCTTTTGGAAAGTACCGCGGTAGCCGCTATGCAGTGCTGTAAGTTAATCTGTAAAAAAGAAAAAGAAGACATAATTTAAGCACATTTACTAGGTTAGAATAATAGAAAAGAAAACCAAACTTACCTAGTTTTTAGACTTCCATTTTCTCAGGTATAGGAGATGGTCCTTCCCTGTTAATGGCGTCTTCTTCTGTGACTTCTGAAGGAGTCCCTTTTTCCAGGAATTTAGGTCTCTCCTTTAGAGTCACTTCCGCAACATCTAGATTGATGCATGGTCGAAAGTTAACTTTCGCCAGTTGATTAACGGAATCCTCATCTAGTCCAATGACTAGCCTGAGTCCGTGTTTTTCTCTTTTGGTTTCCATGATCCTCCAAGTAGAGGCTTTAAGACCTGGATTCTGCCTTTCAAGCAGATAGGTCGCCTCACTTGGGTCAGTAATCTTTCCGGGAACCCAGAGCATAGCTCTGGTCAGACGGGGTATTTTTGTGGCTTCCACTGCGGAAAGCGCGACCCCTTCCCAGATTCTTAAATTGGGGACTGTTCCAAGGAGCCAGTCCCTACTGAAGATGTTATCTGCAGTGACAAAGATGTACTCTGTCCTGCGTTTTGTACCTCTGAAGCGAGGAACTTGTCCTGCTTCCGGGATCTGATGTATCAGTCGTCCTACTGCATAAGACAACTCCATCTGCTCTTCTTCAGTGAAGCTTTCAGATTTATTTGCCTTACGTATGGCAACCTGAAGAGCAGGATCCGCAGCTGTTGCATCAGCGTAGCTGCATGTACCGGGGCTACTAGAGGGAGATCCCCGTTGTCTCTTTGAGTGTAACACTGCTTCCGGTGGTGTGTTACCTTGGGACCTGTCACGTTTTGTGGCAGGCCCCTTGGCCCCACCTGAGGGTGCAGCAGGTCCCGGTGCTCTTTGGGTGGGCATGTTGGCAGCTCTTCCTGGTTGTCCAGTCAGAGCAGTACCTCCACGACCCTTCCCTCGTGCACCGGTTGTGCCGACTCCCCTCCCAGCAGTTCCGCCGGAGGTAGCCATGGCTGCTGCCTTAGCCTTCCTCCTTCTTTTTCTTTCTGCACCACTGATTCTGGCACGTTTTATTGCGTCCTGAATCTTCACGGTAAGTTCCCTTGTAGGTTCCCTACCGGAGTCAGAACTTTGAACCTCCTGAGGTTTCAGCATTTGCCGTCCCTCTTCTACAGTCTCGGGGAAGCTAGCTTCCGCGTTAATACCCTGAATAGGGATGTTTTCGGAGGTCTCTTCAAGAGAGCCCTCCATAGTTTTTGTGTTTAAATTTTCCATATAAAAACCAGGGAAAAGGGGGAAGCAAAAAGTCACCCTACGTAGTGCCCCCATGCGTAGGGAAGGCCCTTTTTTTATTTACTCCGGGATTCGGCCTGGTTTCCCCGAGGCACTGTTCAAGGCACTTTTAACCCCTGTGCCATCCATCCATCGGCACGGTCCGCATGACACCTTAGATTGGGGGGGAGTCTGGTTCGGGATGCAACGCACTGCCTCGCCTCCCACAGTGTCCTCGGACCCCGTGAAGACGAGGATTTCCACTATCCACCACCCGTCGACCCGCCAGGTTGCTGACTTCCCAAAGCCCCCGGGTACAAACTGTCACCCGGCCTGGAGGCGAGAGACATAGAAGACGTTGCGGATTCACACAGAAATATGATTCCACCAGTCTCCAACCCAGCCGCCTGTTCGCTCTTAGCTGCCGACATCTCCGAAGAAAAGGGTCGGCGACGGCGCACAAGGAAAAGCTGAATGTAGGGGTTCAGCTGTGCGTGTATGCCGGCAGCATTGTGAGACAACCCCACGAAGAGCAGTCGGCAACATTCCCTCCTATCTTCTAGCCGATTCCTGTGCGTTTTTCAGAAGCATCTTTGAGAGAAAGAGACAGATTTTAGTGCTCACAAGTGAACCTCCACAATGCCCAGCGGATTCCATCGAGACCGTCCCAGCCGTTCATCCCAATCAATGACGGATCTTGACCCTGTGTCACCCGTGAGAACTCTTATCAACCCAGGACTGATCATAATGGACAATTACAGAGTGAATATGTAACTTGTCTTTCCTTGATATAGTATCTTTCCTATTAGTTTATTCAGTAATAAAATCTTCCATTTAACCCTTCTCCTGAGTTTTGCTCCTTTCTCTTTTATCTGAAAGGCGCGGGCCACTGGTGAATTCCCAGTCGGTAGGCTAGCTTTCCACGGCACCTCCCTTTTTCCCGTCTAATCTCTGCACTCCCCCCCCTACCTATCTCTCCCTTTTATCCTGTGATCGTGGCTTGTTCTGGGAATGCATTAGATGGAGTGTGCCTAAAAACAACACATTACGGGAGTGAATTAAGGGATAACTTGAATTTACTAAATAAATGTGCAGTGACAAAGTAATAATTGTTATTTCTTTACGCAATTTGAAAAGAATACCAACTTTGCGATTTTTTTTTTTCCAAGCTCAGGAGCAAAACACCATCTTGGTTATTTTTTTTTCAGTCACTTTTGAGATTTTAACCCAAGTCTGAAAAACGTCTAATTTTTAAATATTGTTCCACATGGCCATTTAAATTTTTGAAAAAACTTCATCTACACTTCATTTTATTATCGAATTTTTGGAAGAATTTTCTATCTTCCTTCTTCAAGATTACAATGTATAGTCAGGTGATATCAAATTACAAAAGATTTCTTAGCATAGTTGTTAACAAAACTTAGCATTTTATCCTTAAAATGCTACTAACATATTATTATATTTACAATTGTTTCAAATTCAACAATTCTTAATTTTAATACAATTGTTTTATTTTACTAACAATCATTATAATAATCATAATTTTTTAAATTCATCGATTATTACACTTTTTTTGTTCTTGTTCATATGAATTTTTACCATTTCCCTAGCTAAATTTATGAAAATATTCTCAACTTCCAAACCTTTGCTTCTATTGTAATTTAAATTTCTTGTGTTTCTGATTATTATGCTTTCCAGTATTTTTCTTGTTTTTGTATCTTTTTCTAACATAATTATTTTTACTTCCTCCTTGATCCAATGTCCATTTTTCCTACAATGATATTCTATGTCAGATTTTTCTTTCAGGTCATTTTTAATACAATTAATATGTTCAAGAACCCTCTCCCGTGTTGTTTTACTTTCCCCAATATAAATTTTCCCACAATTTTGGTATTCCAATTCATAGATTAATCCCATGTTAGCTTTATTCTCATTTTTATTAATTTTTTGACATAAAATATTTTTCAATTTGTTGTTGTATTCAAAAGCTATCTTGATGTAAAATTTTTTACAAATTTTCTTCAAATACCAACTGCTATTATTTAGATAAGGTACTATAATTGTTTCTTTACTTTTGTTTTTATCCATTTCTTTAATCATAAACTTATCATAATTACTTATTGCTTTATTTAGAAAACTAATGCTATAATCATTTTTCATGAAAATCGTCTTCAATTCCTTTCTTAAAATCAGATTCACAACTTGAATTTTGATCCAATCTATGGATGTAATTATCAACAATATTCTTCTTGATCATAAAACTATGCCCTGATTTAAAATTTAGAATGTGCTCACTTTGAAACTCTTTTTTGTAATGTCTTAGGTACAAATTGTAATTATTCTTTTTTATCAAACATACATCCAAATAGTTCAATTTTCCTTCCTCTTCTTTTTCCATTTTAAATTTTATGTCTTGATTCTTACTATTAATGATGTTAAAAAAGTTTTGAAATTGTCTCGAGGTCCCAAACCATATAATCAAAATATCATCTGCATAGCGGTAATACTCAAAATTAAATTTAGATTCCTTAAGATTTGGATGTCAACGGTGATAAATATACGAGTAATTAATACATTCGATTTTGTTACAATTTAAACTTTAATTTAGAATATAACATTAATTTCAAATGATCATGTGCTTTATTACCAACTGCAGAAGATAACTGCGAAAAATTTTACGAACTATTTTAAAAACTACACTTTCTGATATAACACCAACAGAACTGCAAAATACGGCACTGCTGAGAACAACTTATATACGTGGTTGATACCTAAGTCTCCAGTGGAAATTCGTATCCACTACACACTGCCTGTATACAATGTTATTTTGAATAAAGATAATAAAAAGATAAATAAATAATACTTGCATAAATAAACCAATAAAGTGTAACTCATTTCACAAAAAAAGAAAACTAAAGCTGCAAGCGATGTGGCAGAGATCAAATAAGAAGAATAAACTAAAACCTTCGAACAAAGATCCATGGGAAATAAACTTAACCTGTACAGTCATAATAACTTACAATGATAGAAAAAAAAAAAAA
>JAFIDM010000004.1:69048091-69064680 GCA_023159025.1 Thereuonema tuberculata
TAACCTGTACAGTCATAATAACTTACAATGATAGAAAAAAAAAAAAAGAAAGCGCTAGGACACAAACTTAATCACAAAAGTAGTGGGTTTACAGAGAGGGAATAGGATTGGATTAAATAAAGAAAAAACAGGAAAACAAGAAAATGTCAGTTTTCTTTCAGATCTAAGTCAAACATTTAAAATAACAGGAATTTGGAATGGGAAGGATTATGAAGCTCATTCAATCAAAAAATTCCTTTTCTGAAGGGGGGGAAGGGTTTATAAAACCAGGGTTTTTTCCTATCCCCCCCCCCCCAAAGGGCTCAAAAATCTTAAGATTTCTTTCCATGGTGACTCTCCTAACTATGTTATTCAGATGAAACATTCTATCAATATAACAGCAGGTTACTGCTATCATATGTTCTGCAGAAGGAAATATTCCTAATTTATTTTTATAAGCAGGATCTGAATAATCTCCAAACAACTGTGTGAAAATTTAAATAGTAAGATGAATAAAATCACATAAAATAATATAAAAAAAATAATTAAAAAATCCTTTAAGATTTTTTTAATACGTTTGAATAATGACATCGACTGGCTCTTGGTTTTTGACAGCAAAGTTTTATGAGGTAACTAAAAAATTTTTTTGTTCTCTTAGGTTTGGAATCATTCCAAAATTCAAAATAAATGACCTTGTACTGTTGTTTGTGTTCATCTGCAAGTTGCCAATGTGATCATCTACTATATCTTCAAGTGGTTCAACAACTTCAATATTCTATATACATCTGCTTCCCAATGCCGAGTTACTTGATTGATTGTGTGGGAATGTGGGTGGCAGGGAAGCCAAGCACCATGACCTGTAGGTCTATTGTGCTATCCTACTGAATGTGAGGACAGATGGAGAAAAAGACTGAGAAAGTATGGTGAAGTGCAGGGAAAATGGGAGAACCCCGAGAAAACATACCCAGCATGGGCCATCCACAAAATCCACATGAAAAGCAAACCCCAGTACTCAGATGTGAGAGGCCAATGTCTTAGTGACAATGCCTAGTCCAAGTGACAATGTTTTCAGTTACGTTTGTATCATCTTTTTCATTCTGTGCTGATGTGTGCTACAGTTTACGTAATATATTCATAACTTTAACTCTATTAGTATTATTATACCATTTAAAAATTAAAAAAAAATTCCACCAAATAAAAAAACTCAATAAAAACTTAAAAAGTTGTGTGGTATTATTCTTGTATGATTCTTACATCTTTACAATAAAGTTACCAGAATCTAGAAATCTGTTAACTAAGTATCAATGAATATGTTATTGGGATTATTTTTATTGAACAGGCAAGCGTTTGTTAAATTTAAGACAACCAAAGAAAACTGTAATTTGATACATACAGATCTGCATCAAAATTCAATTTCAGTAGCTTATATCTGTGATTTCTCTAATGACAAATTAAAATATCAAGATTTAAAACTGACTATCAAAATAAATAAGCAAAAGAAACTTTAAAGCAATGCCAATTACACTGACTTACCTTTGTGGGAAACAAGGAGTAAATAAATCGTTTACAACATGAACTCTTCCTTAAACTAATCTTATACAGTAAAACCTCGTTAAGTCGTCACTCAGGGGACCAAACATTTTTGACGACTTATGCGGAGTGGGCATTTTTGAAAAAAAAAATCCAACTGAAATACAGTATTTTCATGAATTGCTGTAGGATTCAGTGAGAAAAACAAGATTTTCAGAAATCAATTCATGCAAATGAATAAGTGGAAAATAATAATAATAATAAAAAAAAAACACTATTTATAGTTACTACATTTTAATCGTTTTAAAAGAAAGGCAATGTCTGTCTTTGAATCGTTCCACCCAGCCATTGCTGCCGCCGAAATCTTCAATGTTCGACTCCTTAGCAATTGCCGTGAGAATCACGGCGGAAATCGGCACATTTTGAGATCTGACATGTTTTAGCCATCGAACTAAAACCTCCTCAATCTAGTCAAACTTCGATTTCCTCATTCTCTTTCTTCAATTACTTGTTTCGATGAAAGAATATCACTTAATGTAGTCCTGGGAATATGGTGTTCTTTGGCAAAAGCTGTTTTCGAAACATTTGATTTTTCAAAAAGTGCAATTAAGTCTTTTTTTTCTTTAAAAGGTAACGGGGTAAGTTTTCGTTTCCCTGGCATGTTAAAAATGTAATCGAACCACGAAATTGCAATTGAAAAAAATAGCCCTTGTAGCGGGTCTTACGCGCTATGAAATGAAGTCACACTCAGGCGCAGTGAAGAAAAACGTCTACACTCAACAGAGTCGCAGCGAGAAGTTTGCTTTGAATGATTAGCAGCGAGATTCCAAGAACCCAAATCCTCCGAAGGGATAGGAAAGGAAGGAAGTGACACACGTAGTCTAAAATTCCCCGTAAAGGCTTAGCTTTCTTAAAGTGAAGGGGCGGGGCTGAAAAGACAATACGATGGCATGCAAAATGGAGAAGAAAGATACTTTTGGCCATTTTTGAGGGTGACGAGTTATATGGAGTAGAATTAAATTTGGTGACGGGTAAAGGAGGGTTATTTTACATTACCGTGTATGAGACCTTGTCGGGACCAAAGGAAAACGACGACTTAAACGGAGTGACGACTTAACGAGGTTTTACTGTATAAGGAAAAACAGCATTCCTTATCATAACAGTTTTACTTTTAATAATAAAAACCAGTACCTCTGTAATTCCTCTAACTGCTTCTTTGATAAGACAGACAAGGACTCCAAATGCTCTTCTGTTTCATTCATCTGAATTTCAAAAAAGAAAAGAAAAATTGAGATTTAAATTATTGCCAAATTTTTTATCCTAAACATACAAGTGAAAAGCGTGTAACTGATCATTATAGAAACCAAATGAGATGTAGTCTTCTCCAATCAATGCATTTTCTCAAGCTTTTGTCTTTTGTTTTAATTTGTAATTAACTGTTTATTTTGGACTATAATGTTCTGTGGCTCTTGCAATGCTCGACTGGATTGAAAAATATCATCCTCTTTCGTTTTACTCCAGTCATCACTAGAAATAGAAACAAAGAGTTTACAAAGAATCTCTCATTGTTGCTGAGAAGACCCATTGCTGCTAAAACTGATGAATTTTTCCTTTCCTTTTCTGGTTTGACTTGAATGCAAGCCAAACGTATGCTGCTGCCAAATTCAGAGTCCGCTCTTTAGCGCTGACATTATCATATGTGCATCCGGCTTTACAAGAAAAACTCATCCAAGTGATTCCATTTGATCACAAACATTACCAATGTCAATATCATTCTTTTTATAAATTGTCAAACTTTCAGAAGAACTGTCATCTTTCATCCTTAAAGAACATCTTTGATGAAAGTTGACTAATAGGTAAGAATGGACAAGTGCTAGAAATCTTTCTGTGCAGTTAGACTAATATGTCATGCAATACCTCTAGTTCTTTTCAATGCTACAAGATTCAGTCAAAGGACACCAACAGAACATAGTCCAAGCCTTCTGCTGTGTTTTTGTGCTGCAGTACATCTAGTTCCAAATGAAGGATGGAGTAGAAAAAACAATAATAAAAACATGTTAAAAAAGTCTAGAATGGTTGCATGAGCTATAGTTAGGCTTATATTATTTACAGTATCAATAATATTATTAATTTTATTGGACAAATTGATGGCTTCAAGATAACATCG
Organism: Thereuonema tuberculata; assembly: GCA_023159025.1. NCBI lineage: Eukaryota > Metazoa > Arthropoda > Chilopoda > Scutigeromorpha > Scutigeridae > Thereuonema > Thereuonema tuberculata. The sequence goes on from JAFIDM010000004.1 coordinate 69,051,768, forward strand.
AGTCAAAGTTAGTCCAATCTGATAATTCAAATTTAAATTGGGCAAAAGAAAAAGAAAACTTGAAGATCTAGGGAGTTATTTAAGAATGAATGGAAATTATTACTATCTCCAGGATTATTCATAACTTCCCAAGGAAAAACGGGAAACAAATGAAGATGAACCAAGTGCTAAATCAATAGAAAAAGGTACCCGTATGCTGGATGTCATTGAATTATATGACAATTTGAAAGCCTAATGACTTTCAAATCAACATTCCAATTATAATTAACATATTGAATTTTCCAAAAGAACTTTCATATTTTCTTTAATGTAGCTGCTAAGTTAATGACACAGAAGGAAATTTGTTTCCACTGTGCAAAATGACATACTTCAAATTTGTTTTAGAGAAGTCAATGAAGTGTGATTCTTTTCTTGTTTTATGTTCATGATCAAGAGCGTCCCTCATTGATGGATCCCAAAAGTTCGGCCTGTTTTTTGGACAAATCCAAATCCTGAGCAAGGTCATTTAAATCCTCTTGAATTAATAGATGGGTCTCAGAAAAAGATGTACTTGTTTTAAAAGTAGAATCCTGCTACGTGCTCCTCATATAATACTAGGCTAGTGTCATATTTCTAGATTGTCTTTATGGGCTAGAGTTATATTTTTTGGAGCTATTGGTATAGGTAAGTTAACACTATGAGAGACTGGCCTCATGGCAGATAGCAAATTTGGGTATTTCACAGTATGTTCGGATTTGGATGTTATTCCTGTGGTGTTTGTTAGGTAAAAATAACAATCTGATGAGTGAAGTTAAGGTTCCTTCCAAACCATGGGAACTTCACAGGGTATTTTCCCAATTTGTGAGAAGACATAAGTGACACAGCAAATATAGGGGCTCTTTTCCTTATCTTGGTAGCCTAGTTACAATCAAACACACAACATTTTTTAATAAATCAAGTGAAATTTCATTCTTGAGTTTTAAAATGTCAATTCCCCACACCTATAACAGAAGGCATCTGATGGGCTTCAAAAGGACCTAATAACAAAGAATCGACCACAATCTAATCACTAGACAAAGGGAACCCTACATCAGTCTTACTAGTGGCTTGGTTTTCTCAGTTCATGACATGCATATGCCTCGATGCTATCTGCCTGAAGATATATAAAATAGCCAAAATACGCCAGATTTTTCAATATATTTATTAATAAAAAGTGACATCACCAAAAAAAAAAAAAAAAAAAAAAAAAAAAACCTTTGGCGATAACAAAATCCTGATTAGACTTCAGAGTGAAGCTATTGTAGTTCTTTACCTTCCATTTTTCTATGGAATAAAAATTGTGTTTAATTATTGACCAAGAAAATAAAGAAAAAGCACAAACTATTCCATTTCTCTCATTTACCTTATTTTCTCCCAATGTAACTCCACTTTCACCACCTAAATCAATATCCACGACTGATGTAACTGTAACAACATGTGACGGTAAATCGTAAGTTACTGGATTACAAAGATGTGTTATTTCTGAAATAAAAAAAAAATCAGAAGGAGTAATACACTCTAAAAATAAACTTAAAAAATATTTACAAAATATGCATGGAAATTTTAGTACATATTCTGTAATTATTACCTGGAATCAGTGACTGGTTTTCCATCATTTTCCTGTATGCCTGCTTTTGCTACTAGAAAAGAAAAAAAAAACCCTGCTATTTTCAGTACTTCCTAATAAAATCAGCCATTTTTAGAAAAATTGATATAATTTATTTCATTACATATGTAAACGAAACATTACACCTAAGAAACTTTACACAATACACAGGACACAATTTTTCCTTCAATAGGACCAGAGTATGGAAAAACTCCATGAAGGTCGAATGAAGCAGTCTTTTTTTGCCAAAGTATTTGACCAGATTTTAAGAACATTATTTTAGAAAGTATTGAATACTAAAATTCCGCTGGGTTTTATTCCCCATCTGTCTAATTTCAGGATATTCTGACGTAGGTGATCCCATGGCTTGGCTGTCTTGACATGGAAACCTTAAATCACAGCAATTCTCACGTCCTTGTCGGCTGTACGTTGTCCAATCTGTATCTTATAAGCAAAACCACCAGTAGTCCAGGCAACGAAGACCAAAAAAAGCCGAATAGGGGAAATAATTCGTGTAAAAGCCAATTTTGGCACAGTAGTAGGGGAAGGTGTCCTGAACAACATACTAAAAGTACCGATGGGTGGGGGTGGAGCTAAGGGGTGGTTGGGGGTCTAAAGGTCCCTTTTTTCAGTTTTTCGTGAATAACTCGAAAACTATGGCATATAGAAAAAAAATGTCTATATACTAAATTAATCTACATAAAATCCTCTACAGAAAAGGTCCCATACATTTTTGTGTTGGGATGTACACTTAAGGAGATATGGAGGAAGGAAAGTTAGTTGTTTTCAAGTAAACACATTATTATTAGTTTTAATTGTCTCTGGAACCCATAGTATGGGTTCAGACAACCTTGTGTGAGATGTCCCGGATATTTATTGTATTTATTTGTTTTATTTCTGTTAGGTTTCAGATTAAAACTGTTACATTTTGAGATTAACAACTGTTTAATTAAAAGCAAAACTTACAGAGCTAATTTTGGCGAATACCCAGATTGGCAATTACAACTTAACAATGAAAAGTTAGCCTCATTTTTTTAAAACATGTGCTGATGCACACGCCTCGTGAAGGCATGATTTCTAAAAATCTCCAGTTGCTGATCTACAAGAGAAGGGAACTTCGAACTACTCAAGCGAGAAGAATTTGAATTATAGCACCGGCGCTACGAAACCCTACAGAACACGGCAGTGTGGACTACTATGTACTATGGCTGAGAAGTGTTTAATTTGTGAGAGTGGAGTTGAAAGCGACCTGTGTAAAGTCGGAAAAAAAGGGATAATTGGGTTAGTGAAAGCAAGTATGTTAAGGACAGATGGGAAAGATGAAGGTTTCAGGAGTGAGGTAAGTGGTGTTGTTCACAATGCTTGCAGAAGAGAATACGTCCGAAGTGACTCAAAAAAAGGTTTTTGAGAGAAGAAGCTGTTGCAGAGCAACCATCAACATCATGTTATGCCTCGGCGTTGCGTTCAGGACAAGTGAAATTCGATTTTAAAACAAACTGTTTTTCTGCACGGAAACGTATGACGAACAGAGGGAAAGAAAAAAACTCTAATCCAAGCGTCGAGCCATTGTGAAAGTTCGTACCACACATTTCACAATTCCGTGCTGGTTTGAGGGCAGGAAAGAAATCACAATTAAGAAAACCACATCAGGCTGTAGTGCTGTGGAAGAAGAAGTACTCGCCAAATGGGTTTGTGGATCACTGGGATGCACCGCCATCTGTTCGTCATTGGAGGAGTTCGCCGGAGTGGTTTTTACAGGTGGGGAGCAGCACGTTGAATTTCGGGTATCATGGCGACAGAGAGATTCCCGAGATCGAGCTAAGATTTACGAATGGTTCAATGACCATCCCCCTTTTCCACAGTTGAATTCGCTCATGTCAACGGGCATCGTGGGAAACTCTAAAGTAAATTGCCAGCAAGCACTAGATATTGGAACCAAAACAATGCAAAGTTTCATTGGCAGAAAATTTGGTGACATGAAGCAGTCACGGAAGACTGGTTTTTGTCACTAGCCAGTATGAGCAGTATCATTAAAATCAATGGCGAGACAGTCACTGTTAACTCTCTGACAATTTTCCAAAGAACTGTAATAGCAAAAAAGAGCGACAAAGATTTGGCAGATCTTTTGACCTATGAATTAACTTCCTTCCCTCTGGCTCTGTTCGTCGAGGGTGGACTACGAAAAGGGAAGAAGTCATCCCTCTACGATGTTTGGCCAGTAGAGAACAACGTGACTCTCGATCTCATCCAAAGCACCAATGTAGTAGATAGTGGTTTCCTTCTTCACCGCATGAAGTGGAAACCGTCTTTCAACATTTCTTCAATTTGCCATCAGTACATTGCCTACATACATAAACATTATGGTCAACGTTGTACGGTGGTTTTTGATGGTTACAGTGATGTAACCAACACAAAACGAGCAGAGCAGCAGCGAAGAGGGCTGACAAAAACTTCGGTTGATATTAACTGTAATGAACGCACGACCATCACAGTTCCACAGGAGCAGTTTCTTGCAAATGAAAAGAACAAAACAAGACTGATGAACTTCCTCACCGAGAACATGACAGCAGCAGGGATTGAAACTGTTGCAACAGGGGATGCTGATGGCACTATTGTGAGCTGCTGTACATCCAACTGTATCAATAATTGGGGAGGATGTGGACTTGGTAGTCCTCCTCATAGGATTGGCTCCACCATCTACCAACGTGTTCTTTATGAAGTCAGGCCGTGGGAAGTTGTTTTCAGTGCGACAACTTCAACAGCACCCATTCGCCTAGACGATCCTCCTTCTCCACGGCTTCTCCGGATGTGACACCACCTCGGAGATCCATGGGGAGAGCAAAGTGGGAATTGCTAGGCTGTTCACAGCTCAACCTGACCTGACAAACCACATCTCAGACATTTTCAATGATCCTTTAACATTACCTGAGGGTATTGCAGAAGCTGGCGAGAAGCTGTTTCTAGCGATTTATCAAGCATCAGAGCAGGAACACAACCTCAACAAACTCCGGTACTCGGCTTTTTTGAGAGCATCGATGAAGCCGAAATCTGATACGGCCACTCTTCCTCCTACCAGAGGAGCTTCGAAGCAACACTCGTTGAGTGTGTACCTACAGGTATATCTCTGTACATATCGTTATCAATTACTGTTTTGTTTTCATTACAAATATCTATTTGGACTACCTACTTCCGTTTGTGTTTTTACTTTCTTCCAGATACAACAATGACTCGGCAACCCTCTACCACCAACCTAATGGGGTTGGGCCAGGGGAGACAATGGCATCGTGCAGCCGGTGACAACCAACGATCCTGTGGCACCTGCCTCCATTCTCAACACCATATTTTGCCGATGCACGACTAGGTGTGGGTTGCGCTGCGGGTGCCGGAAAGCAGGCATTGCCTGCTCCAGTGTCTGCGGCGTATGCTTCGGCTCGTGCACTAACGGAGCCCCCATCGAAGACACCGTCGATGATGACGATAGTTTCAATTTCGAAGATAATTAGGACTTCGACAAATTACTATGGATTTCTTATTGAGGAATATACGTGCCATTTTTAACAACAAAACAAACATTTTTTCCAAATTGTCCATTTCCTCCCCTCCATATCTCCTTAAGTGTACATCCAAGCGAAAATGTGTACAGGACCTTTTTTTGTAGATTACTTTAGTATATAGACATGTTTTTGCTATAGGCCACAGTTTTCGAGTTATTCACGAAAAACTGAAAAAAGGGACCTTTAAACCCCCACCCACCCCTTAGTTCCACCCCCATCGGTACTTTTAGTATGTTGTTCAGGACACCTTCCCCTACAACTGTGCCAAAATTGGCTTCTACATGAATTATTTCCCCTATTTTTGCTTCGTTGCCTGGACTACAATGTCCTTGAGCATTGTGTCATAGATGTTTGATTAAGATTCAGTTTTAATGATGTTTGCTGGAGACTTTGTTTCGGCAACTGTAACACCTGCTTGAGGAGCCTTTCTCGATTCATATTTGTTGTCACTGTAACTGAACGTTTGGTGCAGCCTTTGCACTATATCAGAACATTGCTTGTCGAATATAAATTTTTAATAAAGATTTTTTGAGTTGTTTTAAAGCAAGAAGATAGGAAATATATTGAAAGAGAACTAACAAATCAGTGATCTTGCATTCTGAGATAATTTTCTTACTGCCCACGACCGCTTCTCACAATCTGCGAGTGCATTTCAGAGATATCTGATCGTAAGGTATGTGACTTCAGATTCACCCACATAGATAACAATGAAAATGTAAGCATCCTCAATATTATATTTTTATTTGCCACCTTATTTGTATTTCTGTGTCTTATGGTTTCAGAGGAGATAGGGCAAGAAAAAAAAAATCAGCTTTTCTTTTAAATATACAGCACGATTCAAAATCCCCTGTATAAACTTTAAAGGTAGGCCCTATGTTTACAATATAACAGTAAGATGTACACTTACAGGTTCACAGTAGGTGCTCACAGTTCCTTCCACCAATAATATATGGCTCGCAACATTGATACACGGATCGCCGAACATGTCCAAAAATTTCGTGGACACATCCAGCTGCCACAGCAATTTGGTCAACATCACAGGAAACAGGCTTGTAGATGATGCCTTTGAGGTAATTCCAGAGGAAGAAATCAATGCAGGACAAGACGGGTCATCGTGGTGGCCATGCAACGGGTCAGCCACAGTCCACTCAGTCAGTCACCGTCAATACCCGCTCAAACACTGACAGTGAACTGTTGTTACACAGCATGTGGGTTGTCTGCATCTAAACATGCACATTGTGAACATTAAAAACACCCTCACGTGAGAAGGCAGCTTCATTGGTGAAGAGAACACATGTTGGAAAGTCTGGCTGTACAGCATTTTGCTGCAAAAACCAATGTGCGAATTCTACTGGGGATGACCTCCAGCCTGCAATGGCTGGACCCGTTGCATGTGAAAGGGATGTAACCACTCCTCATGTAATACTCGCCATATGTTGTATTGAGGAGAGCAAGGTGATGTGCAATGGCTTGTATATTGTACATGGATTAAGTTCAATTCGGTGTACGGAGTCTTTCTCCATGTCAATTGTTGGCGGCCACAATCATGCCTGTTTCGTCGAATGATCCAGTTTCACACAATCTCTAGTGCAAATGCTCAAACACTCGATGATAGGGCACACGTTTCTTAGGAACCGTTCACGATAATCATACAGTGGCTCATCCGTTTCCATTCGCTAGCCCATAGGTTAGGTGCATATCTACCTTCTCAGCATTAGTGAAGCAATACATCCTACTCCTACAAGTCAACATCTCAAATGACAATGCTCACACTGCCCAAGTAGTGTGCTGCCAAACAGCCCTCTAGTATATTCGGCTGTGGTTTGAGGACTTACATTCCACTATGAATGTTTTTTTGTATTACCAACCTACCTTTAAAGTTTGTACAGGGAATTGGAAATCATTCTATATAGATAAAGCACTGATAAGGCTCGTTTATATCCCACATTCATGCAGGAAATTTGACTATAAGGTAAGAAATGAAGGTTGCCAGGAATTTTTCTGATCAGTTGCCCGAGTCATTATACAAAAGCTTGAGCCTCTTTAAATACTTGAAGGTTAACAAATATGGTGTTTCAATAAAATAATCCATGCTTTCCACTGTTCTTTTTGTTTACATGTTTAAGCATAGTTCCACCAAGAAAATAAGGGTAAATATTAGGAAGTTGAACACTAGCTATCATTTTATTAAGAATAACATTCTTAACGTCATCCGACAGATCAATGATCACCAGAGCTTTGTAGTAAATTTCATCAGAGGAATTTTACAGCAAGTATGGGTTTGAAATAAAATTAGCAAGTGGTTTATGAGTTAATGAATACAGAATAATAGAGAGAGGAGTTTTAGTAAGTTTGAAAGACAGCTGTTCGTCAGTGTGAGATAGGGTTTAAATGTAGACAAATTAAGAATCTCTAGTCTGGTTACTGTGATACAATACCATCTTCAAAAACAACCAGTCTAACCTTGAATTACTGGAAAATTCGACTCGGAAACACAAGTCATGTAACCAACTTGTCCAATAGTAACCATTGCCTGAAATGAGTTAAAGATGGAGTTAGAAGTTTATGAACGTCTTGTGTAAGTGTAATAATGCAACATTTTGCATATATATGCAGAGATGATGTTGCAAAAGGAACTCAAATGTTTCAGGCTCCATCTTACCTGGACTTCTCCTTTTATTTTTTTTTCTACCAAGACCATCTACAAAACAGCCACTTCTACTCATGGCCAAGTAATTATGTCACTGTAACCAATCACAAGATAAACACAACTGTGATTGTGACAGTGCATCTTTAGAGAAATCAATAAAGGAAAAGGAAAAACTGAAACTTTTGTTAATTAATCACTATGAAGCCTAACAAAAAGATGTCAAAAATACTCAAAAATTTTCAAGGGATATCAGAGATACACAATGACTATACTAGAACCGAATAGATGTTATGACAGATTGCTACTGAACCAATGATCAATCAAACCAAACCTACTTCTGAAATAGCAAGAACTGTTTCTACTATTTATTATTCAAGTGATAAATTTGTTACAGTTTACAATAAATCCTCAAAAATTCCAGCCTCAACATCAAAGCACTCCAGTCAGTGACGCAGAAGGGAAGGACTATCAAATTCCAACTAATGTACATTCAAAACGTTCTCAGAAACCATTCGGAACAGGGCATCTGTTCATAGACTGTAAACTGTTTTTCTTAGAATGATCCCAGAATATTGATTGTTTCTCTTTGGACACCCTGTATTTATATGAATGTGAATTACTTTATGTAGATATCAACTTTGGTATGTAGGCAATCCAAGCAGCCAATATATAAAAAATAATAACTTTTTTTTTTAAAAAAAAAGCAATGTTTGCTAAACAAACAATATTACACATTTCAAAATTGAGCCACTACAATGAATTATTGGAACTTACAACTTTATACATTTCACTGTTTTCTCACCACAAATGAAAATCGGCGGATTGTAAGAACGTTTTATTATCCAACTGAGATAAGTTACTTCATCTTTTACTTCCTGCTTTTGTTTTTATGTAGAGAACAAAACCTTAAATCAATGAACTTCAACAGATGCAGTATGAATTTCTTAAATTCCTCAACTATATACACTGTCCGGCCACTTTATTAGGTTCACCTACCTAGTAACGTGTTGGGCCTCCTTTAGCCCTCAAAACAGCCTGAATTCGCCGAGGCATGGATTCCACAAGATGCTGAAAATGTTGTTGAGGTATTGTGTACTATGCAGACATGAATGTGTCACGCAGTTCCTGAAGATTTGATGGAGGTGTAGGCCTGGAGCGAACAGCCCGTTCCAGCTCGTCCCACAAATTTTCAATCGGGCTGAGATCCGGGGACTGAGCAGGCCACTGCAGCAAGAAAAGTCATCGTCATGTTTCTCAACCCATCTCATAGTGATGCTGGCTTTTTTGCACTGGCGCATTATCCTGCTGGAAGTAGCCATCTGCATAAACTGTTAACATGTCAGCTACGATATTTAGATATGCTCTAGCATCCTGACGTGCCTTCAGAGCTGTCAATGGACCTAACGTGTGCCAGGAAAACTTCCCCCATACCATGACACTGCCTCCACTGACTTGAAGAATTGTTGTAAGATACGACGGGTCCAGACATTCATGTGGACAGCACAGGTGTGTACCTAATAAAGTGCCAGATAGTGTACATATATATAAGGTGACCTATCGCCCTCCTTTAGGGAGGACAGTCCCTCTTTAGGAAGTTCTGTCCTCCTTTGAAAAGTGTCCTCCTTTTCGATATTTGAAGACTAACCTGTAAATCGATCGATGCCGATCCGTTGCGAGAAGACTGAATGTAAATTTAAATTCTGAAAAATTAATACAATGGGAAAATCAACACAGTGAAAGTGATAAAAGATGGGTGGAAATATTCAGTCATTTCAAAAATGAACATATTCCATGTGGAAATTTATTTATTCTTGTTCAATTTACATTGTGCTGCCCTGGATCTAATGCAGCAGTTGACAGATTTTTCAATTGCTAATGATTTTTTGATAAGTGAGAAATCGAGATTGAATGTTGATACCCCAGCTGCCGTTCAATAGAAAGGATATTTCTTGTTCAGATATTTCCAATATATTGTTAGAAGATTGACAAAAAATATTCATTTAATAGAAAAATACTCATTTAAATAATAATTAATAGGCATGGAAGCATAATTACAATATAAAATGTTACAAATGTTTTTATTATGCATCTATCATATTTTAGTGTATTATTGTTGCAATGAATATTATAAAATGTTTCTTTTATTTACGATATTTTTTTTCTTCAATTTATTTGTGTCCTCCTTTTCATTGTAAAAAAGTTGGTCACCTTAATATAAATAAAAAAAAAAAAAAACTGTGATTATGAATAACAAAATCTATTATAATGCCATCTCCTGTGAGAAAACGAGTATTGGTAACCGATTAGAATGGTCAAAATTAGAGGGAAAAAAATCCTCCCCACATTAAGCTTATTAGTCGCTAATGGAATCATAAATGACTTTGCAAGGACTTCGGTGAAGGACCGAGAATTCAATGAAATTTATTATCAGTAGTAGTAAGTTGATGACAACCTACATATATTTCTATATAAAATAAATACAAAGACACACTACGGACCTGTTCCTTTATTTCTTTCTTTTCTTCTTTAATTTTTTTTGCCATTTCTTCTTTCGCTTTCTGTCTTCTTTCGTCTTTTCGTTTCTTGAACCCTTTTAAGAATTCTCTTGAAATAAACAAATAGGAAATTGATTGCAAAACAGCATTTAGAAACAAGCCAGTTAATATTACCAACATGCACGGAATATCTAAGAAAAGGTTAAGTAAATTATCACAACGTTAATAAAGTGAATACGAAGATTCATATTCTGTTTTCGAGATCATGTCGTGTAATTTTAAAGAAAAAAGAAAACGATTTTAGCTCAAGATGCTATTAACAGCAAGATTTAAAAAAAATAATAAAAACAAAGATACAATTTCTTCTTACTGTCACCAATTTATTCTTATTTACCTTCTCTTTTCTTCATTGAAAATAAGATGAACTTTAGCTTTACGTCTTACCGATGACTTGGGCGCCATGCTTAGTTTCCCAATCGGAAGTGATGGATGGCGGAACGTCAAAACTGGGAAAAAAAAAAATCAATCGTAACTACTGCTACAGTTTTAATGGAATGCATTAATTTGAGCATTTGTTTTAAATTTGACGACAGATCTTTAAGCACAATGCGTTTTGGAAATCTGCTGAAATTTCTTCTTGTTATATTTAATAAACTGTGATTGGATAAAAAAACATATTAAGAGTAAAGGTGGGATCAGAAATCAGCCAATCAGAAGGCTTGTAAGATATAAAACAGGAGACAGCTGCATCATGGCCGTCACTATAAATTGCAGACTGCCAGGTTGCTCATCGCGGATTAAATTGATTCTTATTTCTCACAAAAAGCTTTATTATTTCGTTTGTGCCTACGATAAACCTACTTGGAATCCTGGTTGAAGCAAAAAAGACTTACTTTTATATGAATTGAATTTCGAATAGTGCTAAGAATTGATGTTAAACATCATATTCTCTGTCATGATCGTTGCGTGTGTTGAGAAATGGTCCGAATGAAACGTGCATTTAATTGGGGGCATCAGAAATTACAAAAACACCTGATTACTTTTATTTCCGTTTCATGATAATTGATACTGTCGTTGATAAATGTCTTGTATAAAAACGTATTAAATATCGCAGTGAATGAAGCATGACTTCCAGGTAAGATTCCAATTGTGATAACTATTTTGAAATTGAATAAATAAACATTTTCTTCATCTGTTTGGGCCTTAAGTTTAAGAGATGGATTAACACAATGACTAAGTGTTTAATAAGGAATGCAAAAACAGGATCTGAAGTAGTCGTTTTCAATTTAACTAAGATAGAGGTTGATTTCGTATGACGAAACATGCAAAGGATCTATGTTAATCAGAAACTTTCTTGAAGGTGCATCAGATATCTTAACAACGAATTAGATTTCCTTTATGCCAAGACGGAGAAGGGTTTGTTGTTATTGAGTAGATTGGAATTGTGGAAATACGAATTCAGTTGGAAAAATGATATTTTGGTATCATAATAAAACTGCCGTTTACTGTTATTAATTTTCATTTTGCTTTCTATGAGAAATCGGATTCTTAAGCCATGGAAATTAAGAGGATTATGACTTAATTAACGTTTTGGTTGAGAGCATCTTTAGCTTTTTATTCCGTTGAGATTTGCAGTAAATTTTAGAATGAAATACAAATCAGCCTAGCGAATAGTATTTAAAATGACAAAAAGATTTAATTGTTTATTAACAGATGTGCATTTTTTTCCCTTTTAAAAATGACAATTACCTTATATTCTGCATTCATTATCCTAGAAACTATTTAGTCGTAAAACTGAACAATTTGTTATTATTTCTCTTGAATTGAATTAGGAATAACTACAGAAAAATATTCTACAGAATTGGTTTTTTTTTTTTTTTCATTTGATAAAAAAAAAAGAGAGAAAGACATTTACTGATTTATTTTTTTTGCTTATTTTTCTTTGTTTTTTTAACTAATTATAAATAAATAATAAGATAGCCTGTAATGTATGGGCATTTACAGATAGTGCATAAGTAAATTACTTGATCTTGTTATGTGCCCATTCTAAATATAGCCTAGTCAATATAGCACCTATATTACCTACAGGTCGTTAGCTGCTGTGTTATCCCTTTAAGCAGTGACTGCAGCCTTCCCTGCATCTTTGGTCCCTTTCTATTTTCAATTCAAACAATTCAAGAAGGGGGACAATCAAAGGATTTGTTCCAGCAGCAAATGGCCAGAGAAGAGAAACTTGTGGATGTTTAAACAAATGCAGTTAAAACTTTTCACAGTTAAAAACACATTCAATTAAAGTATAAGAACTTTTTTAATTATCTACATAATTTTTTCTTTTAATCGATTATATTAAATAAAAAATAATATTGTATTGCTATTTATTTATTCATATAAAAGTAGAAAATGTTTCCTCATAAAAAAAAATAATAATTATTTATAATCACATTAAGGAATCATTTACATCTAATGTGCAACTAGTGCTAGTGCCTTATGAGGTGGAAAGGAGTATTAAAGTACCTTCCATATTGTTAAGGGCTAGGAACAACAGGCCTTATGAGGCCGCAGTGTAAAGGACTATTCAAGTACCTTCCAT
>JAFIDM010000004.1:69070270-69089949 GCA_023159025.1 Thereuonema tuberculata
CGAAACGTACGTCGTACTATTTTATTTTTTTATCTTTGTATATGTGCCGTTACGGTCGGCATTTAGTTAATTTTAAACTGCACGTAAAAACTGTTTATAAAAGACAAAATTATTAATGTTTCCTTTATTTTTAATTCAGAGTGAATTACTGTAAAGAAAGTTTTCAGTGGAAAAAAAAAAGTGTTTCTATTTTTGTTTCCATTCAATTCAATGGAGAAATCCAAATGGATCAACTGAGCATTTCTGTCAAGACAAGAGTTTCTAAGTTCTTTATTTTCCTGCTAATTCCTAAACATGGGTGTTGAATACAAACAAAGAAACTCATTTAAATTGCCAGGTTATATTATGTCAGCAAATTTAAAATTCTGAAGAAGGAAATAGAAGCTACTTAAAAACGAAGCCCAATAGCATTAATACTTTTCAATCTCAGCCTCCACTCCTCTGCTTTTCCCCATGTCATGCTATTTTCATACATGTATAAATGGAAATGGACTTTGGATCAGTGATAAAGAACTATCTTTGTCTTCAAAATGGTCGATTAGATTTTATTTGTTAGTAAAATAACAAACAAAGAAGAAATTTATTTACAAAGAAGAACTTGAGGTGAAAAAACAATTTACAAGGATTCTTGTAAAGAAACAAAATATAGAATATTACAAAACAGAAAAAATACTACTAAGCATCCGATAACAACCCAATTTAGAATTACGTTTCACTAACCAACATAATAGAATGTTACTCTCTAAATCAATCTGCAAGTCAACATTACATTCCTCAGACCCCATCCTATGTAATCTTCTTTCCTGTTGTGTCAGCAAACTCCATCTGACGGTGTCTTTATGAACTACATTAATACACACACATTCTCACATGGTTGCCTCCTCGGATAAATGCCTTTCAAATAGAAGCAAAACAATAGGGGAAAATCACACTAGGAGAATTGCTGAGTAACGTAGTTTTGGGGAAGTCATGGCCACTCGTAGAAACTATGCAGCAACCTGAAAGTGTTAACCTTGGAAGGCCATTATCTAAGAAGTAAGAAGAGCAATGCAAAAAAAAAAAAATGAAATGATTGCCTTTATGAAGAAAGTTTAACATTCCTACATCATCTTACTCGGAAATGAATAAAATCCAATCTACTACAATGAGATGCAAGGAAGTTGACAGTGTTCCTTTAAGAATATTGCTTCCACTTTTGGACTTTATAAAAAAAGTAAAAACTTAGAAGAAAAAATTGCCAACAGGAAACTAATAGTAAAATTTAGTGCAGGAGATATTACAGCATTGGATACAAAATATCACATCAAATATTATTTAATATTAATATACATTAATATTATATACATCAAAGTTAGGTCAGTTGATACGAAGATAAAATCAGTTGACAATATGCAAAAATTAAATAAATGTATTGATATTTACAAATAAATGTATTGATAATGCTTTCTTAGATTATTTTTTACATAGATTAAATATGAGAAACTGTAGAAATTCCTCCCATTTTTCAAATTAACAGATCTTTATTTCATAATTGTTTGAATCAAAACAGTTTTACAATCTTTTACGAGACTGAAGCACTGACTTTTAAACTATTGCCAAACCTTAAAAGAATATAAACAATCAAAAATTTGCTATTAGATTATGTAGATGTTGGTTATATTCTGTGTAAAATTTGATAAAATTGAAAATGAATATTAGAATAGAAAAAGATGAGATGCTACATTCTAATGAACAGTTGATGGCCATTGATTTAAAGAATGTCAAACAAAATGTGTGAAGCTTCAAACTTTAATTTAAATGATTCTGGAAGGTTCAAACATCCACTTCAGGATTACAACAACTGTATCTCAATAAAATATAATGTAGTACACGGATCATTCAAAACAGACAGAAGAACTATGGTAAGACCCCACAGATGTTCTCTTGAAAGCCCATTTCCAATATATGTAGTTGTTCTTATATTTGCCGTAGCTCTTAATAAAAAAAATACTTGACAGACTTCATCATTTTGGATGTCTATCATGGCTATAAATTAGGTCTAAAATAACTAATGGTGTCTGACTGCAGTATCAACAAAAAGGTATTATCCGTCCTGCAGGCATTTCAAAGAAGCTTTTTTTTTTTTTTTTTTTACATTAGCTGCAACGACATCATTGTCCGTGAAGAAAGATCTCATTCATTTTTGAGAATGTACATGATCATCAAGTGACCATTGCTTCTGTCAATATTTTGCAGTATGTGGAATTTTGTCTAAATCATTTTTTTTGTTGGACTGATCTGGCAACGTCTTTTTCCACTGACAGTTTTGTTTATTATGAAACCAAATAAATGATATTGGGTTTTAGATAAAGTCCTGATAATAAGCTGATTGATGGAATTTTATTGTTATTAGTAGCTTCTTTAAAACATAACCTTAACTCCTCTTTATTTATTCTTGTTAGAAAAAGTTTAAATAGGATCCCAATTGTGCTTGTAATACATAATACTAAACAAGACTAATTGATTTTGAAAGTGCATGTAATTGAACTCTCACCAACTTGGTTAGAAATAACATCTTAAATACAATTGCTCCCTATGATGAAATTGATAATGAATTATTTTCTGTGTCAAATGTTAAATACGGAGTTATTGTGAGAAAGCTTTGGGGGCCATTTTCCATGATGGTGGTTACAATATTTTGTGGAAATACCTCTATACCTAATTTTAATCTCAATCTAAATGATTTCCATAACCTTCTTCCTGTGGGGTTCAATCCATTTCTGCCTCCCCATTTCCCTAATCTTCTTTTGAGAAATCCAAGGAAATAATAAAGGATTTGCTAATAGGAACAATCGTGGGAATCTCAGTGGAGCCTCCAAAAGTTAAACAGTAAAAAAACTCACCAGAAAAATGTGAGAAAATCATGTGCTGGCATTCAATAAACAGAATAGAAAAACTCCTATAAATATTAATAAACATGAGTGGGTGAGATCCTAGGGCTCTTTAGCTCACTGGTGACTACTACTGGCTGATGATCACCAAAGAGCATGAAACAGCTGTTGGAGGATTAGTAAACACAGGGACTCGCCCATTGATGTTCATTAATATTTGAATACACTTTTTTTTATTCTTTTTATGTCCTAAACATAAAAAGAATAAAAAAAGTGTATATGGCAGAATGCCAGCACATGAATTTTCTCATAAATTGTTTTTGTGTTTTTTTTATTTGTTTGTTTAAGCTTTGGAGGCTCCACTGTGATAAGTGTAGTTTTATTAGTGTAGTGTTGATGTTGAATCAATCTAGTGAAGAGCTGGGGTCATTAACTTTTGTGGCTTCTATCCTACATTGCTGTCTGATATCCATTTTAGGTCATGAGACATTTAATGTGACTTTGTTTTACAAATTGCACCTCTATTTGTTTCCAGGATCAAAATATGGAAAAGAGTAAATCCTTTATTTAAAATAGAAGAGTGAATTAGAATTAGTTTTACAAGTCGGCCTCAAATTGATCTAAAAACCATAATGTTGTGTTTATTCACCAGCTTTATAATTTACTAAATAGTATTATGAAAAATCCTTTTTTTCCTACTGTTAATTTGATAATAAATTTTAACAACTTAGGGTTTGTACAAAACTTCTCTTTTTTTTTTTTTTTTTTTTTGCTGCTGTTTTTTGAATTAGATAATGAATGTAAAAAAAGAAATTTTGATCTGTACTAAAATGTAAGAAAAACCAGAAGAAGCCAAATAGGAAAAAATTATCATTAAATAGTTTTGTTTTTGTTTTTAAGAAAAAAAAAATGTAATTAAGAATTTTAATTTTAATTTTAATATATATTGAATTATTAAGCCTAACTTATTTTTTTTATTCAACAGAAAAAAAAATTGTCTTTCTCATTACCCATCATGGGAAATTAAGAATGTAATATTTACATTAACATGCTCATTTAAAAAATTTAAAGTTTTATTAATTAAAAAATGATTAATTAAATTTTAACTTTTTTATATAATAATTGTTGCTGTTGAAAATTGCTTAAATTTTATTTGGTAAATCTCACCATTTGAAAATATTTTTCTGAAAGATTGCCTAGAAAAAAAATTATGATTTCCTTTTTCTTTTAATCTATTAAATTCAATAATTGAATGTGTTAAATCATGGCATTAAAAAAAATAAAGTATTAAAAAATATCTAACATGAAGACAAATTTCATTAAAAACATTAAATGATGTTATGGCCAATTTCAAATGTGTGAATATCCATTGAAACTCTCAGCAACAGAATAAAGTTTCTTTAATTTTCAGGCTATATATAAAGAAATATTAATTGCTTTTATTGGTCAAATTACAATTGTATGCTAAGTCACTATTTGGAACTCTTTTAGCACTCACAAAAACTTCACATGTCTTTTTGTTATTTTTTATAGAAGTAAACAAAAATTGAATGGTAACATTCAGAAAACACAACAGACAACAATTGAAAACATTAAAAAAAGATTCCAGAACCATGGGCATCCAGTAACATGAAGAAATCAGTGCTGTCATCAAAAAAATGCAAATCTTTTCAACGAAAACATGTTTTAAGAAGCACTGTTCAAATCTTCATATCTGATTGACCATTTAAAAAAACATTATCGTAGCCATTCATAAAAGTACTGGTTTTATCGACTATGTTACCTGATGCCCATAATAATATAATCTTGTCATTACTGTCTCAAGTAGATAGTTGTTTTCTGCACATTACCATTGAGCTTTTGTTATTTTTTACATTTTGTGCTTTAGTGTAGTGTATACGATTGCCCAAGGGGGTCACTGGGAATTCAATCAGTTGCTTGTAATTTGATCATTAAAAACAACAACAATATAACTGACATTTCTCTCTCTATAAGCATTGCCTGAAAATTAAAGGAACTATTCTCTTACTGATAATGGCACATGGGAAGTTGGCTGAAATGTTTATTGTGTTTTAGATTTCATATATTGTTTTTAATGGAATATGTACTTAGATCTAAGGATTTTTTTAAAAATTCTTTTTCCAGCATTTCATTCAATTTATCTATTCAGTATGCTCTCAAATCAGAATTTCCACTTTAAAAATGTTTCTAGGTTAGATCGTTTGTTTGTTTTATTGGATACTGGATCCTCTGCAGTTACTCGCAAAGCAGCTGCAATACAACTTGGAGAAGTTCAGAAATTGCATCCTCATGAGCTTCATAATCTTCTGTCAAAAGTGAGTAAAATCATGTTTCTTTTTATTGAATTCTCTCAAATCAAAATTATCATTTTTTCAACGACTTTGTATTCCTGCAAGAGAATAAAGTATTTTTAAATGACTACGAATTCTTCTTAACTCTGATGAAAGCTTATAGGTCACATATCATATTGGCTGTGTTCCTTCTTTGTTGTTGGAAATAAGCTACCATGTGTTTAGGCTAGGCTACTTTCATTGCTGCCCTGAAAGTTAATATCTGTCTATCTTGTCTCATTTTTCTATCAAATTTTTCCTAGTTGATCCTTGAACATAATTTTCACAATAGGACTGTGATATAAAATGAGGATCATTTTAAGTTATTTTCAGGATTGAGTACTAACTTCCTTTCAGTAATGGTTAAAGAACAGATACATCCAATTCAATCAATTGCATGTGAAAGCTCAGTATTTTGGAAATTAGTTTCGAAAGTTGTAATTATTCCTCTTTGTGTACAGGCCAGATTACACCTTTTTTTTTTATTTGCAAGGAGATCCACAAGACTTCCTGACTGAGATCCATTTTAGGCTGGACGCACACCAAACGAACAAAACTGTTCCGAACAAAAACAGTTTTGCTTTAGCATGTTTTTTCAATGCTTTTGAATACAAGTGACGCACACCAAATGAACAAAATGTTTCAAAACATTTTGTTCGGTGAACAAACATTTTTGTTCGTTGAACAAACATGTTCGTTTGTGTTCGTATAACAAACATGGACCATTGTTTGGTCAACAAACATTTTCAGTTTACACATGTGCGGAACTTGGTATCAAGCAATAATAACAATGAGTCTGCGCCATAACTTGCTTCCGCTGCTAACCAAAATGGCGATAGACGCAGAACAGCTCATTCTGTTAGTTGAGAGGTGCCTGGCGATATACAATTACACAATAAAAGAATTTTTTTTAAATTTAAATAGAAAATATGAGACAAAATAAAAAGCAATTTAAGAAAAAAACAAAAAAACAAGTCTTATATTTTGTGAGCAAAGCCTCTTATTTTTTTTAAAAATTTAAATAGCAAAATGTTTTGTTTGGAAGTTTTGTTTGTTTGGTGTGCATCCAGCCTTACATTACAACTAATTTAACAGGTAAATAAAAAATGTACGTAACAATAAAAACATGTGGGTAAATATTTGTTCATGTTTTGCAGCTCTCAAACATATAAAGTTTATCAGGTGGTTATTTTATCTTAGATAATGGTGGTTATCTCAACTAAGTGACACTAATGCTTAAGAAACCATATAGACATAACAAATGAACATTTACTTGCATTCCTGGCATGGTGACATGGCTCAGAGTTGTCCAGGAAGCTGCAGGATTCATTGTCACCAAATTGCTCCTGAATTGTTGGAATTAGCTATGCTTATAACAGATAACATGCTTTGTAGCGCACTGCATTTACAGACCCATTTATAAAGTGTAATCTGCCAGGGTGCATACGGGTCCTTGCAAGTCCTTAAAAGTCCTTATTTTTATGCCCCATTTTTAAAAATTCCTTACTTTTCACTCCGTTTTTTTTTTGGTTGTTGAACTCCCGCTTCGGGCCCCCAAAGGCGTTTAGTCTAGGTCCTTATTTTTTGGTTTTTTTAGTCCTTAAAAGTCCTTAATTTTCTTTTAAGGAAATGTGTACGAACCCTGTCTGCCAACACCTTCATTCGTCATGCATTTCCACACCATTTGACTTGCTGGAACCTTTACTATCTGCACCAAACAATAATTGTTTAAAGATCTCGCCTTTCCTATGTCTGACATAGTTTCTCATGAGATCTGTGCATGTTAAATTTCAAGTCATCTGAAAACTTAATAGAATCCCACCATGTGCTCAGTCCATTCTGCATACACTTTACCCTAAATAAGCTGCTGTCTGCACATTTGTGTGATCAGTAATGGCTTCTAACGTGGAATGTCTTTGTTGTTGAGACCCATGTTGCACAGCCAGTGTTGCAAGTTCGTGAACTCACTTTTACACCTATCTGCTTTTCCCACTGTACTGTCAGTTCGGACAAGCTAGCCATACATTCTAGGAGGCTGAGACACTTCAGCATTCTTTCTTGATGCAGCATACTCACGTCTACCTCCTGATCTGGGTTTTCTTTCTATTGTTGCCATGTTTTCGTCTTCTTTGTAACAAACTCTCAATTGTTGATTGATGATAATGAACGATGCTCAGTTTCACCCGACGATAACTTTCAGCATTTAAAACGGACTTCTTGAGCTGAAAAATCGAAAACTTTCCATTTTTCTTATAACAGTGAACCACCTTTACATGAGTTTTATTATTTTATTCTAATATTGGATAATGCAGTCACTGGAAACTTTATTGTAGTTGACTTTGGCAGCCAAAGCATTCTGATGTCATACATGTGTTTCTTGTAGGTCTGGAGTACATTGCCACTTTAATTTACAAGTAAACACATTTCTTTAGGATTTTACAGGTGATGTAATTTTCATGGCGGTTACTGTAGATACAGAGGAATGTTGCTGTTTTAAATTTACTGAGATATATATATATATATATATATATATACACACACACACACACACACACAAAATTCATTACATTCAAAAATTTGTTTAAATATTCTTTCAGATTTTTTTTAAAGTTTTTTTTGGTTCAGTTTTTAAGATATTTCAGTTAGATAATAAGGAAAAAAATATAGATGTCATATCATAATTACAAATCCCATCAAAGAAAAAATGATTTACTTACTTGAAATGATATAAAATATTGATATAAATAATGATATAAAATTATTAATTTATGTTTTTGTAAATGTAAAATTTGAATTTATTAAAACATTTAAAATTTTTAACATTTATAAAAACATGAAATATTTTGTTAAATCATCATTTAATAAGTTCTTAACATTATTTATCTTCTAAATAGAATTGGTTTATATATAAAAAAAAAATTGTAAGAAATCTTATGGCATTTCATCTTCATCCACCCTTTTCCTAGTTTTTTTTTCTGGGTATTGAGAGCATTTTTCAGCTCATTATTACATACAATTATGATGGGTGCTCCACTTCCCAAAGGCATTTTAGAACTACTGCCAGCTGAAAGAAAGCAGACAAACACACAAGAAAGGAAGTAAATATCCCTGCCATTAGCATGAATTGGAATCCAGGCTCAAGCATATCAGCCTTGTGGAAGTCTGCCATCTCGATCACGAGGCTTTGCCTGAACTGTTGTGGCTGTCCACTTTTAAATCTTTTTAAGGAAATTGGGAATTATGTGACATCTGTCATTAAAAATAAAAATTTAACCTTTTTTTTTATAATCTTAATTGGAATGTCTTAAAAAAATTATATTTCTCTCAGTTATAAATTTCCTGCATTTGTCATTCCGTCTAATAGTTCAGGCCTTTTTATTTGTCTTCACTGTCCTCTTGCTTCTTGAAATAAATTTTTTTGTACAAATTATGGTCCTAGTTTTTCTGTTGAGTGTCTATCCTATGTTTACTTGATCCTTTGTTTCATCTGTTACATAAGCTTCCAGGAATGATTAAGAGTTAGAGCCATTTCTTATTTGACAAAATTTCACTGATGAAAGAAAGTATAGGCAGTTAAGATCTTAAAAGGAAAGTTTCATAAATTTAAATTTTTAAATATTTGTATAGTTATTTCCCAAAGGAAGGAAACAGAAGAAATACTACTGCTTCCGAAATATGATGGAAGGAAACTTCATACTGGTGCGCTGATTGTAAAAAAGTCATATGTGTAGTGCATTATTTCCAACAGTATCATACAGACAGAAATCTTCTTTTGTAAATATTTCAGCAGTGTAAAAATTTTAAATAGTATCTATATAAATAATTTATTGTCTCTTCTAGCTATTTGTTTATTATTATTTATTGGGCGAGTGCAAAAGTTCTACCTGTTTTTATTACCCATAAAGAAGAGCAAATAAACGCAAAATGAACAGTACCTATTATTGTGCATAATCCCCATTGCTATCTATCTTGCCATCTTTCTGGTAGGAGATGAATCCCATGGCGGTAAAATTCCGGCGGTTTCGAGTCAAAAAAGTCTTGGATGGCAGTTTTCACAGCATCAAGATCATCAAAGATTTTCTGACTGAAGGAATTGTTCAACGTACGAAATAGGTATAGTCAGTTGGGGCCAAGTCAGGAGAATAGGCAGGGTGGGGTAAAACCTCCCAACCAAAAACCAGTAACATTTGGCGAGTGATGACCGCAGTATGGGGCCTGGCATTATCGTGATGAAGGATAACACCGCGAAGATTGATGAAACCTGGCCGTTTGCTACCAAATTTGAATGCAGCCTGTCTAACTGTAGACAGTGGAAGGCAGCATTGATGGTTTGGTTGAGTGGCAGGACCTCCCAGTGAATTATTCCCTGCACATCTGCCACACACTCAATAACACCTTCTTGGGATGAAGTTCAGCTTTCGAAGTCGATGCAGGCGGATCAGAAGGGCGACACACAGTACGACGATGCTTTACGTTATGGTACATAACCCACTTCTCATCTCCTGTCACAGTTCGTGTCAAGAATGGGTCATTTTTGTACCGGGAAAGCAAGGAAACACAGGTGGCGATTTGGTCATCCCATTGCTTAGCTGTCAGGTTATGTGGAACCCAACGATCGATACTTTCTTGAAAAACCCAACTTACCCAGCCATCTCTCAACCATTGTCCGGTGTACGTTGAAGGTCTCTGCTAATCCTTGCATGGTTGGGTTCGGGCTGTTCCTTATGGCATGGTCAATATCGTTCTCTCCAATGTGTGATGGCCGTCCACTCCTATCCTGATCTTGGCAGCTTCTGTCTCCTTCCCTAAATTTACGAAACCATCGACGACATGTGCTTTCGTCTGTTGCATCCTCCCCATAAACTTGACAAACTTTGCGACATGCTGCGGCTGCCGTACTCTTTTTATCGAACTCCTATAACAAACAATGTCTTATATGCTCCTTCTCATGTTCCATGTTACACCCTCTGATATTTTTTTTGAGATGATTAACTTTGTGAGGTACGATGCATTTATATGTGAGGCATCCACACGTTTGATTGGCAGACGATTTGCGTCATTACAATGTTATGTGTGAGGTCAATTCCATTGCAAATTTTCATATCCAAAAACGGGTAGAACTTTTGCACTCATTCAATAGTTAAGAAAATAACATATTATTTGTTCATCTACTATTCATTAGAGAAACTGACCATAGCTGTCAGAAAATACCCAAGACGGGTAACTCTCACGGTATGTAAATACCCAGTTAAGAGATAGTTTAGTGGTTGCAAATCATAACAGCTCCATTTGTTCTATAGAGGTAAACTGTGATCCTTGGATTACATCCTTGGATTAGTGCGAATGGAGCACAGATGTACTTAAAAACAACTAGTGGATCTGCTGTCTGAATTGCATAGGAGGAGGATGTCTTACAGTTTTTTCAAACTGCCAACTATTTCCATCAGTCTTTCTGCAAAGGTAAAATTAGGTTTTGTGGATTTTTTTATTTTGGCCATAGGTCTTTTGAGGTATTGCATTGTACTTGAAAAGCTGTTTATCTGTCAGTGGGAATTAAGTTACCTATAGATACCAAAACGAAGCTTATGTTTGTGATGCAGAATGTGTTTTTTTCTCTCGTTTCCTCCATTGATGATGTCGTAATTTTCTTAACCTTGGGCTGGCAATTTTCATTTTCTTTACATAGAGTACTTAGAGTGTTTTTTATGCATAGTTTCAGGTTATTTTTATTTATTGTGAAATAAAAAGTTGATATAGTTCAAGATATAGTTCTATTTTATTTTAGCAAACAGTATATCTATTGTTTTAATGCCAGTTCATAGAAAATGTAAACTAAAATAGAAATAAAATAAATTTGATGTTGTTTTTGTGAAAACTCTTGATTTGTATTAGTACACTTGTGATTTATGAAATGCCTTTAAAACATTTTTCAAATTTGTCTCCAATCAGGTTCACCAGTACTTGCAGAGTAACCAGTGGGATACAAGAATTGCTGCTGGCCAAGCCATTGAAGCCATTATTAGCAATGTTCCACAGTGGAATCCACAAAGTTCTGTTATCAAACTAGGTAAAGTAAACAGCTGTACCAGGATGTCATCTTGTATACAACTTGGTCTCACCCATAGTTATTATCATCTTTCATTTTAATGAATATATAAAATACACTATCATGAATTCTGTGAAATACTTTTTTATATCAAAGTGATTGACAGATCTCAAAAAATGATGTATAATGAAATGCTGTTCATCCAAAAAAAAATTACAGAATACCTTATTCATTTCCTTGCAATGAAACAAAATTACTCCTTTAAAAGTTGCTTACTGCACAAATGCAAATATACAGGAAGCTTTTATTTCATTCTAAAAAATGAATGTCATTAAAATTATTCCATTAAAAATGAAAATGTCACTTTCAAATACTTATCATTTTAAATGTGATTAATTATATCCATAAATTGTAATTATATATAAAAATAACCATATTTCATGAATTTATTTTTAGATTAAAATCTTTATGTAACATCTTTCTCTTCTTTTTTGAAGCAGTATCAAAATATCTAATGCTTTTTGTAATATATTAATATGTAGTATTGTTTTCCAAAAAGTTATTATTAATAATTCAAACGCACAGTTTGAATTTTATTGCATTAAAAAAATTCATTGAGGCCTGTACATTGATGGCACAAGAATTTTCTCACTAATGGTTCGTTGGTGAGTTTTTCATTGTTTATTTTATCCTTTGAGGCACCACTGCGCTTCCGATGTATCTTATAGAAAGATTTTAATCTCTACTCATGAGATATGGTTATTTTAGATATAATTAGAAACATTGTTTTGTTTAGACATTTCAGAAGTTTATATAAATTATCATGTTTTTAATATAAAATTTGTATAATACATTAGTTTTTGTAAAAAATGCAATACCATGAAAGAATCATGTGACTAGAATGAAATTTATACCACATATTACTGACATGCAAGTATTTATAAGTGATTACATTTTCAGCACAATACAATAATTATAACCTGAAAAATTAGTATCTTGTATATCCTCACGAGCTGCAATAACAGTTGCTATATGTTGTGGCATCAAATCAAAGAGGCTTTGGAGAGTGTCGTGGGGAATTGCTTGCTACGCTATTTGTATGCGAGTCCACAGTTCGTTGGTACTGACTGCTGGAGGGCCAGTTGTCGAGTGACCATATCCCAGATATATAAAATTAAAAGATTTAATGGGTGCCAAATTATAAAAATGAATGGAGGTAATAGAGCATTTTAGATAATTAAAATAAAAATTTATATTACCTCTATTCATTATTATATCCTAGACATGTTCAACTGGCAACATGTCTGGCGAATGTGCACGCCAGGGAAGAAGTGGTATCTGCTATGCTGCAAAGAAGGCTTGAACATTCCTGGCAATATGTGGTTGGGCATTGTCCTGCTGGAATATAGTGCCAGCAGTGCTCTGAAGAAAGGGCACTCTAGAACTTCCCTGATGTATCCATCGCTATTCACATTGCTCTTAATTTGTTGCAGCCAAGTTCGCGCATTGTACCCAAATGCACCCCACACCATCACACCTAGCATTCGGCTAGTATGGTGCTCTACAATGCATGCTGGAAGAAAATGCTGACCACGATGCCTTCTAATGCATATGCAGCCATCATTGTAGTCCAAGTTATAGCGGGACTTGTCTGGAAACATGACATATTGCCAATCAGCATGGCTTTGTCTGTATTCACAAACCCATCGATGTAGCCTGAGGCATCGATGGTTCAGAGTCAAGGGAATCCGCTGCAAAGGGATATATGCAACCAGTTCTCTGTGCAGCAAATGGCATTATGGAGGCAGACAATGCCACACCTGTTGCAGTGCTTCACTGTTGAACTAACACTTGCAATGACGCTGAATGGTCCATCACTGCCATGCGGAAGAAGTTTCATCACATCTCATGGTCCATTGACATATTTTCGCTCTATCTGGTTCTCTATGGTCCAGTGCTTCCAAAAGTGCATCACTGTCATTGCGTTATGTCCCGTGCGAGTAGCAGTGTATGGTATGAAAATCATTCGTCCATCTTCAAACTCTGTTGTTTGTCAATATTGTGCCCTGCATCATCGACGAGGCATAGTGAATCCTGGAGACACTTAGGCCGGTGTCATATGGGACCATCTGGGTAGTGCAACCCAGTGAATACACACATTTCAATTGCTCCTGTGACACGGGGTGTTATTGCAAGAGTTATACATGAAATTTGAAAAGTAAGTTTAAGTTTGTTTGTTTTTTTTAATTTTAATTATCATAATTTTTATTTTATTTTGATTGATGGACATTTTATTATCTGAAGCCCATTTTTGAAATATTATTTATATCTTGTTGAAGATACACGAAAGCAAGGTTCCGATCTTGGTTATTGCTAAGAAGTAAAACATCATCTACATAAATAAAAATCTTACAATTTTTTATTGAATCACATTGAAATTCATTACATTGAAAGGGTCACGATCCAGGTGACCCTGTATGACGCCGGCCTTATACAGCTCGTTGTCCACAATGCGCTACTTGTGTGGCTCCTTATACAACCCTCTATTTATAGCCTTACCAAGACAGTTCTGAGGGCTTCGCTGTGCCCATAAATGTGCAATCACACTGCAATTCTAATCATTTACATTTCATACCCTGCTTTGCATATCCTATACTTTTCAAGTGATTACATTCATTCCTTTATGGTGTTGTTTTTTTCACAAACACTAGTGTATTTTGAAATAAATAAATATAAAAAAGTAATGAATTTTTAATTGAAAGCAAACCCAGTGTTTGATGAACATGTATTTCAAAAATAAGAGTTAAGCAGATTACAGTAATATTTTTCCTTTAAAAGAATAAAGGAATTGAGTATGGGCTATGATCTGCTGGTGGAAAGTAACGGTGAAGTTATAGTGAAAGTGAAACATAGGACACAACATGTTAAAGTTTAAAAACATTAATATTCAAAGAACATCGTTGAAGCCAAATAAAAAAAAAAAAAAAAAATCCAAACAATGATTTCTTTAGACACATATTAAACTTTCAGAATCTATAACACAGGAGTAATTTTGTAATTATACCTAATAGGACTGGGTGAACAAAAAAAAAAAAGTTAGTACAAAGAATTTTTTTGACATATGTCTCTGATTATTAAACTGTGCTGGTTGCATACACTAAACTCCGGGCCCACTTTACTTGATAATGCAGGAATAGTTACTGGATGTATATCTTCGCTATGAAAAGTAGTCCATACATTAAATGATGATACTGTCAAAAATAAATGCCAATTAACAGAAATTATCATTCTAAATATTTCGTAATTTCTCAAGATAAATATTTTAAGGAGATAAAAACCACATTTCAGATATTTATGAGTTTAAAAGTTAAACACGTGAGCCTTCACAGTTGAGTTAAGATGGCGTCTTCCAACTTCATTGTTTTGCAACCACATAAACCAGGAAAACCCTTAAAAACTGCTGCTAAGATCCTCATTCTTAATGTTTTGTATAAGTTAAGAGAGATAGTGGCAGGTTCAACCAGTTAGCAAGCGGCATTGACCCTCCCTGCTGTTTAATCGACGACAAGGCCGGCGTCCGAGCCAGCGTACAATCTCATGAATCCAACCAACGATGGTCGCATGCAGCAAAGACGAGACTGCCTGCCGGTGGACAGTTTCCAGTGGCCGGCACCTTACATCGGAAGACCTTCTGCAGCAGGCCTTCCGTCTGCCAACAATGGAAGTTGGCGAATTTTCCAATGTCTTTCGAGCTGGAACGATTTCTTGGGCCATAGAGGGAAACGTTCGGGGTGGTTCCCGACGAGAAAGCCTAGCTTTATGGGCGGGAAAACCAATTCGGATGGCGGCAGACATGTTGCCTAGCGCCCGCCTATTTATTTGTGATATTTGCCTATGCAGTCCCTATCTTTGTTCCGACAGGGTTTCCTTATTTTATTTCCTGTTATTTTCAAAATAATGGTTATTTTTTTAGCTAAAATTTATTTGTTATAAAATAATAATAATATCAATAATAAAAACTAAAAAAGAAATACAGGCCTACGTAAAATTAAAAATCAGATAAGAAAGACTTTCATCATTATTTTAATAATTTTTTTAAAATATTTGTATTAAATTTTGTTTATAACAATTTATATTGAAATTTCATTCTGAGTCGGTTGAAATTCAATTTTAAAAAAGAAGTATTCATTTTGTTGTTTATTGTTGTTTTAAAGTATTGTAACTTACGATTTCTTTTAAAATCACAAAGAGATTGCTTCTTTAATAGTTTTCATTTCTATCTGTTTTTTTTTTTTTGTTTTTTTTTTTTTTGAAATTGCTAAACATACAATAGAAATATATTGCGATAGTGTTAATGAGAATTCGTCTTGTTTACATCGGAAAAAGAATCACATGGGAGCGGAAATATACTTTCAGATGCTAGGTGAGACGCCACTTGGTGTGATTTCGCCTGGTAACTGTTTCTGTATTGTCACCTGGAAACTTTAGATCAAACTTTCTAATCCCGCTGGGCCCGAATAGGATCAGAAAGAGAAAGAGCAAAGCTTGTAAATGACTAAACAAACAAACAAACAAACAGAATCCTGCTTAAGCTAATAATAAACAAGTTTAATAAGATAAAACTACATGGGTAAATAAGAAATGCACCAAAAAAAAATTGATCAGCTAGTCTCTGAATTAAACAAAAAGAAACTTCCTTGCAGTATTTTCTGTAAAATTTTAGGTTTTTGATGGCATGCAGGTTGGGCTGGACTATATCCACTTGATCAGTAGGTCTATTGCCAAAGTCTTGAAGCATAATCAGTACACCGATTAGCACACTCTCCAGTGGTTGCTGAGTACACACACTCTTCTTAAAGTTTAAGAATTAAAGTTCACACTAGATCTCTATTTCAATAATTACCTAGATTATTCACTTTTATCTCGCTTGACGAGTTGATAGTCTATTTCTCTTCCTCCAGTCATGGGTTTTCACTTAATAACCTCCGGGCTTAAAATAAAAAGGTGTTAAAGCTACTTACATTCTGTTTTGCATACATAGATGCCGTCGCTTTGACCATCTTTCCATGAAGGCTTCCATTTCCTTAACATGGTTGGATTATTAGCTATGGCGTCCATCCGTCAGTAAGAAGATAGGCCTCCGGAAACTAACTTGCAGAACTCTTCCTGCAAAGGTTATATTGAATTATTTCTTAGGCGGGCATAAAATAGGAAAAGAACAGTGACCAATCTGCTGGATAATTTTTACCATTACAGCAAAAGGCCTTAACTATTTGCTGTATAAAACTACTTTTTTTTTTCCCTATTTCAACTTCTTGCTGAAAAAGGACAGGAAGAAATATCTCTCCACAATCCTACAAATAGAACCAAAGAAAAACTCTCCTCATATTGCGTGACCTTAGTCTAAAACAAAGGTATAATTGTTTTGGCATCACCGGCCGCCTGCATGCTCACTATTATTATAAAGACAGGCATCATTAACTAGAAAACACTAAAGTTAAATATCTTGAAAGAATGAAAAGATAATAAAAAAAGATTTGAAAGCAAAACTGCAATAAAAATATGAGTTAATTCATGAGAAGCCAGATCAGATATTTTCACACATTTCAGATTAAATTAAGGACGAAAGGAGCTTCCCAGGCACCTGGACGAAAACAAAAATAGAATATTTTCCAGGATGAGATAAAAAAAATGTTACAACAAAAGATCTTGACAGTATTATCAGGTTAAGTGTGCTCAGAATATACATATATTGATAACTCCTACAATTAAGTCAGAGAAATAACCTTTTCTGAGTGTAATGATATTTTTATTGAAATACAGGGTGTATGAAAATACTGTACAATTTTAATGGGAGATAAAGAAAGACCAAGACAAACCTTTTTTTGTCTATGAATGTGTGCCTGCTTACAGTGATGCTATACTGT
The DNA here is from genome assembly GCA_023159025.1 of Thereuonema tuberculata. Lineage (NCBI taxonomy): Eukaryota > Metazoa > Arthropoda > Chilopoda > Scutigeromorpha > Scutigeridae > Thereuonema > Thereuonema tuberculata. Next base: position 69,087,465 of record JAFIDM010000004.1, read on the forward strand.
GCTATTAGAGTCTCTGCAATTGGTTAGAGAGGTGATATGGAAGCAAGATAGATCTTAATGAATGGAAACAAGTGTGAACAATATGTTTATTCAACGAAGGTGCTCAAAGTTGCAGCTGACAGCAGTCGTGCATGCATAACAGCATCACAGCATTAATAGTCATACGTTAGGAAAGAATTCTGGCATTTCACGAACAGTTACAGCGGCGACAGTGATTGTTGCAACAAGGTCTTCATGTGAGTCAATGGAAGTCTCGTAAACAAGGTTCTTCATGTGTCTCCAGAGAAAGAAATCAATACATTACATTGAACAATATCTTGGTGGCCACAGAACGGATCCACCCTGGTCTATCCATTGGTTCCCAAAAGTGGTGTTCAGATAATCCTGTACCTCATTTCTGAAGTGTGATTGCACCCTGTCATGTTAAAACCCCATTCATCTGAGAATATCCAAGGGAACATCTTCCAGAAGTCCTGACAACATTTCTTTAAAGAGATACCTGATAAATCTACCATTGAGTCAAAGAGGCCCAATCAGTTTGTCATGGACTACACCTGTCCAAACATTGATAGTGAACTGTTGTTGATGGCCATGTGCTGTTGTGGTACGTTGATTTTTACGTGCAAAAACATGAGAGTTGTGCATGTTAAGCACATTCTTACATGTAAAAGAGACCCCATCTGAGAAGAATACAAGCTGGAAAATTAGACTGCACTCCAATCTGCTGCAGAAACCAGCTCACAAATTCCATTCGAAGAGGGTAATGTCCGAGATAGCAGTGTCTGGATACTTGGATGATGAAACGGATGTAAGTGGTCCTCCTGCAACACACTTCACTGAGGCCATTCTCACACAGAGGCTATGTGCAACAGCTTCCATACTTGTGCCTTGTCCTCAGACTGTCGTAGGGTCTCTTCCTCTATGTCAGGAGTACTCAGGTTCTCTCCTGACCAGTGTCATTCATGTTTGCAAGGCATGTTCCATTTTCTCACAGTTGCCGATGCAAATGCACAAACGTTTGGTGTTTGGCACAAGTCTGTTCTGCTGTTTCCATTGGCAGCCCTTAGGCCAGATGTATTTCAGCCATCTTGGCAGTTGTGAAAAATTCCATGTTACCTGTAATATGTCTGATTTACAGATGCTGCAGCAAAAACAAATCCATTTTCCGTTTCCACTTTGCGCCACTAGTCGATTGCTGCTCTGTATATATAGCGTCCTCTAGCACAGAAGGTTGTTGGACATAGATTCATAGATTAAAAAAGGTTTGTCTTGATGCTCCCGATCTCCTATTAAAATTTGTACAGAATTTTGATTCACCCTGTATAATACATTATAAATGAGTCTACTGCACTTAACAAAAAGTCCAGTGTAAGATTATTATTTTTTTTTTCTAATACACATTTTGTAATATTGGATATTTTAAATTTTTATTTTATGATGTTGCGACGAAATATACTTAAAATCCAGAAGATTACTCAAAGAAAGAATTTCCTTTACTTCGCGTGCACAGGGTAATGAGTTTCATTTTATTGTACACATAAACATATTGCCAACAATAGTACTAGGCCTATAAGCAGAATAAGGACAGCAGAAATTAACAATGTATAAGAAAACTATCCATCTGTCTTTTCTTAAAGATTTCTCAGGATGACTATCAGCCAAGCAACCTTATCAGAAAGTGGAATGAAAAATGAAAAACATTTATTTGAACCCTTCCCCCTCACCCCTATATTTATTGAAATGATCCACAAAGCTTGAAATTAATGCTACAATAAATTAATTGTTGGAGACAATGTAAATCTCTTTAAAATAACTTTCACCTTCACTCCTTGAGTTTCAGGATCATAAGAAATGAAACCAGGTCTTTGATGAGCTGAAAATAATAATAATAATAATAAAGAACTCTTAAATTCACTTATTGATAGAATCACAGAAGAACTGTTTGTATCTAAGGATTCTATCCAACCAAGTTTGAATTCAGATCGAAGTAGAAACTAGGTAGTCTAAAGCAGTGGTGCACAACTTGTGGCCCGGTAGTATCAAACTTAAAATTAGTGTCTTTACATTGATCCCAACAGATACATTGAAAAAATGTATACCAACTTTTGGAATGTTGGTATGAAACACAACTAACGCATTATTTAGGAGGCTTAACGTGCGTGTAATGAAATAAAGAAAAATGGAAATAAAGTAAGTGCGTTTTATTTATTTCCATTTTTCTTTAATGCATTATTTGATAATTTATATTAATTATTATTATAAACGGAACTGCCAACTCATTAATTAGTAAGACATTTATGTAAATTAGATGTATTAATAATTATTATTATAAATCACATTATCAAATCATGAATTGGTAAGATTAAATAGGCTTAACGTGCGTGGAATGAAATAGCATAAAAATGGAAATAAATAAAACGCACTTACTTATGAAAGGTTGAATATAAAGATTTACATGGAAATAATCCGACAGTTTCGGAATACT
>JAFIDM010000004.1:69090349-69103905 GCA_023159025.1 Thereuonema tuberculata
TCAACCTTTCATAAGTAAGTGCGTTTTATTTATTTCCATTTTTATTCCATGAATTGGTAAGATATAGTAGAGGTTGGAGGATGGGACACTGTGGCCCTTCATCAGAACTTTTAAAAAATATCGACCCTCAGACTTCCTAAGATTGTATACCTCAGGTCTAAAGTATACTTTTTGGTTACATTAAAAAAGAAAAACAAAATAAAAATGTGTATTTTTATGTGCATTTTATGCTTATTCATTTCAATTATACATGTAGTTCCACATTTAGCAACTCATTTTCCTGAATTCAGACTGAAATGGATGGAATCAATTAATGACAATATACCAATCCACACTCGTATATGTTTCCAGCTTTATTTAATATCTTGCACGAATAACTTTTTATTATCATTTTATTTATTTTTAATTGGCTTTATTTTTCAGAATTTATGGTTTCACTTGATTCACATGCAAATGTTACAACTTTAATAAAAAATACAACAGTCGTAGGAATGCTTTTTTTTTCTTGATAGCTATTCTTGGCAATCAAATCACTAATGACTGTTCTTTTATATATTTGAACGTACCATAATTCTCTGTTTCAATTGTTTCAGAAAAATGTGAAGAAAATTCTGTAAGCTTCTCCAATTATGGACGAATGAAATTTGTAAATTTTGATATAAACAATGTTTTAAGGAATGGTGCTTCTTTGCTGGCTTCAGAAGGCAAAGACTACGAAGTTGAAGAAGACTGTATCAGTAAGTATTGAATTTTAAATGGTGGGAAATAATAATAATAGAATAATTAATGAAATCCAGAAGTCTCAGACAGTTGACATCTGATTGTGACAAATTTTGGAATATGACAAGTTATTAATTGTATTTATTAGCTTAACATTGAAAATTTAATTTAATTTTTGTTTTGTTTGGCTGTATGCCAGTTAATATCAGCCACTGCTGAGGAAATAATTTGTATTTGACAATAGCTCAGTATTTTTTATTTTATTCACTTGAATCTCTATTCTGTTATGCATTGACGAACACCATCTACCATTAAGCTGTATCAGATTAATTACAAGGGCGATTCAAATGAAAAAGATAAGTATTTTATTAGAGGTACCAAAACGAACACTGTGCTACTTCTCAATGTAGTCACCATTCCTCTCAATGCACTTGGCCCACCTTTGTATAAACGCTTGTATCCGAGCCAAAAAAAAACCCAGACATCTTTTGACTACATGCACAGCCAATCATGCACTGCCTCTTTGACCTCCTCGTCACTTGCAAATTTGCATCTACTGAGTTCCTCCTTCATAGCTCCAAAAATATGGTAATCGGAGGGTGCAAAGTCAGGAGAATAAGCAGGATGAGGAAGGCCCTGTATGTGGAGGGATTTGATGATTGACACTGTTTGATGGGCTGAGTGTGGTCTTGCATTTCGTGCGAATTACTGGTTTCAGCACATCAGTTGTCTCCAATTGGTAATGGTGTACCCAAGACTCGTCACCCTGGTGACTATTTGCTTGAAAAAATCCTTCACCCTCAGCCTCGTACTGCTGCATCAGTTTCATACAAGAATCCACTCGTCGCACTTTTAATGTCTGGTGAGTTGGCGAGGGACCCACCGTGGCTGCTCCTTTGTCGGCTTTAGAAAGATGAGATCTTTTTTGTTTTTTAATTCGTTCAAAGCCAAAAGCTCCATAGGACTAAGATTGTAGCTATTCCTGGTATTGCGGTGTCTTTGTTGTAACAGATTGCCTAATTCGGCATGGGTTCCATTAGTTTTGTTAGGTAACGAAATAGTTCTAAGAATGTTTTCAATTTTAGGAATGGCATCCTCACTTTTTATGTTGCTGTTGGACACATTAAATTGCCATCATAATTGAAATTACTATGTGATATATTGAAGAGGCTATGCACTGCATAAACGAAAGTATCCTTTTACACAAGATACGTCGACGATCTACTACTTCGCACATATAAAAACAACATTGGAGAAGTCAAAGGTCACTTTGAATCCATACACGAGGACATAAAGATGGAATTAAGATGTTGAAATCCACAAGGCTATCCCATTTTTAGACTCATACAACGGGATAATGACAACAAAATTATCACTAGCATCTTTAAAAAACCTACTTACATAGGGAATATTCTAAACTACAATTCCAACATACCCAACACTTTCAAAAGAAACATGATAAAAAACTTTTTATAGAGAGTCTTTCGCATATGTTGTCACAAAAAGTATTAACTAAGTATTAATTGTTATTAACAGGAGATTTTAAATTACATCGATCATGGCGGATTGGAACCAAAAATGGCGGAAAAAAAATATAACTAAAAGATAAATTTTCCGAGAATCGAATTAAGATCAGCCCTCTGCTACCATTCCGCTTTAATAGGATAACGGACGACCTAAAGGATTAAATAAGCTAAAGATAAATAAACAAATGGAGTCACTAAGCTTAAGAAAGAAACAAAGTCTTTAATTGCAATGAACAAGTAAAACAAAAAAATTAATTGAAGTCGACTTCGGTTAAAAAAAAACATAAATCATTTTCATCCCCTCACAAAGTACATAAAAATATAATAATGGACTCAATGAATGAATAATTAATACAGAAATTTACGGAGAGTGTCTTTTCTCCTGCAACTATTAAACAAAATAGAGATCAAACTAACGATCTGGTCAAGTAAGAAAAGTAGTTTAAAAATGTTCTTTCATTCCGAGAAAGTCTCTTGTAAAACAAATTAAACAGTCTAATAAACTAAAGAAAATAAAGCAGTTAAGTTTAGCATAGTTCGTGTGTGTAGACTGAAGTGTTCTTTTACTAAAAGTGTAACTTACGATAGTTCAAGTTGCACATAACACACCTTGGGATCCTGTGTTCACTTTAAAATCACTCGCGAGTTCACATTGTTCGAACTGTTTATGATCCACTAACATCCTGCCAGCAAAGCACATCGAAACACATTGAAGAGTATACAAATACAAACGAGACGTTGTTCCAGAGAAATCAGCGGTCGGGGAGCCTCACCACTCCCCGAGAGAGCTGCTTTGGAAACTGGCGGGCTCTCGTGGCGGGCTACTTAATGAGCACGCTGATCTCAGCCCGGGGTTTAACTCATCGAATAGCATGGTTTATCCCTGCCGTCTTCATAGCACTTTGCTTCGAGTTGTCGGATCGCACAGCTGAGTTGACGCAAGGCAAATTAGCAGCGTTGTCCAGACAGGCTCACTGGCAAATCGGACGCTGCTCCGCCCGAGTCGAACCGCTTCGGTGATGGACGAATTCTTCGGCATTTGTGCCGAGGTAAATGTTCGGGCAGTTATTATGACAGAATGTGCGTGATATTCGTTGCCGGGTTCTCAGACACACACAGCTAATACTTGGAAGTAAAATAAATGCAAAAGTGAAAAAATATAAAAGACAAAGTGAAACTAAATCGCACTTTCGAATCGGAGATTACATCCTTACATCTGTTGGCTTAGCAACACCGACACCAAATCTAACCAAAATACAAAATTCTTCAAAACGCCAAACACATCCACCAATCAACTTGCAGTGCAGGAAGGGGTGAAGCAAAATTACTAATAATAAACGGATGAAGGGGAGACTGCTAGTCTGAATGAATTAGGGGAAAACAGAAAAGAACGGAAATGCAAATTAACGGGGGCTCAAAAGGGAATCAAACTCACAAGGAAAATAAAGGAAAAATGATAAAACAGTGAATTTTTACACTGTTGAAAGGAATTAAACGATAGAAAAGAAACAAAAATAAATAATAAAAATGCCACATTTTTTTGAAGGAAAAAAACACACAGGGATAAAAAAAAAAAACGTGGCAATGTTCTACGTCATATTCTTTGAAAAAAGAGATCGACCTCCTGCATTGGCTTTCTTTGGCAGATGTGATGGTTTCTGTGTTTAGATCTTTTCTCTGACTGACAATTTCAGATTTTTTAATTAATAAAGCAGATTACATTACACCTTATTTCATGTGTTTGGCTCTTAGGAATTGATAATCAAATTTCTAGTAAGTAGATTTTTGAAAACTTGCAGTAGTGAGTTTCTTCTATCCTCCTCAGGAATTGTGAATTGTCCATTCACATTTGAATAGAGTCGGGTCTGATGCAGCTTCAAGATCTTTAGTACTGGAATCTACCTCACTGATCTGCTGCATAAACTTGATGGCATCCACAGTTATCAATAAATACCCCGCACAGTGAAACAAAGGGACATTTTAGTGTCATCTATAAAATACCAGACTTTTATTTATTTATTAATTTTTTTGTTCTTATCCCTATTGGTCTATTCCAGTGGTGCTCAACGTTTCGTAATATGTGGGCCAAAATTGACTTTGCTGTGAATCTCGCGGGCCACAATGAGGCAGAATCTCCTATTCAACAACCAAAAAAAAAAAAAAACCGGAATCTCCTATTTTACAACCAAAAAAACAAAAACGAAATCTCCTATTCAAAAACCAAAAAACAAACAAACAGGAATTAAAGAGCGGGCCACATGTAACACTTCGTGGGCCATAGGTTGGGCACCACTGGTCTATTCTAACAAGTTGTAAAGGAACTGATTGTAATCAAACTTCTTTAAATTTTTCAATACATTTATGTTGCATCAGGGTTTTTTTTTTTTTGTTTTTTTTTTTTCAATTTAAAGAGCAATATTTTATGCTGAAAAATGAATTTGATAACATATTATGAATATTCAGACAGAAACTACATGAAATAATAGGTAATCGTCATCATGTATTACTTAAAGATTGTTTATTTAAAAAAATAAGTAAATACAGTTTAATGTGCATGTGTTAAATTTTACAACATAAATGATAATGCACAATAATAAAAGATTTGCACCCTTAGCAATCACCTTCTGCCTGAAAAGTCCTAATAAGGCAGAAACAGATTCCTTTAGTGATTCCTCGGGGTGCAAATCTTTTATTATTGTGCATTATCATTTATTAACTGTTTATTTTTATTCTAAAAATATAATTTATAGATTATTATTTTTCAATAATCTTTTTCATTTCAATTTCAGATGTAGATCAAAAGGAAAAGTTAGCCAAACAAAGGCAACTTCTAAATTCAAAATTAGGTCTTGATGTAGCAGAAAGTGTAGGATTTGATACAAGTAGGATTTTTTCTAATGAAGATTTGATTTCATATGAACCTAGCAAAAAATTACAAGTGGATTGTAATAAGGTAGTTTGGCTGTATTTTCTTTGAATTTTTATCCACAAATCTGAAAACAATTTTTGATTTTTTCCTAACTGCTTTGATTTAAGAAAATAGTGCATCAAGGCCATGAATTCATTATGAATTTCTGCAGCTACCATATTGTTCTTTTTGAATTTGGTAACATAGGGTCGACAGTGCTAAATTAAAGAGGTAAAAATATCCTTCAGATTTTTTGTAACGTTGTTTTGGTATGTACTGTCAGAAGATTGATAAATATTGCTACAAGTCATCTCACCACAAGACAAACCATATCTTCCAATTTGGAAAAGCAGAACTTTCTTAGTGTTTTCTCCATGACATTGCCTTGCCTCTGATTGTTATGATCAAGTTGAAGCGTCGTAAGAAATGAATATCTCATTTTTTGGAATTCTAATGATTGATGAGTTCACATGGATTTTGATTTATTTAGCAATGCTAACATTGATTATTTCTCAGAAAGTATAAGATTTACAATGTAAACTTCTATTCTGTACCATAAGATTCATCATTAAAAAAAAAAAAATTTAAGATACTAGTTGTTATGCATTTTAGCAAATACATTTTATCACAAAGTAAGAAACTTTATAAAAGTCTATGTTTGGAATACCAAAAAAAAAAAAAAAAATGCAAATAGTAAAAAATGATTGGAAAGAAATATCCATTTTCTTGACTTTAATTGAAACAAAATACCAATATTCTCTAAATTTGGTGATTAGATGTAGACAACTTGTGAATTTTAGATAAATTTTCCTGCACTTCTGGGTTTTCTAACTTAATAATAGACTATTTTAAAGTGTCGGCATTACTCTAATCATCATTACAGCTACTGCTGTCCGTGGTTCTGTGTAATTCCTTTGAAAGCTATCATTTTGTCCGATATATTTGTGTGTGTGTGTGTGTGTGTGTGTGTGTGTGTGTGTATATATATATATATATATATATATATATATATTGAAAACTTATTTACGAATATACCTTTGGATTCATTAATTCAACTAATTGAATTCTTAGTTTCTGAATTTAATATAAACAATTTATTTGATATCTCAATAAATAAATTTCTTAATTTTCTTAAATTTAACTTGTATAATAATTATATTGAATTTGATGATGAAATATATTCTCAAATTAAAGGAATTGGGAGTAAATTATAGTAGGAATCTTGCTAATTTATTTTTATTGGTATTGTATTGATACCCCTTTCCAATTTAAAATTTTTCGATATATAGTAGAGCCCGATTATCCACGGAATTGGGTGGTAAGGGCTTAGCGGATAAAGAAAATCGCAGATAACCCGAAAAAAGTCTAAAAATGAGGTGTAAACACGAAAAAAAAAATTCACAATTAAAAACTACATTTTATTGTACAAAAAACATAATATGTATAATGTTTAAAATATGTACAGTAAAGCAGAAACCTTTGTTCTACATTTGCATCCACAAATTCCGAGAAGGCCTATGGGATCACGATGCACAATAAATCTGTCAGTAATTTTCGACCTTTCCACTGTAAGGCCTATTGTATTTTCCCTGTTGTTGGCTTGGATTAAAAATTTTTTTTTTTTTTGAGGTTCGTAATTAAAAAAAAATTTTGTGGCACTCGCGGGTAATCTGCACCGCGGTTAATCGGGGCTCTACTATATAAATTTAATTATAATTTAATACTGATTAGACAATTGAGTATATACAGGACAAAATTTTTAAAAATATTATTAATTTACAAAAATATAATAATAATTCTAAATTTGTTGATTTTTTAAATTTACGAAGACACTGACTGCTCAATTGAAAGTGGACACCTGCTGTAGTGGAACAACTCATGCAAATTCGGGCAATAATTTGAATTTATTCGTGAAGCCATTATTCATAGAATAAATATTAATTAATTATTTATAGGCTTCAAATGTAAATTAAATTATATATATGAATAATGGAAGAAATATTAATTAATTTAATTAAATGTGACTTAATGGAAATCCACAATAAAAGAGCGAACCCGCCTCGTTTGGGAGCAATGTCACGAGAAGCGGTATCCCAAGAAGCATTGTTGAGAGAAGCAGCACACGAGAAACTGCGCAGACGTCACGAAGAAACACCACCGATGAGAACCTGTGTAGACGACATGAAGAGCACCTGCAGAAGAGAAGCGAATCAGATGTCTAAATGTGAAGCAGCGTGCATTCAACACGAAGAAATGCGGCTCAGAAGTCATGAAGTGAAGCCATGAAAAGACAATGAAGAAGCAGACATTTTCGAGTTGAAGAATCTAGCATTCTGATTGGTCAAAGAAACCTCCGCATTGCAGATATGGATTCAAACCGAAGGAAACGATTCCACAATCGTAGGAACGAAGCGTGAAGACAGGAATTCATATCAAAGGATACAAATAATGTGGCATCGATGTAATGAGAGCACTCAACGAACAGTGAGTAGAAATTTCGTATGAATAGTTCGAGAAGAATAGACATTAGATATTAAATCTTAGAGACAATTAAACTCCGTAAAGAAGAAGAATATAGTGTGAAATTAAAGGAGCATAATTAATAAAGAATATTAATTTGAACCGTTGCAAGAAAGTAATTATACGTTGTGCCACAACATTGAATTAATGAATTAGAAGAATTGAAGGAACTGTTAGAATTAGTGCTTCCAACTGATATTAACTCAATCATTATTAATTTAGTTTTCATTTGCTTTCTTGAAGAGAAAGATATTAGTGCTTAGATATTTAGTACCAGATATTCAGTGTGAGTTAATATTCTATTCTTTGAAGTTATTTATTTCAGTATTCAAAGTGCTTGAAGTGAACATTGTGCTACAACCCGGACTTCCGAGTGAAAATGTGATTTGACCGTATTGCTATTCCCAAGTGTGCCAGGCCAGACGAAAATAGAGGCAGAAGATTTACACCAGACAGTTAATCCTTTGAACATTGTATGCTGACTAAGACTTGTGTAATTGAGATTTGAAATATTTAACCAGGAAGACTTTCTGTCAAAAGACTTACTAGTTTATATAATTTGCCCTATTCTCAGGTCGAACCTATTGACCTATTGTACATAAGTATTGTAAATAATAATAAAAAAAAAAATCAGTTCACAACCCATTTAATTCGTTATAAACAACATGATCTTGTATAGTTGGAGTCATTTGGTGTCTAACCACGTGCTGAGGTAAAATGCCACTGTCAAAGCAGCTGAGCAATTTTCAACATGAAGTACTCATTGGCTGCCACATTAGTGGCCAGAGTGTGCGAGCCACAGGAGCGACACTGAACCTGCTTAAGTTGACCATGGGTGCTATTATCTTAAAGTGAAAAAAACACTTCATGGAGGTGGCTGAGCCCTCATGCATAGAGACCAAAGGGCCCTGAAGCAGTTAGTATGGCAGAACAGGGCTGCTCCAGTGGAACAATGGCAGCAGGACTTCCAGCAGGCAATGAGAACAACTCTCAGTATCATGACGATTCGTCGGGAGCTCCGTGCCTTAGCTATACCGGTCGGGCTGCTGCTCATAAGCCTAACATCACCCCTGTAAATGCCCAGCGTCATGTGGCTTATTGTAAAGAGCAACGGTCTTGGTCGATGGACCACTGGAAGAGCATGTGGAGCGACGAATCATGCTTCACAATATACCGATAGGATGGGTGCACCTGGGTGGGGCGTTTGCTAGGAGAGTGGCTGCTACCTGAGTGCGTCATCCCAGCAGTGAAGTTTGGCAGTGGTAGTGTGATGGTGTGGTCGTGTTTCTCCTGATTTGGACGAGGTCCATTGGTTGTGATCGAGGGGAACATGGCTTCCACACAGTATCTGAACGTTCTAGACAATTCCATGCTTCCAAGTTGTGGTCACAATTCGGGGAAGGACCATTTGTGTTCCAGCATGACAATGCTCCGTGCGATAAGGCTGTTTGCGGGAATATTGACCATGCACTTCTGGTACCCTGCACATTCATCATCTCCAGTTCCACAACAGCAGTTGCAACTTCTTCAATGTATTGGTGACTGATAGCTTAGCATCCCCGGCTTGGTTGCACTGCTAGAGTTCCAGTAGTTTCAAAGCATTGAATCATTTTTCATAGATTTGTTATGCTCATCGGTCCTCTTTGTAGCGTCTTCAACCTCTGAAATTCCCGAAGGACAGCACTGGCATTCTCGTCCTGCTGATAATACAGGTTAACTAACAAAGCACGGTCACATAAGATAGGCAAATTAGTGAGTTAACAGTGCCACATTTTCCCCTGTTGGCGACTTTTGGTACTATTTTTTTTTTAGAAATTGAAACCGCATGTTCCACTCTGTATGTCCAAAGAATGTTGTTACGATTCACCAATACATTCCTCGCTAGAGGTCTTTGAACACCTCACGTTATTTTATGCCCACCCGGTATTTCAAACCTTAAGGACTAAGAACAAGAAAACGCTTTAAGAAAATTCTAATAATTCTGTCGAACAAAAAGCTGAGTTCTAAGAATATCGTCTTTAAAACAGCATAATTGTTGACATTTAGAGGCTGGAAAGGCAACCATATGACTATTGGAAAGCAATTCACTAGAGATTTATATTAATACTTGGATCTTGATTAACTATTCGAATATAAGAAGGTTATTAGGAAAGCAAGCATTCTAGGGATTATAGAAGATTTAAGAATTAGATGTTCAGGAATTTTGAAAATTTCATAAAAATAAGGTCCTGATGAAGACAGCAGAGAATCTTCTCTCTTATTCTCTTTTTGGTCTTTCTTTTTTATAACAACTGAAATTGATGCATTTTGTAATTCTAAACCACTGGAAACTTTGTGAAAGTATGGGATTTGATTTCTTGCTAAACTTGCATGGAGAACAAAACACAAAGCAAGAAAGAAAAAGAACATTCCAGATCTAATTATACCAGCTGACGATGGAACTTTCCAAGTTGCAAAAGAAATCAATACGGATTGGAAACGTTTTCTTAGTCATTTAGAGAATGTTGACTTCCCACTGTCATAGGCAAATGAGTGTGGGTGGGGAAAGCAACACTTCCTAACATTAACTCAAATAAACTCAAATGAATAAAAGATATTTGCCAACATTTTCTGACCATGTCTGGCAGAGAAGCCAAAGGATGTTGACTCTTGGTCAGAAAATAAGGACAACTATTTGCTGCAAAAAATTAGAGCAATAGAAGTGGACTTTTGAGATAATTCCACCTGGTTGCACGGGACAATCCAATCTTTAAATATAAATTATAGAGATATAAAAAAATATAAGACCTTATAAAAACTTTTTATCCAACAGCAAATTCAACATCAGATCACTTGCCATTTTCATGAAGATTCAAGTCTTAAGTCATTGCCATTTTATTGCTGAAATATTTAAGAGTTTAATTAAGTTCTTTTTCTTTCAATTTAGCTATGAAGCTGAAAGGCTGGAAAATGTTCTGACTCCTCTGGAATATTGTGTTCAAAACTTGATAGATCATTATTCAGTGTGTGCTGATTAGTTACGTCTTCAGATATGTGCAATCTATAAATATCTTCTGTTAGAATCAGTAAATTTCCCATCATGCACAAATGAAACAAAAAAAAATTCCTGCTGTAATTTTGTTATTCTTGGGGAATTTGGGACAGCTGTCTCATCAGACAAATTTACTCCTCAGTGACAAGATCGGAAGGCATGAAAGGTTACAGAACCACATCTGCTCCCAGAAGTGAATTCCATAAGAACAAGATCCAACAAGAACAAGCATAAAAAAGAAATGACCTGCAGCAAAACAGGATTTATCCTCAGACTTAAGGGTATGAGTGGCCTTTAATTATACGTAAATCTGCCACAAATAGATATGAATAATCATAATAAATCAAATTTAATGTGCAGATATGTTGTTAGAATCGGGAAATTCCCATCATGCACAAGTGAAACAAAACAAACCAATTCATGCTCTCATCTTGTCATTGATGAGGAATTTGGGACAGCTGTTTCATCATTGTTATGAATCATCAGCCAAATTTATTTGAACAAAGGCCACTCGTACCCTTAAGTATGAGGATTGACTTTGTAAATCCTATTTTGCTACAGATAATTTCTTTTGTATGCTTGTTAGATCCCACTTGTTAGATCCCACTTCTAGGAGCAGATATGGGTTCCATAACCTTTTATGCCTTTTGATCTTGTTATTGAGGGGTAAATTTGGCTGATGATTCATAGCAGTGATGAAACAGCTGTCCGGAATTCTCTATCAATGACAATATTAGAGCATGAATTTTTTTTGTTTCACTTGTTGTGCACGATAGGAAATTTCCTGATTCTTACAACATATCTGCACGTTAAATTTCTGTTTGGACAACTGTCTTGTCTAAGAATTACATGTAAACTGTTTGTATTGATAAGGTGTTAAAAAATAAAATGCTTGCATTGAATAATCATGTTGACATTAATGTACTAAACATCATCATCAGATTCAGTATCGTGTAGCAAAACTGGATTATTTCAGTTTCCCATATTTTATACACACACATTTAATTTTTGATTTTTTGTAAATTGATTAAATCTTTTTTCAATATTATGTTTATCTTCTTGCTAAGTAAAAAAAGATATTTTGTTTGTTTGTAGAAAGCAATTACTGAACTTATCAAAGAAGAAATGGCTCAATTGCAACCGGGATTAAGTTCTAGGGAGATGAATCGAGCCAAAAGAAAAGCAAAAATAATAGCTAAACAACGATCTAAAGAAGCTCAGGAAGCAGCTGCATCTGGGACCACAAATAACGGGTAATGATTTTAATGCTTACATTATTTTTTTAACTTGAAGCAAAATTAAATATGTAAAAAAAAAAAGTTAAATCTTTTGAAAAGTTAATCAAATCTCATATTGTTGTGAAAATATTAAAACACTTTATTCTAACAAAATAAAACATTCAGGTAGCCTACCTCTTTGAGTGTATCTTTTCTATTTATTTGGGGGCGAAGTAGTCACTATAGGAACTGCATCCATATATTGTATTGAATAAATTGATTTCTAGTGAAGCCATTTGTGGATAGCATTAAAGGCAATTTTATCCTTTCTTTTCATTGTTAATTCTCATCATTATAATTTATTAATTATTTATTTTTTCTCATGAAAGTAGATATTGAGAAAATTATAATGTACCAGCAGTTAGTAATTTTTTGATCTGTTACTGCTAATTAAGGAAGTAATGCTCAACAGTAATTTTGTTATTTTTTCAGTTTATTTGACTATAAACATTTGACAGAAGTAACTTTTTTATGGTGAAATTACTAGCTCTAAAATAAGACATTGCTTTGGGTTGAACACTTGCAGTAAAGATTTAAAGAAATTATTTATTTTCTGGAATAATAATAAAATATTTGTTGTTTTTAACCATTTAGCCGTATCCGACTCTTGGCGATTCTATGGGTCATCTCTCGCCACTCTTTCCGATCTTGTGCCTTCCTTCTTAACTGCTCTAAACTTAGGCCTGTGATTGTTTTAATAGCGTCTATCCAAGTGATCCTCGGTCGGCCACGCCTTCTTTTCCCACTCATCATTCCCAACATTATTGCATTCTCAAGTGAATCAGATCGTGACACATGTCCAAAATATTTGAGCTGCATTCTTGTAATCTTCCCGCCAAGTGAAATGTCAGGTTTCATGCGTTTCAAAATCTCCCTGTTTGTGACCTTTTCTGTCCATGGAATTCGTAAGAGTCATCTCCAACACCACAGTTCGAACCCATCTATTCTCCTCCAATCAGCTTTGTCCAACTTTCGCATCCATACAATGCAACAGGAAACACTATGGCATTGACTAGTCTGCGTTTAGTCAAAAGACCGATGTCCTTACTTTTCCACACTGTGTTCATGCTCAACATTGCTCTGTGGCCCAATGCGATTCGATGCTTAATTTCAGGACAGCAGCCTTGACTCTGGTCAATGTTGGATCCAAGGAAACAAAAATCTTTCCCGCATTCAAATTGTTCTCCATCGATGGTTATTTTATTATCCTTTGTTTCAGCAGTCGTCATGATCTTTGTCTTTTTGATATTAAGAAGGAGACCCATCTTTTCCACTTTCTCTCTTGATCTTTCCTACAAGTTGTCTCAACCCTTCCTCAGTTTCTGATAACAAAGTTGTATCATCTGCGTATCTAAGGTTGTTGATAACTCTACCACCAATCCTCACACCGATCTCTGATTCTTCCAAGTCTGCTTTCCTCATTACCATTTCAGAGTACAGATTAAAGAGGAACGGGGATAAAATGCAACCCTGTCGCACACCTCTATCAATATCAAACCACTCAGTGTCTCCATATTGTGTTCTAACAGTAGCTTTTTGATTAGTATATAGAGATCTTATCATCTCTATTAGAT
>JAFIDM010000004.1:69103915-69191730 GCA_023159025.1 Thereuonema tuberculata
TCTATTAGATGCACAGGAATGTTTAGTTCTTGCAATGCCTTCCATAATTGGTTATGTTCAACGCAGTCGAACGCCTTTTGGTAGTCAATAAAACAAATGTAAATGTTTTCTGATACTTATAACATTTTTCCATTATCCATTGAAGATTTGAAATATGGTCGCGAGTACCACGACCACGCCGGAAGCCAGCTTGAGAATCTGGCAGCTCTGCTTCTATGAACGGTCGAAGACGTTGTTGGATAATTTTGAGCAAGATTTTGTTTATATGAGGAATCAAGGCTATTGTGCGATAATTTCTGCAGTCTTTTGAATCTCCTTTCTTTGGTAATGGGATGAATATTGATTTTTTCCACTCTTCAGGCCACCTCCTAGTTTCCCAGATTTTCTGGCAAATTTCCTTGATAACCTTTGGTGGAACAGATCTCAACAGTTCAGCTGGTATACAGTCAGTGCCAGGAGCCTTATTGCTTGGTAAGTGCTGCAGTGCCCATATAACTTCCTCAACCAAGATGGCTGTTTCATTTTCTACCATATCATTGCTAGGTGGCTCTACTTTGCTAGTACTAGAATATAGGTCTTTTGTGTACTCCAGCCATCTACTTTTAATACTCTTCTGGTCAAACAAACATTTTCCATTTTTGTCTCTTATCATTCCCTTTTAGGCAGCAAAGGGAGTTCGAATTTTCCTGACATGCGCAAAGAGATCTCTAGTGTGACCTTTCTGCCAATCCTCTTCCAGTTTTTGGCAACGCTGATTCCAGTAAGCCTCTTTGTCTTTTCTTGCTGCTCTTCGGAACTCTGCATTCAGCATCCCAACTTTGTTTTGATCCCCCGCAGACTTGGCCACTCTCCTTTGTTCAGCAATTTTGATGGTGTTTTCTGACAGCCATTTGTTCTTTTATTCATGTTTCTTGTATGATATATGTTCCTGAGCTATTTTCGTGATTGCACTTTTTATTTCTTCCCACAATTCCTCTGGATATTTGTCTACAGTGTCAAGAAGTTCGAATCTATTTTTCACTTCAACACTATATGATTCAGGAACATTAAAGACATCAAACCGTTTCGGTGGGGCAGTTTTCTTGATGCTACAAAATTTCACTTTGATGATGGCTACAAGCAGCTCATGATCAGAGCCACAATCTGCACCAGGGAATGTTTTGACAGCTCTAATTGAATTCTTCCATCTTTGCCTGCAGAGAATGTAATCAATTTGGTTCCTATGCTGTCCATTAGGGCTTGTCCAGGTGTACAGATGGCGTTTTGGTTGCATAAACCATGTGTTTGCGACCCAGAACTGATTCTCATTACAGAATTGGGTTAGACGGTCTCCAGCCTCATTTCTTTCACCCAATCCAAATTGCCCTATAATACTTCCCTCTTTTTGACTGCCGATTTTAGCATTAAAGTCGCCCATTAAGTAAATGTCTTTTTTGGGCATCATTTTCAGTGTTTCTTCAATATTGGCATAAAACTGTTCCATTTCATCTTCTTCAGCATCTGTTGTTGGTGCATAGATTTGTAGCACTGTAATGTTCAGTGGTTTAGCACGGATACGGATGGCCATTATGCGATCATCGATGGTGAAATAGCTCTCAATTGCACGGGCTATTTTCTTCTGAGCTATAAATGCCACTCCATTTCTTCTTTGATCTTGATGACCAGAGTAATACACAAAGAAGTTGTCAGACTGAAAGTGGCCACTGTCCTTCCAATGCAATTCGCTAACACCGAGTAAATCTATGTTTAGTCTCCTCATTTCTTGTTTGACGATGTCCATTTTGCCCAGACTCAATCCACGGACATTCCATGTTGCTATCTTGCACAGTCTCGAACAGCGCAGATTCTTCCTTTCATTGCAGACAGCATCAGCAGTTGGGTCTCCAGAAGGCTTTCTCCCATCTGTATCATAAATTCCTGCATTACTCGCGAAGGATCGTTGCTCTTCCCCAGTATCAAGTCGGGTACTTACTGGCCTGGGGGGCCCACCATTGGGTACCGTTATCAAATTATGCGAGAGACTTTCCATGAATTTTCTTGGCGATGATTTTCTGGGGTAGGTCGCCATTTCTTTACCCCACACTCACCATTTGCATGGTATGGGAGTTTGGACACTAATAATAAAAAATATATATATACACACACACACACACACACACACACACATATATCTTGTCTCTTTAACTATACTATAATACAACCAGTCACTCTTCGTTCAGCAAGTGTCTTTTGGTTATTGTGATGATGCCAACTCTTTTTTGTATAAATAAAATTTAAGCTGACAAAAAGATTTCTGTTCAAAAATATCTGATGTAATTTTTGCAACATTATCTGAGCAGTTCTCTTCGTTCTTTACTCCTTCAAACCATGAAAAGCTAGTTTGAAAGAGACATTCATCTGTCTCTTGCAGGCTTTTTAAAAGGAAGAGGAGGGCTTTCCTAATCATTACTGATCTTGACTATTTTGCACCCCAACTTACTTTTTAATTTAAAGTTCTAAACTAGATGTTTTTATGTATTCCTGAAACAGTTTTTTTCTTAGTTTTGAAATTTACTTTTAATAATTTATCTGTCGGTTATAATTTTTAAATAAAGATATTTATCATTTGTCATTTTGAACTGCATCCCTTCCTTCATCATTTCAAAATCTTTCCAAAATCTCAAAATCTCAAACAGTCCAAAAATCTCAAAATCTTTCCAAATCCAGTTAGCACTCAAAGTCTTGATTGGTCCAACTCTGTCATCCTGTCTGTTTTCAAATTTGTTTTATGCCAGTGTTGTAAGTTTTGCTCAGTTTCAAATACAATAATTATGTTACCAGATTCAGATGCTTCTGTTTAGCATTAACACTAAAAAAATGCTGTACAAGAATTTTGTTTGTGCCAAGAAGGTTGCGGAATGCTGTATGCATACCACTTTACTTGTATTTTTCTTTCAAACATCTTGGCAACCGGCTGCTATCTCCAATGCAATCAGTTACATGGGCATTTCTTCACCACACACGCTTTACCTTCTCAGTTATCTGAATTGTTGAACTGGACCAGGAACTTTAAATTTCTCTGTACTTTTCTTCTTGTTGGATTTACTATGGAGAAATGTACTTAGCATAATATACTAACACACTGCAGATTATGTTTCTTGGATTCCTTCATCTCCTTTTCTTTCCAACGTCATCTGTATCCTTGGCATTTCCTGGGTGGAATTCATCATGTCTGTAATTGCTCTGTTGACACATTTCATTTCCCAGATTCCATTATTTATTTATAATCCATCCAGCGACTTGAAGAGAGGGAAATACCTTTACATCGCCTTTTCAGCATGTGTAGGTCTGTTGATATTGTTGTCTTGGAGCTTTTACCATCAGTTCCATACAACTCCTGCCATCCTACTAGATTTAGTTTTGCGTCTGTTTTTTAACTGGCAAAGGAACATAGGTCTATGCTACTTTATCAATTAATAGATGACATTTTCTTTAGCTGTTGAGATCAATTTCATTGTTGCAGCAAATAACTTATATGGTTTCTACAGTGAGCTCTTATCCTTCATTTATCTTAGTGGTAGCATATTTTATACACTGAAATTTATTGCCATCTATAGTAATTGGAGTTGGTTAAGCATTAATCTCAGTATGTTCTTTTTACATGTGTAGTTAGCTGTATTATATGAGGTTGAATTTTTTAAAATTTCAGACAACTATTATTCAACAAAAACTATTAGAGAGAATGTAAAATGTTGTTATTGTCCTTCAAAGTAATTACCTCTGCAGTTACAAAATTTACCCAGCAGTCGTACATTCCATGTCTTCCTCTAAGGCATTTTGTGGTGTTATTGTTGGTGCAGGTCATCGAGTGCTTTTCCAACAACAAAGTAATGAGTAAGGAATGAAAGGGACATAAGTATAGTAGGGATGAGGCTGATTGGAAAATGGCACGCTGTGGAAAGCTAGCTCATTCATCAATGAACTGTCCTGTTTCAATAAAAAAAAAGCAAACCCCATGATAGGGT
The DNA here is from genome assembly GCA_023159025.1 of Thereuonema tuberculata. Classification (NCBI taxonomy): domain Eukaryota; kingdom Metazoa; phylum Arthropoda; class Chilopoda; order Scutigeromorpha; family Scutigeridae; genus Thereuonema; species Thereuonema tuberculata. The sequence continues at coordinate 69,107,920 of JAFIDM010000004.1, forward strand.
TGGACAACAAAGCTTTATGGAGATTATTAGGAGAAAATTAGGAGAATAAATATACGACCAAGCTGATCAGTGGTAGATCCAGACTTGAGTGATGTGGAGATGGCTGTTTAGAACTTCTGGACCAGACATATATAATCATTGGAGCACATAGGATTGCTGACAGGTTAGAATATTAGGGGTGGGCGAGTAATCGGTTGAAAAAATAAATATGTCCCGATTCTTAACATTACAAAAATTCCAGCATATTCAACAACGAGTTTGATATCCTTCCGCGTATTGCTAAAAGATTAAGATATTACCGAAGTAGTATCGATTCACACCCACTTCGGTATCTTATTTAGTATCGATTCACACTCAATTAAGATACACTTTGTTTCGACCATGCATTCACATTGCCACAGCCAAAGTCCAAACTTTAATCCATTCTAGTTAGTTTTCCCCAGAAATACGAAATCAATCAACACAACAGTGTTCCAAGTGGTCATAGTATCAGCTGATTCCTTTTGAATACATCGCGCTGTACTTGCCAGACTGAGTTAGTGTAACAGCCAGCCACCAGGATCGCTAGCGTCTCTCGGGAGACATTTTTTGAGTTATAATTTACATGTTGCAATTGTAGTTTATTAGGGTACATTACTTACTTGATTAATTCTAAATGTAATATTAGATTATATTAGGCCTGCTTAATACTTACCTGATACTATTTTATTTACACTTGACTCTTTTTTTACTATATTTGTATCTTGAAGTATGGTCATTTCAAATAAATTCATCAATTTATTTACACATTTTAACATTAAAAATAAAGTAAAAGAAAAAGATTGAGATACATTTGTAGGCCTATATAATTGTAAACCAATATCTTAGAGATAAGGAACATTGTTTGTTTTAAATTTTATAATAAAAACTATTGGAAATTAAGTCTTTTACTTATAACCCGTACTACTCGACTCGATACTCGAGTAGTTGGCTCAACTACTCTACTCGAATCAAAAATCCACTACTCGTCCACCCCTATAGAATATAAAGAGGCGAGTCAATCATGAGTATGTTTTCTTCCTTTTGAGAGATTCAGGCATGGTGGCATTAAGTACTGCAGAGCACATTTACAGTATGTTCACCATTCATTCTCTTCATAATCCATGATTCCACACAAATCATGGTGGAGTGATAGGAGGCCTAGGAGAGCTCCCAGCTATCCTTGTTCTTCAGTGGTCAGAGGTAGGGGACGAGAGGATGTTTTGGATGAATCGCTGAATGATCTCCTGTCCTGAAAATGGCAATATCATAGGCATCACTGAGTATTCTAGCACTAGATGCCAACTTCTGTTCAAGGAACTCTGGGATCAGGAGAATTTACAGTAAAGGCATACAGTAGATGACATGATGTCCTCTTGTCTTCACTTTCACTGACATGACCAAGCCAGTCTGTTCCCTTCAGGACCTGGCTTTACAGGAATAGAATAAATAGTCTTTTATGGTGAAAGCATGAGGATTTATGGTCTAAGCTCTTCTGTAGATTGTCTGTTAAAGCAATGTTGGGCTACTCCTGAGGTCATGAAAATTGATGATATTGTTTCGTCCATGCCAAGTTGGTCTGCAAACCCTTCTCAATGGGGCATTAGGAAAGGATTGGAGGGAAGATGAAAATAAGCAGAGATATGGAGTGAGTAATGAGAATGTAACAGAAAGAAGGATAACAGAGAGAGGGATTCTAAGGAAGAATAGCTTTGCAATGAAGATTCAAACAGATGATAGTCATAGGGGACTAAATCTGAAGAGTACGCAGGATATAAAACAATAGTTTACATTTGAGCAAGAGACACGTAACTGCTTTGTTTTGTTGCAGTTATTGTTTTGGAAGAGATTAGTCTCTTACGTCTTATGTAGACATCTCTGAATGCCATTGAAAGGCTCTGATATGTAGTCATGATGATCACTGCACACTTTTGTTTTGTACGTGAAAAACAACCACAACAACGTTTTTAATGATTTTACAAATACAGTAAAGCTCGGCTATAACACTGTTGTTTATATCGCAAATTCGGATATACAGTGAAGTCTCTCTTATACGAAACTCACTTATATGAAACATTGAATATTCGAAGAATTTCTCATTCCTGGCGAAACACCCATAAGATCTATATGTAATTCACTTACACGAAATATTCACTTATACAAATAATTTTTGGTTCCCCCTCATATTCCTATAAGTGAGACTTCACTGTAATGCGATTTGGTCTTAGACCCCTTCTATTTTGGAAAAGATGTATAATTGTAAAATTGCAAAATTTACCATATTTTCGCCCAAAAAGTACAAAAATCGATTGATTTTAGAGAACTGCTCGTGATTTGCTACTTACAATTAATACTTCGTTTGTACAAGATGCCAAGATGGCGGCGCCAAACCATAAGAAAACAGAAATATGAAGATTTTGGCTAAAATAACCCATCAAAGTGTTGAAAAGGTAATGATTTATAAATATTTATAAATATAAAATTCTCTCACATCACTCTGAATGATGTAGATAATTGCGAAATGACCATTTTCAATCGATTTGGAATCGTGTGGGCGATAATAGGGTTCGAGTATACGACATTTAATATCGCGAAGTAAAAAAAGCTCAGGCAGATTGCGATCTTCAAGATCTTGAATCCGAAAGATCGCGATGTAACCAAGCTTCACTGTATTTAAATCCATGGTTCAAACCATTAAGCTCAGAAGTCATATCGTTGTAGTCCATTACAGTCAAGGGGTGAGGCTGTGCTACACATCAAGATAAAACAGTTTAAAGGGTGTCAGAGAATTAAAAAAATCAACCTCGTAGATTCGTCAAAAACATATTTGAATGACTAACATTTTACAAATTAAGGAAATAGACCATCAACTAGTGCTTTTGTTAGGGTAACTTTATGAATTCAGTTATGACGAAATCTGAACTAACGATGTAAGGTTATGAAAATGTTTTACTTAGTTAGTAGAAATGTTGATTTGTTAAATGAACAGTGTTTTTGGTAAATAAGTAATAATTATTTATATGTATGCAAGAAGTGAAAATTATTTTAATCAAACTAAACATATATTTGTGTTAGGAAAAAGATGGTTGGATCAGAATGAAAAATCATTAAGAAAGTGTTTATGGACTAAAATTTAAATAAATTTTATAATTTTTTATAAATTTGTTTATAAACTATCTAAATCATTGGCATCTAATAGGATTTCAATTCATTCCAACTTTGTGGAAATTTGCAGTGTTTTATCAGTAATGTCAGAAATCCACAAAACCCCTCTAATTCTTTTCTGCTGATGCTTTCTCTGACTGGTCTTGTACGAATCAAGTCACTAAGCTTTATTTGAGAGAGTTTTTGGTTGTAAAGGAAATGCTGCTGTAGATGCTTTAAGGTCATCAGAAAAAGTGCCAACAAATTTGCTTTTGCTCTTGTCAGTTTTTGTTCAAATAGCTTTTTCTAAGCTTGATGGATTTTCTGGGATCTGGGCTTATTTAGATATTGTTTAATAGTGAATGCATTACATAATAATTATTAACTGTCATTGCCTTAAGAAAGGTCATTTTTCTATTCTTTTCTGTGTTTGTTTTTGAATTTTTTTTTAATCCATGCCACTCAGCTTTAAGAATGTTTCCATTTACATTTAAATTAATGATGATCAAAATTACAGACGTTTCGATTTGCTACATTATACAAATCTTTCTCAATGTGACCGTTAACATTCGCAAGAAAAACACAAACAAGTTATGTTTTCTGAGTTGTAATTTTGATCATCATTAATTTAAATGCTTTAGTATTTTGTGTGTCTGGCCTTTTCTGTCATGGCTAATCCATTTTAACACACGTAAATTATTCAATGTTTCCATTTCTTGACATCCACCTTTGCAATCTGATGTTTTAATATAATGCTGCTTTGCAGACGAATGAGTTGCTGTTTTCTTCTCCTGGTGATATGAATGAATCGGTTCGCTACCATTAATACCATCAGTTCTAATTCAAACATCATCTAGCTGTGATCTTGCTGTCTTGAACATTAACAGCCTACTTTTGACAAACCAATCTGACTTACCTTTGAAGTTGTATTCTTCATTCCATTAACAATGTTGTTGATTTATTTAAATGCAATTAGCATCATATTTTGATCTAACAAATATCTTCATATCAAGCTATTATGAAGCTCATAAGTCAATGCTCTTCTGTTTCTGACATTATTTGAACTTCACGTACAGTTCTCATCCACAATTTCATATATGTGACTGCCTGCCTGATTGATATTTTTTATGTTCTGTAAAGACTTGCATTGTTCCTAGCTCAAGGTTCTAAATGTCCTTAAGTAGTGGATGTTTTCAAAATTATTTCAAAGCTATTTCTGCTGGATGGGCTAATGAAGCATCTGTTATTCCTTGATGGCATCTTAATAGCATTTGCCATTTTCATAAGAGTTCCAAGCGTTTTTTTCTTCTTCTTCTTATCTTCTTGCATTATGGAGTTTATTAATCCCTTATTGCCTTTTTTGGATGCCTTTTTGGTAAAACTTTTCATGAATCGTTAAAAATCATTGCCTTACTGTGTGGTCTAGAGATTCTTTCTTCAACTAAATTATTTTGTATTCTGAAATTGTATCTGCTTGTAAAAGAGATAATTTAATTATTTATGCTGGACTACTGTTACTATTCCACTTCCATAAGTGACATTCTTTACATGATTTTGATTTTCAAAGATTGCTGAGCCTACAAACTAATGAGAAGCCTTCCTTTTCAGCCCTCCAGATATAAGGCAACAAAAGAAGTTTAATTAGAATAAATTAGGTTAATTTACCTAAAAATTTAATAATGTGAAAGAATGCCTAATAAGAATCATGAGAGAAAAGGAATGGCGTGATCGTGTCCAGGTGGTCAATACATATGAGTCTCAGTCTATACATAAGCCAAAGTAGACTCATTATAGATGGCTTTATCAGAAAAAAATTCTTCTTGACTGAACATTGGACTGACATCCAGTTTCTTCAATACCACCATACTCACATTACTGGAATAGACTGATCTGTGAGGCTATAGCTATTGGGGATCATAAAAATAACTTTAACAGAGACAGTGAACCTATCCTCAGCAATCCTTGGTTTGGTATGTTCGCACCCTGTGACAGACCATACAATGAACATACAATGAGCACCATTCAGAGAATATGCCATTGTCCTTGAAAAACGGACTGCCTCTGTAAGCTCTGATGCTAATATATATTGAGCTTGTTTGGAAGCAACCTCTCCATTCCCTTTTCCTGATGATATATGTATCATCATGTCCAAAAGCTTGGCCTACTTAGTCATACTATCTGGCTGATCTGTCTGGAAGAATTTTTCATGAAATTAAGTTCAGTTCCATTTTCTCTGTTTGTTGTCATCGAATTGAGTTTAAGATTACTTTAAATTTAAGGTAATCTTAAATTTTGAGAATAAAGTTTAAAATAACTTTAAGTTGAGGATTTTTGCATTTTTAGTATTTGCAAATTGCATTTCAGTACTAATTTCAATTTGTAACTGAATGCACTCTAAAACTGTTTTATAATAATTTCAGTGAACCATCATATTCCATAAGATTGGAAATGGGGAAAAGTATTGCAATTTCTTTCTTTCTTTTTGTTTTCTTGAGAAAAAGTTGTATATCTCCAAACTTTTGGATTTTTAATATTGTGAGCCTACTCTTAATCGACAGGGTGATTCAAAATTCCCTGTACAAACTTTAACGGTAGGTCAGGAAAACAAAAACAAATCATAGTGGAACGAATGCCACCCGAATGTGCTAAAGGGTGCTGTTTGGCAGCACATTAGTTGGGCAGTGTGAGCCATCATCATTTGAGACATTGACTTTGTACGAGTAGGATGTATCACTTCACTAATGCTGAGAGGAGAGATATGCACCTTACCTATGGATCAGCGAACAGAAAAGGATGAGCTGCTGAATGATTGTATCATGAATGGTTTCCCCAACAGACATGTACCCAAGCATCAAACGTTAGCGTGTTTGCACACACAGATTGTGTGAAACTAGATCATTGGACAGCAACAGGCATGGTTGTGGTAGGCAGTGATTGATATGCACACCTGCCATAAAGGAAGGAATTGAATGCAATACACTACAAATACACAAGCTATTGCACATCACCTTGCTCTCCCTCAATCCAACCTGTGGTGAGTATTACACGATGAATGCTTTCACATGCAACAAGTCTAGTCATTACAGGATAATGAGCATGTTGTCTACCTTACTTGTTGTTTTTTATTTCTTAACCTTAGTGTATCTTCTGGCATATTTGGGTGGCATTTACATGTTCCACTATGAATATAGTTTGTTTTTGTATTCCTGAACTACTTTTAAATTTTATACAGGGGATTTTGAATCACTCTGTATAGGCATTGTGGACTGGGCAAGTCAGAGTTGATTCTCTGTAGGATTCTTTCCAAATTGTTTCTCCTCTAGTTAGACCCTAGAGTATATCCAGCCCTTTGTAAAATGGATACCAGGGTTTTTTCTCAGTGGTTAAAGAGTTTGGTCCTGATTGCTTAGAGAAACATCGGAGATTATATCTTTTGCCCACCAATGAGCTAGCAGTGATTGAAGAAGAAACATAATGCCATTTAATTAATTTATATGAATGTTGAAGTTCAAAGGTTTGACAATAAACATTTGTTTTTTTTCCTTTATTCAGAAGTGAAAACGAAGAGCCAGAAATCAAGAAAGCACGAACAAATGTTGATCATTGTCAGGATGACGGTGATTCCAAGGTCTACAATTCGTCTATGTGGGAAGAGGTAGTAGTTTTTTTTTTAAGGGAACTTTTCTGAATTTAATAAATATTTCTTAATATTTTGATAAAATTTTGACTATTCAATGAATGAATCAAATATTATATAATATTTATTATAATATTATTATATTAAAAAAAACTATTTAAAATTACCCTGGTAAAGGAAATGAAGTTAATAAGCATTTGTTGTTTCTTAGGCAAGTGATTGGCCTTTTGAAGGTTTCTGTGATCATTTAAGTCAGGACCTGTTTAGTCCTCGCTGGGAAACAAGGCATGGGGCTGCCACTGCTTTAAGAGAAATAGTCAAAATTCATGGTAAAGGAGCAGGAAAATCAATAGACATTCCTCAACATATGGTTAGTGAGATTGTTTAATTTTATTTTTTACCTTTTTAAAATTTTAAATGCTTTTTATCTATCAGAAAGCAAAAATAAATATTAAGATTAAATAAAGAAAAAGAAAGAAAATCTAGAATGCAGAACCAGTCTGCATAAATATCTTTATCTGTTGATTCATAATTGTTTCTATTTTGTTACCTTTTCGAAATGTTTTTCCTCCTGATATGAATTCCTCAGACCTGTATTTTAAATGCCAGATTTAAAAACTTAGATATTATGAAATGGAAGTTGAACGAAAAAAGTTAAAATTAATGTAAATGGTTAAGGCCACACATATTTAGAATTAAAGTTAACACGATAAAATTAGTCGGACTACTGTTTTAGCATGTTATTAACTTTTAATTCTAAATATGTGTGCCCTTAGCCATTTACCGTATATACGCCAATAGAGGCCCCCGGCGTTTATTTGCAAAACTAGCCTAGGCTCCCGGCGCTTAATAGAGACCGGCTGCTGTTAGAGGCCGGCCATTATTAACAAAAATTAGAACGCAATATTTTTACACACAAATACCGGCTAATAGTACAAACAGCTACTTTATTTGAATTTCACAAGCTACATAAGACTTTTAAAGATAAACGACAATGTCTTTCTGTATCTTTTGCTGCTATTCGTCGTCCGAATCCGCAATGACGGGCGGCCACCTCACCGGAAGTTTCTTTCGCGTATTCCACCACGCGAATCTTAAAGGCAATGTCAAATGACCGTTTTGTCGGCATTTTGTAAGGCAATGTACTGTAAGGTATTACGCACGACTATAAAGATATGGACGCTTACACCAATATCTGTAGGCAAATATCAAAGATCCGGCTACTATTAGAGACCGGCGACAATAAGAGCCTTGGCGTTTATTGGAGCATATACGGTATGTTAATTTTGCATTTATATTGAAGTTAATATGAAGAATAAACACCTAACTTAAATTTTTTTTACAGTTATAAATGATATAAAAGCATACATTTTCATAATGGTGCAGGATGTATATCGGAACTTCATCTTGTCTTAGACTTTTAAGAATAAATCACTTGAAACACCATTGTGATGTAGCTCAAACTGGATTTTTTTTTCTGTTTTGAATTCACAATAGAACCAATGATCGTAAAGTTGAACCTGTTTATCTCGAAAACCTCTTTATCTCGAAATTTCTGAAATTCCCTATATTTACAATCTAAAATCAATGTATTTTCCATGTTGATCTCAAAAAAATTTCCTTCAAAACCTCTGTATCTCGAATTTCGGATATTGAAAAATTACAAAATCGATGTCCAAAGACTACCCTTCTTTGCCGAAGAGCATACCGATGCACCTAAAGAGACAACAAAAGAAGCAGAGAAGGCTGTAGAACTGTTTAACAACTTTTCTTGAATCTCAGGAAAATGTTGGCCACGAGGGATTCGCAGCTCTAGCTAAACCTTAGAAGGCTAACAAGAACAAAGAAAGTTAGACAAAAGTCATTAAAAGACTATTTTTATTGCTAAAGGTACGTATGTAAGTTAAAAAAATGTTATGGATGTATGTATAATTAATTTGCGATCATACCACTGTATTTTTCTACAACAAAAGCAATTAAAACGTTTTTTAATTGACCGCATTTTAAAACCTCTTATCTCAAATTATTTTTCTTTCCCTTGAGATTCGAGATAGACAGGTTCGACTGTAATTTCTGTTGCGAAGTCCATCTTCCCAAATTAAAAATATAGGTGACCAGCAAGCTGTCTTCATCCTTCTGATCACTAGCAGTTCTTCTTAGCTCACCCCAACTTCTACCTCTCATCTGCCACTCCCTTGATAACCTTGAACAAATCTCCATTCATCGTAAACGACCTGAGATGTCACAAAGTGAACCATTGTATCTTCTCCATAACAACACGCCTGCACATCGGTCCCTACTGGTCACAGAGAAATCCTTTCACATCCTGCCTATTCAGCAGATTAAGCCCTGCGATTTTTATCTCTTTCCACTGATGAAAAGAAATCTGATGAGACATCGTTTTACATCAACCAATGAAATAAAAGCAGCATCTCAGAAGGGTGGATGAAAAAGATGGCTTACAAAAGCTTTAAGAACTATGACAAAAGCGTACCTTCGCCCAAGGGTTTTGGTGTGTGTTTGTGTGTGTGTGTATATATATATACATTGTGATGTACAGAATCCGAAGAACTTCCTCTTGTGGGCGCCATTCAAGCTTACATCTTTGACAAAATTTTTATTCCTTGAAGGATTTACGTCGTTGAAGCTTTGCCCGGGTCACTAACTCAGCTATCCCGATGATCGCAGGGGTCAGTGTAACCCAGTGGAGTTGGCCAACAACGTACACAATACACAACTACTTAAAACAATTAACACATTTATTTACATCTTATCATTTCTGATGCGACCTTGATCGAATGCATGGCAGTCGAAGCTTCCTGTGGCTGCATATTTGTAAATTGTACACTCTTTCAAATAATTGCTTAAAAACTTATCTACTCTTGGCTTGAAGTTTAAGAACAACAAAAAAAAAACAATAAAATATAACTCCCTTCTCAAGCTCTACTAGAACACCTTGCAGGAAAGTGTAGAACCACTTGGCAGTCAACATTGATCCAGTTCTTTATGAAGATAGTAGCAGCACAAACTACAGAATCTGCAGGCATCATTGAAGGAGCTGTAGAGGTAGCAGAGCTTGTCAACCCCAAGAGTGACAACTAACAATTTTCCAATAATCTATCACTGTTTATATTTTTTTATATGATTGTATATAGTGCTTGATTATATTTTGTGTGTATTTATGTAGAAAAGTAATTATAGACATTATATAATAATAAAAATGTAAACATTTGCCTATTATTGGCATTTTTTTTTTTGGTTACGACATTGCTTATTAACCTACATTATAATTCTACCTCTAATTACACAGTTTTGAATTTCTAACTTATGTGGCCGAACCTAGGCCTGGCATAAATTCAGGGCTACCTATATGTATGTACTCATAGACAGGGTGCTCCAGGTAAGTGTCCCCCACCCCCCTTGTTTTCATAATTTAAGATTGATGAATACTTCGATGCAGATTCTAAAGGAAATCATGTATTTCTCTCCTTTTAATTTTTTTTGGGTTGGCTAAAATTATGAAATGTTGTATTCAAATCGAGCTAAACCACTTCCCAGTAGGAAATGTCAGGGATGTTTGCAGATTATTCTACATACTTCCTGTTAATGGATAATGAAAAGGTAGCCCCCAAGTTGATGAACACCAGCAACTTAATGCCAGGATGGCTTCATACCCAGTAAATTGAACTTACAGAAAGCCCCTACATTGTGGTGCTAGGCAGCAAAGCATGCATTTGACAGTCAGGATGTATGCCCGGACATGTCGTGACAGAATGCATCCATCAAGACAAGCTATGATGCAAATTATCTGAAGATTCCGGAAAACTGAAAATGTTATCTTAGGGTCACAAGCGACGAGGCCGTCACTTGCAACAGATTATTACATTGATTCTGGCATTATGTGCTGCAGTCACTTATTTTTTTAATATGTTAGAACATTGTATAAGTAAAGTCTGAAAACTTAGTACAGAAAGTGTGCCGCTTCTGCTTTTATACAATGTTTCATTGACTTAAATATGTGCAACGACATGTGCAAACATATTCAGACAAATAAAGAGAAATTGATTCCACTTAACTTGACTTTGATAAGCTGGATAATTTCAGATCAGGTGACTACAGCTTGAATGATGTGCCACCTCAGGTCATCCTGTTTAGCTTAACGATGATTGATGAAGATTCTGTTGTTATCAGTGAAGAACTTAAGTAAACACTTCACTGTCATCGGCAACAACTTCAAAGGATGTCAAAACTTGGAAAATAGGTTCTTCATGAATTGAGAGGATGCCAATCTTAGAGCAAAAGTGGACACTTGCACTACTCTGCACTCTTGTGAGTGTAGCTCACCATTTTTGGACATTTCGTGCCTTGGAGATGAAAAAGCGACACATACAGTGGTTCGGTGCAAGAGCACAACTCAAAATGGACGTGATAATGGACGTGTTCAGCAAGTGGGTGCGCGTTTATCCTATCAATAAACCAAGCGCCCGCAACTGCATCAAAGCATTGGATTGTTTCATGACGGAAGCCGGATCATACGAGATTGTGCTAACTGATCATGGAACCCAGTTTACCAGTATGGTTTGGCAGGATGCGCTTCGCCACCGTAACATCAAGCCCATTTGCTCATCAATACGACATCCTCAATCCAATCCAGCAGAGCGTGTCATGAGGGAGTTGTCTCGATTATTTAGAGTATACTGCAGGGACAACCATAAAGATTGGGTGCAGCTGTTACCACACATTAACGAATGGCTAGTGAGCATCCCTCATGACAGCACTGGAAAAACGCCCGTGGACGTACATTTGGGACAACCACCTCCCAGCTTTTTGGACTGCCTCGACAGACCGGAGATCACGAGTGACAGGGTTGATGTCACGCCCGAGATAGTGTTCGATAAATTGACCCAGGAGGGCCAGAAAAGACGAAACAAGGTGCGGCAGATGGGATATAACTTTGCGGTTGCACAAAAGGTGTTGTTGCGCATGCCACGTGTGTCTGATCCCAGCCGCGGGTTATTCCACAAATTCTTCCCCTTGTTTACCGGCCCGTTTGTGATCTCTAGACTAATAGCGCCGAATGTGGCCGAAATCTCTGACGAAACTGGCCATGTTCGGGGGCAATATAATTTCTTCAATTTGATGCCGTATGGATGAACTGTAAATATTTTACACGGGTGAAAAGGCCAAAACTTTGTTATTAATTAAATTATTTTAATTTTAAATAACATAACACGAACTGTGGACTGTTCGATTTATGCATCAGGATGCAGTTAGATTAGTCTGAAGACAGCCATCATCAGAAGAAGACCTCTTGAAGTAACAAGAAGAGCTTTTGTAAATAGTTTTTAAGCATCGTTTTATTTTTTGTAATGTGAGTTTGTCACAGGGTTGTTTTGAAATAAAACATTTGTTTTTTTTTTTTTTTATTGAAAAAAAAAAACCATATTTTAGGGGGTGATGTGATAACACTCATATCTCGATTTATTGTAACAATTAAAATATTAGAATATTAATATTATTATTATTGTAAAGATAAAAGAAATGTCAATTAAGAAAAATAATTTCAAAATAATTATTTTGTAAAGGCTAATGGCGAAAGACTTCGTTAGTGACAGATTTAGTTATTGTCAGTGATCTTATTTTATTTTATTTTTTTAATTTAGACTTTAATTTAGCTTGGCTTAAGGTTTTAGGAGCAAAATCTTTTAATTTAAAAATATTAGGATTTAGTGTTAGGAATTTAAGTATTTTAGGCAATTGAATAATCTTAGCTTAGCTTTAGTTAGATTTAGTTAAGGAATTTAAATTTAATTTTCTCTTTGCTTTAAATTAGTTGAGTTCAGTTTTAGTTTGGAAAATTTTTTTTTTCCTTGGAAATTTCCATGAAATCGTCATTCCATATTTGGAATCGTTTAATGCACTGTCTTCCCATTGGATAATTATCATTATCACCTCACATGAGGTAATCTCCCTTATTTGGGCAGATAAGCTGTTTTGTTATCTTAGTGGACAGGAAAAGCCTGACGTCACACTGGCGGCGCGGTCGAGGTTATTTAACCGCATGTTTCAGAAAAATCTCTCTCTTGCTTCGACGACCGGTAGATACTATGCTTCTATGCTTCTTCTCATCGATTGCTTGTAGCCGCACCTTTAGTTCTTGGCAACAGAAATCATACTCACACGTTTGTCAGAATAGGTGTGTTAAACTTTTTTTAGCTAGACAGGCAACCGTGGATAGCCTAAAAATTCCCATTGGATATTTGTGAGTGAAATTATTGCCACCAATTTGGAAAAGCCAACTTTGCAAATTTCAGTGCTATTAACAAAGTAGGTGTACATAATTTATCTAGTGCTACTCAGTTTATTCAGTGCTCCGCAATTTATCTAGTGTTACTCAGTTTATTCAGTGCTACGCAATTCCTTTAGTGCAACACAACCCGTTAGAGGAGAGTTCAATTAAGTGGAGGGAGTTTAGTTTTAGCAGTGCGAGTTTTTAGTTATTCAGTGCGTTGGTGATTTAATCTCAGGAAGTTATAAGCCATAGCTTTGTTAATAATTGTTGTCTTCAAATTTAAGTGATATGTTAATTTTTTTATTGACAAATAAAATTGTTGAGTTAAACCTGCGCTGTGAGTGTATTTTGCCTCTTACCCGGGAACGTGAAGTGTGGCTCCCCCACACCCCGGAATGGACTGAAGCTAGTTAACCCGGCATATAGCGACTTTTGAGGGGGTAGAGGAAGATTTTACCGAACGGACTTTCGGTTGGCGCGCAACAACTAACCAAACACCCCAAAATACCAATCGACCCCTGGTACCGTTACAATATGTATATATATATAATGGCTAAGTTCATCTATCTGTCTGTAACTCGATATAATTAAGCTATTAAGATAGATCCAAGGGTTCTCAATAAACTTTAGATATGGTTGGTAAGTGCAACTTGGATAATTCGAACGTCTTTAATTGGAAATCGTGGTTAATTCGAAGATTTCTCTTAGTTCCTTGAATTTCTTATTAAATCAATGTTAAAAAATCGTGGATAATTCGAAGTTCAACTTCCTTAATTTGAAGTTTTTTATAAAAAATTTCGAACCATAACGACTTTTCGGCGTTTCATCGTTAAGAAATTCGACACATGACAACTGAAATCCCCTTCCCGCCACTGTTCAACACGTGACGCTTCAGACGCCATTCGAGCTTGCTGCTGTCAGTGTCACCATGTCTTTCACTAAATCACGCGTGTACAAGAATTTAACGTTCGCGGAAAAGGTCGCCGTCATTCGCGAGATGGAAAAGGATATGAAGAAGAAATGCCAAATCGCCAACAAGTACAGAATAGTGCCGAATTTCGTCAGTACATTGAAGGTCAAACCAACGTAAGTGAAGCTGTTTTCCGTTCACTAAACATGCTTGTTGATTTTGCTAACGAACCTCAAGCGACTGAATTCTACAAAACAATCAGACATTGCAAAAAATTTTTGAAAAACTATAATTTTCTGTATTGAATGTAATATGTACTGTAGCTTACGTAATATAAATCTTATTTTGTTTACATACATATAGTGTTTAAGTCTTTCATACCATGATCTTTCTGAATAAATATTTACTTATTGCCAGAATAATCTTTTCAAGCATTCAGTGGACCTGAAATTAAAGTTAAAAGATGTAACTTGTTTAATTCGAAGTCTTGGATAATTCGAAGTTTTGTAGTGGTCCCTTCAGCTTCGAATTATCCAAGTTGCACTGTATTTATTTACCAGAGCCTGTTTTTAGTCATGGTCAGTTATATGTTGCTATTTCTCGAGCACGTCGTGCTGGCGACGTCAAAATCAAAATTTTTGACTGAATAGATCAAGGACATCTGATAGAAAGATCTGATGCTGTTTTTATAAAAAATGTAGTTTATAAGGAGATATTTACTTTATAGTTGATAATAAAATGATTTTTCAGATGTTTTTATGCCTGTCGTCCGACAGGCTTTGCTGCTAGTATATTATATATAATTTGTTTTTTGTTTTCTTTGTAGATGAAAGAAGCAAATGAGTCGTGGCTTGAAGACATGGCATTAAGACTACTTTGTGTTCTGGCTTTAGATAAATTTGGTGATTTTATTTCTGATCAGGTGAGTGAACTGTCAATTCAGTAATATTTTCTTTATCAATTGGTTTTATCAATTGGCTGAATTTATAAAGGAACTTCATAAAGGATTGAGTAGTTACTTCCACAGTTAAACCATTTTTTGCTGAATCACAGAAAATTCAGTGGTTCCACGATAATATCCTGTTTATATTTCTAATGCTTACTAATATTGCAGATCTTTAAAGAGAAACAAAAAAGTAAATGAATCCTCCTGTAATTCTCTACTATCTAAATCACAGATTTCATCATAGTTTTGATCGTTGACACAATCATTGAAGCTCTTTGGTCATGTGATTTGCTTCCGTCATGATGTTTCATCATTAAAAAGCTTTAGTGAATTTCAGTGAAAGAGACCTCAATAAGTACCAGTCAAAACTATATTAAAATTACCAATATTAGTGATCAAGTTAAAGGCTTGGGAGATCTTTCACTCAAAACTCCAGTTCCACTATTTGTCAAGGACTTTTCAGACGATCAACAAGCAGAGGCCAATCCATTTTGATGTAGTTCTTCCCACAAAGAAGTACCTAATATGCTTTTTCCTAGGATGAAGTGGTTTGCTTTGAACACTTCCATCAATACTGTCGGTTGTTCTGAAGGAATACAATGTAAATGCTCCATCGATTGTCACTAATTTCCTTAGAAGTTGTTTTTTCCATCTTTAACAAAATTTGATTGGGACATTTATTTTCCAATTATTAGCATATAGGAATTATATCCTGTAGCACTGACTAGCGGTCTCTGCAAAACTTTAGAATGTACGGTGAACCATCAATTGGTCTGGTTTCTGGAAACCAATAATAATCTTGCAATAAAGCAATGAGGCTTTTGCCATCATAGATCATTTTGTTTGTATGAGACACAGTTTGTTTTGTTTATAGAGAACATTAGAATCCATCTTCTTTGTATAGCAATTTATACACCTTTTTTGCTTTAGGTTGTTGCACCTGTGAGAGAAACTTGTGCTCAGACATTGGCCTTAGTACTGAACTTGATGAGTGAAGAAGGGGTGATCGGAGTGGTACAAATTTTATTACAGCTTCTTGAACAAAAAGAATGGGAAGCTCGCCATGGAGGCCTTCTGGGATTGAAGTATTTACTTGCTGTAAGGAATGTAAGTTATTTTTAGAATTATCTTTGTGCACTAAATTAAATACATCTTGACCTTTAACATTTTTATAATTGTTGTTTTATAACTTTAAATTCATAATTTATCATTTTGTTGTTTAGGACATGACATCTCAGTTACTTCCCTCAGTATTTTTTCCCATCTTTAAAGGACTACAAGATTCAATAGATGATGTGTCAGCAGTGGCAGCAGCAGCCTTAGTTCCAATTTCTCACACCCTAGTGAAAGATCTACCTCAAGAAGTGAGTATTTATACTTTCTTATGCTTCTTTAGATGTACTATTTACTACATATGATACTAACTGAATGTTATAAGGGTAAGAAAATTAATTAGAAAGTTTACTCCTTAAAAAACATCTTAACTATTACATCATTCCGGCAATATTTCGTCTTAATTTTCAAAGACTTTATCAAGCCATGTATAAAAATTTCTAGGAATAGAGAATTATATCTCTCTTACATAAACTCCAAACGAATAATAATACAAATCAAGAATTTAAAACAAATCTTTTATTAACAATAGAGAAAGTGAATTCAATCACTTTCATAAAATTCAATTAACAAGTCCAAATTACGAGATCCTTTCATTGTTCAATCCTTTTTTATAAATCCTCTAAATATCTCTTTTATAAATCTTCTAAATGTCCTTTTTTTATATAAAAAAATAAAGTCTTTGAAAAATAAGACAAAATATTGCCGGAATGATTGATGATATTGATGTAATAGTTAAGATGTTTATTAATGAGTAAATATATATTGATGGTATTTTAAGAAGATAAATTTAATTAGGAAAGTTGTTTTTAAAAATATTTTGAGTGCCCTTCATTTGCAATGTCTACTTTAAATGTTTCCTTATTTGCTTTGTATATTCATCAAAAACATTTTGATATTGCTGCTACTTAATTATTCTACAGCATTGCAGTTTTTTTTTTCTTACCTCTTGTATTGTTACTTCCTCTGAAAATTCTAAATCAGTTTCAAAATTCAGAATTAGAAACTGACTATTTCAGACACGTGAACAAGAATTCCATGAATAAAAAAAAAAAATAGTTCTTAAATAAGCCACAAGTATGAAATACAGGACGATTGTCATAAAACTGATGTTTTTCCTTATTTATTTATGTTAACAAGAATGGCGCTAGTAAAGATATATTGCAGCTAGTAAGGATGTAGATTATTTTTGGAAGATTACATACCTTTACATTAAATGCTGACCCTCTGTATAGGTCCTTTCTTTGAGGGATTTCCTCACTCCGGGATGAGATATCTCGATATTTTGGCCCCGTGACTCGGGCCTTCTTCGGGAGATGTATAAAAGTCAATCACTTAAAGGTTAGCGCAGAACTAACAATTTCCGTCGTTAGTTTCTCGAATAAGTTACTCATGTTGTTTATTCCGAGCAAATTAAGAAATTGTCCCCAAGGACTCTTCTTCCTTTTCCCTTTACCTTCCACCCCCTCTCCATTTCACAATTGCGGCCACTGATTGCTTGGAATAAACAACATGAGTAACTTATCGGAGAAACTAATGACGGAAGTTGTTAGTTCTGCGCTCACCTTTATGAGATTGACTTTTATAATCTCCCGAAGAAGGCCCGAGGCACGGGGCCAAAATATCGAGATAATATCTCATCCCGGAGTGAGAAAATCCCTCAAAAAAAGGACCTATACGGTATCATGTCTCACTCCTCCTTCAGGACCAAACTATATCCTCCCTCCTTGTCAAGGCACAGCTGAACATGTCATTCCATATTCCTGGCTGTTCGTTGGAGCATTGTGTTGTCAATACCGTTAATCTCATTTATAATGTTCTTCAAATCGTCCATTCTCCGAGGGCTTGTAACATAGACTCTTTCTTTCAGATAACCCCACAGAAAAAAAAAAATCTGGTGAAGTCAAATCCGTTGATCTCGTGGGCCAAAAGTTCTTGAAAACTGACCTTGGACTCATTGATGTAAGATAAGTGACGCCATCATCCTGTTGAAAGAACCCTTGATGCAGCTCAATGTCATCCAGTTGCTCAATGAATTCCTTAAAAATGCATTGGTACTCTGCGGTTTTCACATTTCCATCAAGAAAAATTGGATCCACTATTCTCTCTGCAAATATTGCACACCAAACTCCGACTTTCACTGGGTGCATTTGCTCTTCATGAATGATGTTGCGGATATTATATGGCCTGAATGCATGTGTTCTTTGAGTTCATACAGCCACACAAGTGGAACCAAGCCTCTTCTGTGAACCATGTGATGGACAGTATACCAGTGTTAAACAATGAATGCATGGAACCAATAATAATATTAAACTTTTTTGCTTTATCTGGCTCCAGCACCTGATGAAGAGTCATCATCCATATATCATCCATATATCATTAGGTTAGCCTTCTTTGCAACTCTTTTCATATCGAGTAAGGGTACCTGGTCTCCTGCCTTAATGACTTATGGGTGACTGGGCTGCAGTCGTGCCTGGAGGTCCACAGCAACCGCCGGCAGTGCAAACAAATGATGCTTGCCGGTTTCACTCACAAGATATCCATTTGTTTTGAATTTGCATACCAATGCCAGTTTTGCGCTCCTCTTGGTAGGATTGCGAATACCAAATTCTCACAGGTTTGTCCTTTGCATCAAATGGCTAGTTTTGTTATAAAGTAATTTTTCACAAGGAACAGCCGTAGCTGTAATGTGTACTGCATCTTAACAGTGACTAATCAAACACATCGTAAACAGTTGGCAAATCCTCAATAGCTGT
Source organism: Thereuonema tuberculata (assembly GCA_023159025.1). Classification (NCBI taxonomy): domain Eukaryota; kingdom Metazoa; phylum Arthropoda; class Chilopoda; order Scutigeromorpha; family Scutigeridae; genus Thereuonema; species Thereuonema tuberculata. The sequence goes on from JAFIDM010000004.1 coordinate 69,126,736, forward strand.
GCCATCTCATGACACACGAATGAAACTCCTATAGTTCTCATGTAACTTGACAGCAAAACAGAGCATTTCAATGTATTCCTGTTCAAACAAATAAGGAAAACTTTCAGTTTTAATCACCCTGTATAATTCATACAAGAAGAAATACATCAGAAAGTATCAACAAAGGAGTAACTTTGATGAAGGTAAGATGAAATGTCAGATTTTTCATTGCTCTTTTCAAAAACTGAAACAGAGACTGAATTATTTTAATAAATAAAATCAAAATTAAAAAAAAATGCCACACTGCATTTAAGAGCTACTAGAAAATTTCCATTTTCCGAGCAGCACAAAATTGTAAAGATCCACCACTAATGTGAGAAGTATATTCTGTAGGCTTACTGTTAAAAATTCATCTCACTCTGCCGGAATGCACTTTAATTAATTTCTTTTACTTTAAAGGATACAGTGCAGCAGCCACTTTGCATTGAGTTTGCTTCTATAAGTTTCTTTATCAGCTGCAGCAGTTGTGAAGGATAATTAACAAATTTTAGGAAACCGAAACCTTGAAAGTTAAGCCTTTTCACCTCAAGTAGCGAAAGAAGTTGTAACTGTTATAGTCGACCTATTCATGGATAATCCTGCTGGAACTAGTAACACTCGGGAATATCAAGGCAATTGGATGTCCCTTATTTTTCTTGTGGAAACTTTTTCGGAAAGTAATAACATTTTTGGCCAGAATAGGAGTGAACGGTGCCTGGCCGTGGAACATTCTGAGGCGGTGAGGGTTGATTTTATCTTGAAGGCACTGCCAACATTTAAAACTGCTGCGTATGGACTTTACAACACTTGTTATTAGTGAATCTCATTTGCTGACACTCACTGTCTGGCAAAGTGTTACTTCAAATTTCACCTTAGGGATGAATCTTTTTTGAAATCTTTCATCTTTTTTCAAGGAATTGAAGAGCAGCCACTTGTTCCATTACACAAGAAGATATCATCTTATATTGCACAGTTTTGTTATTCTTCAGTTGTAGGAAGAGGATGCCTGAATGAGGCAATTCTCATATTGCATGATTAGTACAGCAGCTGTTACGACATCACTTTATTGAAGGGTGTCGTTAGTTGCATGTTTGGCCACCACTTTCTCCTAACCTTACATCTTGTTACTTTTGGCTGTGGGTTACCTCAAGACTTTAAGTAGCAAGAGAAGTGTTCCTAACCTTGCTGTGTGTGTTAAAGGACAGTGTAAGACAGTCTGTACGAAAAAATTACACCATCAAAAGTTACGCTATCAAATGCAATTTCTGGTCCGGAACAATGGAAATCACATCAAAAATGAACTTCATCATAAGCTACTGTGAACGAGTTGAGAGCTTTGATTTCCTCCAGCGTTAGTTCAGTTTGTTAGGTTGAAACAAACAAACATAAAAAATTTGAAATTTCATCTCAACTTTGCTTTGTTATTAATTTGTTGATAGTTTGTCATGCGTTTCCTCATGTACAGCATCATATTGTCCCTAATTTTACAGATTTTTGCAACTAACATTTTGTTTTTCTTGAGATTTTGGAAGTAACTTACAGCAACCTTCTCTCCTTGCTTGGAATAGTGTATTTCCTGATTCTGGTGCCATTTTGCTAATTTTGTTGGAGCTAGAGAGATTTCTGAATAGGACACTTTAATTATGGCCACCCTGTACATTTAATGACCTTTTTTTTTGATATCTTTTTTTCTTTTCATTTTTCTTTTTCTGTCTCTCTTTTCAATAGTATTAAATATATTTGTGTAACAGGATTTTTTTGTTTATTATATTATTTGGATTACATCTAAATTTTCTTTTGTTTTCATTTATTGTTATTAAAATGTGCACATCACTTAAGGTTATTATTCATTTATACTTATATTGTGACTACAAAGATTATGAATTTTCTGTGTTTTTGTGTTTTATATATAAGAAGTGAGTTCTAGTCCAAAATTTCCCTAATAATAAAAAAGGTTTTGTATTGAATTCTTTGTTTCTACATTAATTTTTATATTGCATTTTTAATGCAAAGAATTTGGTGAAAATTGAGTTTGTTGTGAACATTAGGAATGTCTATTATTTTTCATTGAAATTACTACAACTGTGGATGGCATTATTGCAAATGAAATTTAAAGAAAAGAAGACATGACTGTTTTAGTGGAATAGGGTCCAATCTTTGTTATTTCTGAAAGCTGATTGATTGTTTACTGCCAGGTTTCTGCCTACCCATCAAGGAAAATTCTATTTCCAAACATAGTGAGTGATTTAAAAGACAGACAGAAAGGAGAATAGAGATCAAAATAGGAATGAAAGTCTTGTACTAAATGAAAATTAGTAAAAAATGACATTATTTGAAATAAATAACATGAAGTCAAAGTAAAATTTGATGAAAGGTATTCTATTCAAGAAAGAACTTTTGTCATTAGTGTTGAGTGGATCTAAAAAAGATGTTTCCCATCAGAGGCCATATTGTGCAAATCAAACTAAGTGAATATTAAATGAATAAAAGAATGAGATATTTACTCATTTTTATAAGATTGATGATGACTATATGAAAATTGCACATTCATGAAAATAGGATAATCTATACATACATATAAAAATCAAAGTTTGTATGCTTGTATGTTCTCTATATAATTTTACATTGTTTGACTGATACAAACCAAACTTTGCATAGATACTCTACTACCCTGTGTAAAATATAGGTTACCTTGGAACCTGATTAACCACCCCCAAAAGGCATTGGCTTGAAAAGGCATGAAATCTCTGAAATAGTGCCACTTATGGACCTGTTTGCAACAATGGGAACTACACAAATATCGTTCTGCAACATTTGAGACAGTTGTGCTATTAAAACTGTACAATCACAAATTTTCAGGACTATCTGTATAGGATTAGGAATCTGTATGGGGCTAAGAAAAAATATTTTATACTTTTTAGTCAGTTTTAAAAATGTAGAAATTCCTGATTTGAATTTCTAGTCCTAAAATTTAAACCTAAATTTTTGTGAAAAGACAATTTAATTTTCCCATTTAGTTAAATTGAGTTAGTTCCAAAGTTCAGCATTTTTTCATGCCTAGGTAACGCGGTCAACATATTGTTGTCGCACGTATGGATTAAGTTATTCACGAGCTTAATTAAGTGTTAGTTGGACTATTGCACGAAATGCGTGGAATTAACCCACGGGAGACGTATTGTTTCAGTATGCCTGCAGTCAGTTCAGTTCGCTCCCTCACGGGGTTAAGACGTGAGGGAGGAGTCAGTTCAGTTCGGTCCCTCGAAAAGTACAGACGTGAGGGAAGGAGGAGTCCAGTTCGATATCTCACTGACTAAGACGTGTGAGATACAATTCTCATCCTTGCAAGGAAAGCGAGGACGCCCGCAGACATTACGAATTTCACCAAGACGAAGGCGAAGGAAACTGTACCAACATAATTTGCGAAGATACGGAGGCAAACGGAAAAGTTGAGCCGAAGAAGAAGGCCGGATCGACCATTGACGAATCGAAGAAAAGGTTGGATCGTTCATTGACTCATCGAAGAGTGAAGATATTTTTGTCGGAGACAAAAGGGAATCCTTACCGTAAGAAGGACCAGAACGATCGTCGACTTGCCAGAGAAAGAAGCAAGAAGACAAGACAGGTCGAGAAAATTGATTGGACCAGGGATAGAAATACATTCTGCCCGGGAGGTACAGTTTCAGCGGGAACTTCTGTGATGACGCAGTGATAGGCCTAATACAAGATGAAAAGCCTATCCAGAAAAGCTCGAAGTAGAAAGACGATAATTGCCACCAGCAAGATTTACATGATACCCCCAAGATTATTTGAATGCCGTGATGAAACTTCTATGATAGTAAAACCAATGCCCGGTATCAATACGCAGATTCAAGCAAGGATAAAAAGGCTTAAACGAAGGTGATTGAAATATCAACAGCTGTTCGACAAAGGAATTCAACGATTTAATGTAAGTAGAACTTTATTTGAACAGTTTCTGTTATTTAAATTGGAAAGTTAGAAGCAAGTTAGGCTACAGGATATCAGAGACTGGGAATCATTTTGGATCTAGAGAATTCAGCGAAATAATTCTTTAAAGTTGAAATTAGTGGCGAACTTTTATCAGTAGAGTTTCTAAAGTAGAAAATAGGGATTCTAAACTTATAGAACTTTTGTAACTGCATGTTAGTGAGGTCATCATAGAAGAGAAGAGAATTGGAAAATTTAAGCAACTTCAGCAAAGAGTAACGTAAATGTGTTAGTTTGCCGAATGAAGCCCTCGTTGCTGATCAGAAGCAAGTTATGCAGTATAGAAGCAAAGAACTTTTAATTTAAAGACATTAAAGTTTATTTAATTCTAGTGAAAGATAGAATTATCTGTAAGCTTGATTTGAACATGCTTGTTGTAATTTTTGTCGCCAAATTAAATGTGTTAAAGATTTCCATGTGTTGGTTTTATTAATAATAGATTCCGAGCACTGATTATTTTTACTCTGCTGTTTGATTTCCACTTGGAACTAAGAACTTAAAACTTTACAAAAAACGGGATATATTAAAAAAAAATAGTTTTTATAATTAATTATTTTCAATTTTAAACTCATAACATTGTTGTTTGGCCTTTATTTATTTATTTATTTATTTATTTGTTTTCATTCTGAAACTTAGGTACCTGGTGTAGTAGCATCATTGTGGGATTCCCTGTTAGAACAAGATGATCTCACAACTTCAACGAACAGCATCATGGCATTATTAGCTTCATTGTTGTCACATCCTTTATCATTTGTTACTTCAAAGTAAGAAACCATTCTTTATCTGTTGATGGTCAAAATACTTTGTGAAATGGACACTAGCATAATTTTTAATTTTGTACAATTATTTATTAAATATACAAATAGTTTAGCCTTCAATGAGAGATTTTTCTTACTGACAGTGTTTACAATGTCTGACAAAAAGGCTACAGAATTGTCTATTCCAAAACATTGATAAAATAACAACGCAGAAGTTCATTTAATCCTCAAACCTCTCCTGACAAAGGCTCAAAGAACCAAGCTGATATATTGAATTAACCTCACCTGGAGTGGCCAAATCCCTCATCCAAAGTTACATTATTTGTATATGCAATTATCATGGCCTAGTCCTCCTCCAGATCCAAGTTATAAATTATTTATTGTTTTACGTCAGATTTTTAATAATGAGGATGATTATTTTTATTAAGATTTTTGTAAAGACTCTTGCTAATATGATACTATTTCCTACAATACTTTTTCTTTTTCTGTCTTTTTCATTGGCATGATCATACACATGACATTTATCTAGAGCTTGACTCAACAGAAGAAGAATTGAGCGGAAGTTTTTGCTTAATGAAATTTAACTTATTATCTTTTATGTGTAAAATTCTCTGAAAATGTGGTTTCATTTCTTAGTTCATTTTCAAAACTATAAAGTAAAATGGGAGTGACTTAGATTTTTATTGATTTCTTCTGAGACAGACTGTTAGAAGCAGAAGTAGTGATACTAAGTATCTACTTCATTTTCCAACATGGTGACCTTGCTAAACACTGCACATAATCTATTATGGACAGAAAAGGCATTGAAACATTTGAGACTTATTGAACTATCGGTTTATTGGGGAACCCATCTGAAAATTGGTATCATTTATCTATCTGAGCAAATTGAAGCATTCTTGCATATATGGATATCCTTACGTATCCATTGCTGTTAGCAGCATTGCACTGCCACATCACTAAGGTTAATATGGTGACGAATTGTTAAAATTAGAAGCCTGCTTCCTGTGATCCAGTCAAGTGTGTTGTCAGTACATTATCAGTGTAACAGATATAGCAGTTGACAATAAGCATCAGACAGCTCTTATTGAGGCCATACAATGTGTAATGGAAATCACTTTTGGAACACAAGGTTGACATTGACTGATGCTGAAACTGTTCATTTTCATGCCTGGATCAAGATATTTGCCTACTGACTTTCACAGTTCTTGGGTTATTTTGTCACAATGCATCATTTTTTTTTTTTTTTTTTCAATAAATATATGTAAATGGATATATTAAATTCTTATTCTATTTCAAGAATTTATCCGGTTAAAAAGAATGTAATTATTAAAAAAAAAATGAAGAATTGAGTGATGATAAATTAATTATATCAGTGCATTAAATGATGAATGAATCATTAATGATATATTGAGTTGTTCAATTATTACTTATCACACTACTTAATAATAATTGTTTTTAAATATCTAATTTCTATGGAATTTTGAATTCAATTTGAAGAAGGCTTTGAAAAAAAACCAAACTAAAGCATTATTGATGAACAATTCAAAACATTAAAAGTTTTTGAGTTAAAGTATTTTTATGAGATTTACCATTTTAATCTTAAGATATAAAAATATAGAATAAGAAGAAAATGAAATAAATGGTGGAATTGAATTTCCCTGTAGCCTAACTTGATGACTAAAACCACTGAAGCTCTAGTGAAGGGAATTCCAAGGGAAGAGTTTCCTTCCCCAGGAAGCATTTTTGTTATTGAATTTTATCGACAAAATTTATTTCATAATTTATTTATTTTAATATTGAATACTTAATGTCTTTTAGATGCTAACGAAATTAAAAGGAAAAAAAAAACATTTATTTTAATTTATTTTAAAAGTAATTTCGAAAGAATTTATAAATTTTATTAAATTTGTAGGAGTAAAGAAATTGGAAATAGCAGTCGCAGTAATATCATCCTGTATTGAGTGGTCCATTTTTTCTAACACCAATTTTGCTGTCAGCAACTTGTAGGTGTTAAAATACAAATTGAATTTTGACAAAATGAAGAAAAAAAGCATTTAAAATAAAGCTTTAATTGCTGAATTTTTTTCATTTCTCGTTTTGTTGTGCTGATAGACGCAAACGCTGGAATTTGCATTTTAGGCTTAGAAACATTACAGTTGAGTAGCTTTTCTCTTAAATCAGTTGGTGTCCCATTGAAGTTTTTTAATCAATTCACCATTAACCAAAATTATTGAAGGCAAAATTGAAGCATATTTCGACAGTAGTACATATAAATAAGAAAATTTATTGTGACTTTGGCAATAAGATCTAATCCTAGTTAAGCACAAAAGTTATTTTTATAAATAATGTTTTCCGTGTGAAATGCTCTCTTTCCTGTGTTCTTATTAGTGAAGCTGCATCAGTCACAGTTATTTCCCAAATTTGATAATTAACATTGAAGTTGTTCTTTTTAATTTTTTTATACAATTTTCTTATTTTTAGTAATTACTAGTCGGCTACCCGTCGCTTCGCTCCGGAAGCCTCCCTTATGTAACGGAAAACAATTTTTTATTTATTAAAAAACACACACACACACACACACACACACACACACACACACACACACACACAAATTACATCAAGCAAACTAAAACTAAAATTTTTTAAAATCTTTTTTTTAATTTAATTTTTGATGTCTATATTCTCTCAATCTACGACTGCTTTTAGAACCACCTTGTAAATCATATATCTATGATATATTTTTATTTTTTACAGAGATTAGAATGTAGGCCTAGTGGTCTAATGGCTAAGACGTCTAACTTCAGAGCAGTATTCTACCTAATAGAAATAGTGCATCTTTCTTTCTTGACTATCTTTTTTTTTATTCCTATTGATACTTTTCAGTCGTTTTCGAGTTAGAAATAGTGATGGTTTTTGAGTTACAAATAGTGATTTTTCAGTATTCTAAATAATGAAATACTGCTTCTTATTTCTTGACTCTTTTTTTTTTATTATTCCAAATGATACTTTTCAGTGGTTTCTGAGTTACAATAGTGTTCAGTATTCTATCTAATAGAAATACTGCTTCTTTCATTTTTGAGTCTCTTTTTTTATTCTAAGTGGCACTTTTCAGTGGCTTTTGTGTTCCAAATATTGATGGTTTCTGAGTTACAGATAGTGATTTTTCAGTATTCTATCTAATAGAAGTATCGCTTCATTCTTTTTTGACTCTCATTTTAATTACAATTGTCACTTTTCAGTGACGTTTGAGTTACATTTATTGATGGTTTTTGAGTTGCAAATAGTGATTTTTTCGGTATTCCTCCTCAAAAAAAGAGTTCTTCTCTCTTTCTTGACTCTGTTTTCTTTACTCCAACATCTGGCGTGTACACCCACATATTTTTCAATATCACATAGGATTTGGTTAAGTAAGAATATTTAAAATACTGCATCGTTTCGGCAATTATCGTTCTAATTGTCAGTTTCGAATTACAAATAAACTGACTGATGTGAAATAAATAAACAATCTTGAGATTCAAAAAAATTATTGAATACATTCCTTATTGATGGGGGAAAGGAAAGGAGATATAAGTCAAAAAACCATATAAAAAGAGTTGTAGTCCCTATGGCCTAATGGATAAGGCATCTGACTTCGGATCAGAAGGTTGCAGGTTCGATTCCTGTCGCGGATGTTTCATTGTAAAAATTCTTTCTATTTTCCATTCGCTCAGAAAATTGCGCCGGACAGACACACAGACAGAAAGACAGACAGACAGAGAAATAAAAGATTTTAGTAATATAGATTATATAAATTTACTTATTGATTTTTTTACTTATTGATTAAAACTGATTTCAATTTTGCAAAACTTGTTTTTTTTATGTTTAAGAAGAAATTTCTAATCTATGGCTTTAATATTTCAGCTCCTCAACTTTGAACAAATTAGTTCCACGTTTATGGCCCTTTCTGAGCCACAGCTCAACATCTGTGAGGAAGAGAGTCCTACAAACTCTGTGCACTCTAACTTCATCAGATAATCCACAGGTAATCAGATCAGATTTTAAACCTATATGGTAAATGTAGCATAGTAGCTTTTCCCATAACTACCATATATTTCAGCATTGTATCAATTACAGTAGACTCCCTCTTAAACGGCTGCACATCTTCTGCACTGTCACTTCGCTTTTAAAAAAAAGATGTGCTAAATAAGAAGCAGAAAACAATCACAGATTTCTTTAAGTAATTGTTTTCCTTCAATGTACAGTACAGTTTTCTTTTATTACTTTAGCTAATGTATGTGTTTGTTTCGTAAATTTATATCTAGGGTGAAAGAAAGTTTTTGTTTTTCGTCATTGTAATATGTGCTTTGTGACAATAAGTAGACCAGTGTATACTGTAACTTTTATGGACTAAGTATATACATTTTTATTTTTTAAAATTATATGACCTTTGTCTCTTTTATTGACCTTTTTCATATAATTAAACAGTAGAAGTACTTTAATTCAGTTAAAAGCTAATTTAAATGTATTTTTGATTAAACCAGCCGTTTTACCAACTGGGGTCTGGTCCCAAGCTGAACGGTTAAGAGGGAGTCTACTGTATAGCAATGTTTCGACATATTAGACAATGCCAGTCCTATGAGAACCTCTGTTAAAAGGAACCTATTGGCTGCTCTGAAACAGAGTACATTTCTGATGCCTAAAGTATTCTTTGCAATCAAGATTGCATTTCTGTTTTCCATTTAGAGTAAATAAATACAATAAAAATGGAAATAAATAAAACGCACTTACTTATGAAAGGTTGGATATAAAGATTTACATGGAAATAATCCGACAGTTTCGGAATACTACGCGTATTCCTTCATCAGGGACGGCACAAACATATAGGACAGAGGACAACATTTAGGACGACATGATGGGTGAAGGGTATGTTCACTCACTTCGCTCACTTTCAACATACCCTTCACCCATCATGTCGTCCTAAATGTTGTCCTCTGTCCTATATGTTTGTGCCGTCCCTGATGAAGGAATATGCATAGTATTCCGAAACTGTCGGATTATTTCCATGTAAATCTTTATATCCAACCTTTCATAAGTAAGTGCGTTTTATTTATTTCCATTTTTATTCTATTTCATTCCATGCACGTTAAGCCTAAATAAATACAGTGTGGCTGGGAAGTTCTGATTCATCCTCTGTATTCATCAGACGTTGCACCTTCAAATTTCCATTTATTTCGGTCTTTACAAAATTATTGTAATGGAAAAAAAAAAAAATCAATTCCCTGGAAGACACCAAAGGCATCTGAAACAGTTTTTTACTCAAAAAGATTAAAAGGTTTTGGAAGAAGGAATTATGAAGTTGCCTGAAATTATGGCAGAAGGTAGTGGGAACAAACCATTGAAGATGTTGTTCAATAAATTTATTGGTGACAATGAAAAATGTGTGTCTTTATTTTTGCTTAAAAAGTGAACGAACTTTTTGGCCAACCCAAAAGAAATACTCATGAAAAAAAATCTCATTTTGAATGTCTGGATTTCATTATTTTATTTACATATATTGGTTAATTGAAGAATTGGTAATCTTGAACCATTGTTTCTAAACAATTCTTCTCTATATCTTTCCCTGTTCTCAGTTTGAAACGTAAACATTTCTCACCATAAAATGCAGGTAGCTCTCACAACATGTAGCAGCTCTGTATCACATTCTATACCTAGTGTTATTTAAATCCCATTTATGTCAAATTGTTCATTTTAATATGCTGTGATTGAAATACCTGTGACATAATTCTAAACTTTGTAATGTGGTTCAGATTCTACTAATCCTTGTGTTAATATCTTTGCTTAATTGAACATAAATACAAATTTGAAGAAGTTCAAGAATCTTCTGAGACCCTGTGCAAAAAAGTGTTAGAATTTGCTCTGATGCACAGCTGCACTACCCTACTTTCACTTTAGTCTTATTTTTTTTATGATTTTCAGCTCAGTTCCAGTTTTTTTAGTTGACTATTTCTATCAAATGTTTCAGAAGTTCAGTTTATCATTTATTCCTCTTTTCTGCTTATTAAAGTTCCTACTCTGCTGTTGCCATATTAAAAATGGATGATAGAGAGAGAGAAAGAGAGAGAGAGAGAGAGGAAAAATTGAGAAAAAAAGAATAGAATTTTTAATTTATAACAGCTTTATTAAAGTATACATGCCAAAAACCACAAAAATGCATATACATTCATAAGTGCACATACATCCTTATTCAAATATAGAGGCATGAATTGGGCTGTTAATTGGGATTCAGCTACTACTCCTACCCTTTTCTATTAACCATTGAGTAGATTGCATTTTCAATCTATCCTTTAACATGGCTATAAAAAAGCCTAATTGAAACTGCCTTCTGATTTCCGATGTAAGTTGTTTGCAGGGAGCAGCTGCACTTAATCTACAATTAACCCACATCCTTTCTGATACAGCAAGAGATTCATTTCAGGAAGCAGTATGACAAGTTCACTTCATTTTACTTCACTATTAATAGATCTTTTATATATCATAGTTTGGTGAATAATTATATTCTTATGTACTGTATGATTTTAATGTTTTTTATTCCTATTTACATTTTTTATTGAAATTAGTAAACCAGTGAAATTTAGGTTACTCCTGTCAAACAGACATGAAAAGGGCTTATTTCAATATTGGCTTCCTTAATTATTCACCTTTTTATATATATATTAAAATAAGTAATTTTATATATATATATATAAAATCAAAAGATGTTATTGTATGAATTAATTTTTTATTTTTGTTTTTATTTCATTTCCTTTTAGTCACCTAGTGTGTGGATTCTATCTATACTTGAAGACTTTTTAAGACATATTTTTCAAAGAATCATCTTAGAACATGTGCCTGACTTATTATTAATTATTTTAGAGGTAAAATCTTTCTTTCTTTTTCATCCATTGTTGCTTGTCATTGTATCATGCGAGTTTTGTTATCTAAAAGGATTTTAATGATGGAAGCTTTGCAGTAATAAGCTAGTGAAACATATATATTGATATTGGGTATTTACTAATCTTAAAAATAATTCACTTAATTAAAGTAAAATACTGGATTTGTAAATAAAAGATGATTGAAGTAAAGACTGTTACTGAATTAATACGTTCCATAACTCTTAAAGTAAGTCAGCTTTTTACATATGTCAGATTTTATACAATGCTCATAAAGAAATAACATATTAAACACTGATAGACAGACAGACAGACATATTAAATGAGAAATAAAGATTACATCTCTACTTTCTACATCAACTTAGCTTTAAAAAATGATGTACAGTATTCTACAACATATAATATTGTAATATTAATATAAAGGACCAAACACACAAAGACCAAATAGATATAAATAAATAATTTCATAATAAATAACATTACATGTTGCAAAGGTTCTATCCTTCGTCGTCAGATGATCATAAATAAATATGGAAAAGAGAAACAGACTCGGAATTGATATTGTACTTAACTTTTGCTCAAATAGGTGCTGCTGTATTAATTAACTTCATGAATATTTTTAAGTGCATGGGCACTTCGCAAACCTAATGTAGCTTGGAAGTTTCTTACTGTTTTTGGTTTTACATATGTTGAAAGCCATGTGTATACATCTTTTGTCTGTCCCATGGTAGTGCCTTTAAATTTGGTAGTGTTAATTATTAACCTGAACATTTGCTACTTTCATCTTATTTCAAAGGCTGTTTTCAGGATTGGATTGATTAACTGCACTCCCATTCAGAAATTCCAGTTGATGTCCAATGAATTGATGATGGTTGTCAACTGTTGACTGACCTTATAAATGAAGGTGGCATTGATCTGTCAATAGTGCACTTTCAAGTTGATGAACCCCTACTTGCTCTTTAATAAAAAATAAATTTATTTACTCTTTTTCATTGTTTTGGAAATTAATAATTCCCAAGGAATAAAGATTTCCAAAAAAAAAAAGAATTGAAAGAGTATAAATGTTTGAAATTTAAACTACAATATATAAATTTATATTGTTTAACTTCCTGTTTTTTCTTCACTGCTATTTAAATAAGTTAAGTATACATAATAGTTTAAAACATTATTATTATTGTTAAATAACACTATTCAAAACACAAAATGTTATGAAAATGAGACTAGCTAATCTTTTGCTAATTCACTCCCAATGAATTCGAAAATGACATTGAAATGTTTAGCTTAGCTCTATTTTTCGAATTATATCCATGTCTGAAGCTAGGGTTTTTTCACTAAATATTGGGTCCTCACTTATAACAGCTGCAAGTGAGTAATTTTCATAACACGATATCATTACGTAATTCGCCATTGTTGCTGGTTGTTCATCATGTGATCAGTAAAATCGTTGCTGGTAAATAGTTTTATCTGGCATTCTACTTTCCTAGATTTTGTAGTGTATTTATAGAAATGGCCCTAAAGTGTGTAAATAACCCAGATAACTTCTGCTATGTTTGCAGAGAAGTGACATTTGCTTCAAGGAAATGTTCTCAACTACAAAAAAGAAATATTTCTTGTATTTAAACTTTAAGACCAGGACAAAAAATGAGCTCCACACATGTTCATCCAAACTCAGTGCATGGGTAAATGGAAAAGGACGTTGTATACCATTTGTAGAGCCCATGGTTTGGAGGGAGCCTAGCAATCAATATACTGATTCTGATTTCTGTAAGGTGCCCTTACAGAAAAAGGTATGGCCGTGAAGAAAAAAAAAAATCAATACTTGTTTACCCTAATATACTATCTTCAATTTGGCCTGTGCCTCTTGGCAAAAGACTTCCTGTTCCTGAAACTTTGATAATTTTTCTATATATTTTGACAGTGTTTCTTCAAACAGCTAAGAACAGCAGCCATCAATTTTAAGTGATACAGACTTCATGCCAAGCACAGACTCCTCCAATCATAAGATCATGGAAGGCCAGCTCAGTGACCTCATCAGGGCTCTCGAATCCCCTAAAAATAATGCAGAACTTTTGGCATCAAGGTTACAACATTGGAATTTCTTATACCACTCCATTAAAGTGCCAACATTTCATACTTGTAATAAGGAATTCAGCCCCTTGGGGTGGACCCCTGTAGCTGATGAGGGGACCACCCAAGGAGGGTTCTCTTATCCATGGAATAACCGCTATGGGTCCTAAACGCCCGCCCATGTGTTTGCCGTGCATGGAGACGTGTGTTTTAGGAAAGAGGGATCCTGGCTTACTGCTTTGGCCCCTGCTTCTGGTAAAGGGGGAGGTCTTGGGGTGGCCCCCCTGAGATCAATCAGCTAGTCTCCTCTGTTACCTTTGTAATAGGTTTTGGCAAGGGTCAACCCCGTGGTCTGGGAGGAATTCGTGCCTTTTCTTTCTGTTCGGGTATAGTTTTGCATATCCCTGGTGTAGCTTTTTTGGCTGTTCAACATCCCCTTGTTGGGCTCCATGATGGGTGGGAGCACAGACTGAATTATTTTCCTTTTTTTAATGGTTCCTTCTTTTTTCCTTCCATTGGGAAGCAATTCCCAAACCTTCTGTTACCAGCCCGACCTTTCTTATGCACTCACTGACCCCCAAGACACCTTTGTCGAAACTGTTTCCTTTCTGTATTTCAAAGGCAATTTTAGGATTAGCTTCATCTATCCAGTCTATTAAGAAACTCCTGTGTGTTGATTTATTGATTCAGCTGCCTTCCTCAAAAGAGGTGAACCAACTTCTCAATTTGGAGACTCTGGCAGATACTCCTGTACCTGTCAGCAAGCACAAGACATTGAACTCCAGCAGAGGTGCCATCCGTTAACCTGATCTTTACGGTTTAAGTGACGCTGACCTTCTCGAAGGCTTCTCTTCACAGGGTGTGACTGCTGTCCGACGAGTAAACATTCGTCGTGATAATAAGAAGATACTCACTCATACCATTATCTTGAGTTTTAACTCCTCGACCCTACCAATGAATATTAAAGCAGAATATTTACATTGCACTATACGAGCTTGTATACCAAACCCCTCGTTTTAATTGGCTGTATTATGGCCATGATTCTGCAGCTTGTCGGGGCAAATCAACCTGCCCTAAGTGGGGTGAGCTTTCCCACAAATCCAAACCTTGCACAATGCCACTTAAGTGTATAAATTGTTCGGGTGATCAACCTGCCTATTCTAGATCTTGTCCTCGATGGAAAGAGGAAAAGGATATCAAGACCATCCGTGTGAAACACTTTCTTATCCAGAAGCCTGGAAGATGCTTACTGCTACAACATCCCAAAAGTCCTTTTCTTTTGCTGTGAAATCCAAACAGACATCTTCGATCTCTTGTTAGACTGATATCACTTGTCCTCCTCACGAGTCTTTCTCTGCCATCTTTCAAACCATTGCTACTCCTATAACACGAATTCAGTCACAATCAACACAATCTACTTGACAATCCACCATGTTGTCTTTGCTGATATCTTCAAGCCCATCTATTATCCCAGCATCTCTACACTTCACACAGAAACGGCACTCAGTATCTCAACACAAACCTTTTTTTTCGCACATATTCATGTTCACCTTTTCCCTGGCCGTTGTAGACATTTCTGTCCCAAACGGTTTTATGAAGACAATATGTAGAACCCCTCCACATTTCCTACTTTTAGAGCACCACCACTTTTAGTTTTTTAGTTTTTAATTTCAACTATGGCTTATTTGTATTGGAATTGTAGAGGACTTCGCTCCACCCTCAACAATGTTAAAGCCCTACTTTACACACATCATCCTGTCTGTATGTTTCTGCAAGAAACTTTTTCTTATGGGGAGTGACACCTTTTCTCTTCAATGTTATTCTATGTTGAGTAAACAGTGGACTGATAGAAGCGGAGGAGGAGTTTGTCTCCTTATCCGACATGACACTCTATCCTCCCATGTTCCACTTACAACTCCTTTGGAAGCTGTTGCTGCTCGCCTTTCAACTAGCAGACATTTTACTGTCTGCAGCTTGTATCTTTCCCCCACAACACCTATTTTGCCTACACACATTTCTAATCTTATCAATCAATTACAAATATTTTTTCTCTTAGTTGGAGACTTCAACGCTCATTCTCCCGTCTGTGGTTCTTCATCCATCAATACTAGAGGAACTGTTATTAAAGATCTTTTAGTTCGGTATAATCTTTGTATCTTTAATACAGGTGCGACAACTCATTTCACATCCTCGCCAATATCCTTCTCTGCTATTAATTTAGTGATAGGTTTGGCTTTGCTCTTCCCCCAATCATTCTCAAAGAGCTACCTTGTTCTGCTGTTTTCTCACCCCATCATCCTCGTTGGAAATTTGACTCTGCTGACTGGATAAATTTTACTAATAGCTGTAATCTGGAGGCCATTGATCTTTCGGTCATGATTGATCAACTTATTGACGAAGTCACTCATACCATCATTTGTGCTGCCAGAGCAACAATTCCACATGTATCTGGACAGTTTCCTTTGCATGCCAAACCTTGGTGGAATCCTGACTGTACTTCTGCACAGAAAATTAAGCAGAAAGCCTGGAACATTTTTTGATGTTATCCCACTTCTGCCAATCTTTTAGCCTTTAAAGGAGCACGAGTTTCTGCTCATCGTATTAGTCAGAAAGAGACTTGGCAACATTTTGTATCATTGATAACGGGTACCTTGTCCGCAAAGACCCTCTGGGATAAAATTAGTAGGATATACAGAAAATATATATGTCAGTCTTTGCACATTCTCAAAGAAGATGGAAATGAAATAGGTAATATCTCCGAATAAGCTGAAGCACTTGGACAAGCTTTTGCGCGGCATTCCAGCTCTACCTTTTTATCTCCTACTTTTCAAAAGATTAAAAAACATGCTGAAGCTATTCAATTAAAGTTTTCTTCTTCCAACAGAGAACCGTATAATCTCCCTTTCTGCTTACAGGAATTATTGTTTGCTCTCGACACCAGCAAAAATACCACCTGCGGCCCTGACGGAATTAATTACGTGATGTTGCTTCACTTATCCTTTTCTTCTTTCAAAGTTCTTCTTTCTATCTTTAATAAAATCTAGTTAGAACATTTATTTCCTGATAGTTGGTATCGAGCTATTGTCATACTTTTTACTAAACCTGGTAAAGACGTAAGTGAACCCAGTAATTATCGCCCCATAGCACTCACCAGCTGTTTCCATGTAAGACGCTTGAACGCAGGGAAAATCGACGACTTCAATGGTATCTTGAAACAATAAACATTTCACTCACACAATTATTCATAATGCTTTCTATATTTTAGTAATTATTATTTTTTTGTTAATAATTTTTTTTAAACTTCTTTTATTTGCAATATTACTTTATTCTCAATATAAGTAATCATTACTTATGGATTTGGTTGCTATTTCTGAATTTAGTTATTCAATTTTTAATATTTGAATAATTTCTTTATTTTAATTGTTTATACTTCAAAAATTAAAGCCTTTCCTTTGCTCAGTCAAAAAAAGGAATAAGTTCAGTTAGTTTCATTTTCATTTGTTGTGATTTGCACTTCCAGAATTTGCTGCTTTGAAATCTGGAATTCCAGACCATAACAATGAAAATTATTTCTGATATTTCATTGATTGATCTTGTGACACATCTTTATATCTAAACTGCAATTATTATTACATTATTATTCTCCTATGACTTCGTCTTTGATCCTGTTGGAAGATCCATCCTTGAGGATTAGTTTCTTCAGAAGATGAAAGTAAATGGTTTTTCAAGATGTCAATGTATATTTGAGTCATTTCATCTTTACACTGCATTCTTGTTGTTGATTTTCTAAAGCTTACAGTTGTACAAAATTGTTTCACATAAAAAGTTTTTTTTTTTTTTTTTTACTTAATGTATCAGTTATATTTATATCTTATTGATTATTACCAAATAGATCTCCATAAAGAAAAATTACTAATTTAATTAATTCAAAGTGTGCCTCTCCATCTTCCTACAAAATGGATTTTTTCTTTTGAAAGCTTTTGTTCTCTAATACATTAAAAGTTTATATCTTAAGAATTTTACAACCTTCCTTAGTCTTTTTCCTTTTTTTTTTTGTCTCCTATATCCTTCTCGAAACGTAGATGATGTGTTAATAGAAATCAAACAACGGAATGAGTGACATTGAATTCAAACAGTTTTCCTCTTTTTTTAGAAGATTTATAGAAGTTCCGTGATGTTTTTCTGACTCTTCTTATTGTTTAAAATATTTGAACTTGCTACATTAAGGCATAATGGAAATGAGTGATAACGTTTCTATGTTAATTATTGCAAGATTGCAAAGACAATAAAAGATGAACAGATTCATTGTTGAAAGAATTCATAAAAGCATATCTGATTACATAAAAACTTAACATGTATCGATTGTGATTTCTTAAGATTTCATGAGGAATTTTAAGAATAAAAGAAATTGTTCAGTGATATTTTTTTTAATAATATCTAAAATAATAATAATAATAATTTGGGACATTAAATTGCGAATGTACTTCAAATTAATTTTATTTAATATTTCTCATAATCTTACATTTAAAATAAAAATTGGCAATTTTTATGTTCTTACCTGTATTGTTTCTCTTCTTCAGAGAACTTTACCATGTTATTTAAAACATGTTAAAAAATGTCATGATTTATATTGTAAGTTAAATGTTTAAATTGTTTGTTTTTCAATTGAATGGTTTGGTGCAAAAACCAGATACATTCCCTTTTGGTAAAATTAAAGTAAGATAAATAATATAAATTAAACCTCACCTTGTTTCTTGTTTAATGCCAGTCACAAAAGCCTACTTACGAAACATGATTCAATGATAATTCAATAAACTAAAATAAATTGTAATCATATGACGGTATTTAATGGCATGATTTTTACATGTTGATATATCTTCTGTCTTGCTAAAAAGTCGACCAAAATCTTCCAAAAAAATTTCAGAAGCAATTTTTACTTGTTTTTGGAAATAATAGGTTCTTTTTTTTTTTCTTAAAAATGAATATGTATTACTAGAAAAAAAAGTTACAGGAATAAATATGTTAATACCCTAAATTAAAAATGTAAAAAGAAATTCACTATAAAAGTTTAATTTTAAATTTCTAAAAAGCTAGAATTTCTGAACTTACTTTTGTTTTGTTTTTGTTATTGTTACACCAACCATTCAATTAAGAATCACAACAATTGACCAGTCTTTTACTATTTCATTTAGTATTCTTAATATTGACTAATTTAGTGATGCTTAGTTATTTATTTCTTGTGTATTTATTAGAACTTTTAAAGTTACTCTCTTGAAGCACAACATGAGATTACTAGGAAATTATCACCCACCCTTTCTCAGTAGTCTTTGAGAAAAGACTGTCAAAAAATCTGACTTATTTCATAAAAACTACAAATTATAGCTTTTATTTTCTATCTTCCATTTCATTATCCTCAAAGACAGGTTAAATTCCTTTACAACTTATATCTATAAAGTAGAAAGAGAAATTGACAAGTTAGATACTCTCTGAAAACTCTTTCAAATATTAATTGATGTTGAATAATAGATGGTTAAAAATTATAGTCATCATCATCATCATTCAACCGTCTCCAGTTTCCCGGGTGCGGTGCAAGAGCACTCTCCATCTGTGTCGACTCAGATACCACTCTTCCTCTTGAACTTGGCTCCAAACCACTCCTCTACCTTCCAGATCTTGATTAAGTTGATCGGGACCGTCTTCTCCTAGGTCGGCCTCTAGGTGTTTTGCCGTCCACAGTTTTCAGCAGCCATTCTTTGGCTACTCTGGAAAGATCCATTCTCATTACATGGCCATACCATTTTATTCTGGAACTGGTTATGGTTTCACCTAAAGATTCTCTTTTCTGGGTCTCTTGATGAATCTTCTCTTTGCGGATCTTAAAAATTATAGTAATTTGTAAAAAATTGTTTGAAGCCTTGGAGAGGATGTCTTTTTTAATTTTAAAATTTCTCAAATGTTTAAAAAAAAAATTGAATTCCCAAGAAATCTCAAGCACTATTTCTAATTACAAAGTACATTTGTAATGTGACTAGATCCTTTCATTGTAATTACGAGCGTGTAATTGTAATTATGAACGTGTCTCGACTCACAGACGGAACCTGGAGGGATGACCTTGATACTTTCACCAGGGGTGCATGACGTATTAAGCTAACAAATATTGTAAGGAAAAAATTCAGTGTGATAAACTATGAATGTAAAAAAATAATGATCCTTCTTTATTGAACAGCCCTCGTATGATGTTCCAACTTAAGAGAAATCTTTTGTACATTTGTGAATTTTCAAATAATAATTACTAACGTTAATAATACATAAATGTTTTAAACCATTACTATTTGCATTTGTAACAATAATGACAATGCTAAACACATAATTGGATTGTGGTATTTAGAGGATTCTTTTCTTTCAAAATGCTAAGAACCACTTTAAAACATTTGTAATATTTCACTTAATGTGATGTGGCTGTTACTATTTATCATTTGTTATAAGATAAGTAATGGAAATTAGTCAATAAAAAGCCATGTTTCTTACAGTTGTGGTTCTGAAAGTATCAGGAAAATAATATAATAATAACAATAAAAAAAAAACCCACTGACTGATATTTCTTTTTATCAGCTTTCTTAAATGATACTAGCGATAACCACCATGTGTGGATATAAAGAAAGAACTCTGCAAAAGTTAAAATACATTTCTTAAACTTGTGTGTTTTGTAGAAAAATAAGTTTAATTTTAACAATGACATTACAATTTAGGTTCAGATAATAGAACTGTAAAGAATAATGACATGTTAAAATATAAAGTTTTATGTGTTAATTTGTTGTAGATTTGGAAACAAATTTTATTTAATTCACCTTTAAACAACTTGCTCCCTGCTGCCTGTCCACAGTTAAGTAGTTGGTTATGTTTAATGATGCAGCCTTCAAAAATTCCCATATCACCAGAGATGCTAATAGAGGCCAAACACAAACTAAAGGTAATCAGTTCTTTATTAATGTACAGCTTAATAGTGTAATACACTGCTCATAAAATTTAGGGGATATTGCAAAATGAATATAATACATCCAAAAAACAGTGGCATTTGAGTTTATTTATTAAAGAACATCATCAGATAAGCAAATGATACGAAAATGGAAGTTGTCTGAATATGCAAATGAGATGCAGAATCCATTTATCGAGATTGAGCAGGATGTGGCACATGGATGGGGGTTAACACTCACATGACAAACGTGACAAATGTGTCGCTCATTGACTGTTCAGTAGGGTGTATGGTCACCTGAGACTGCTGCAACATACTGACAGCGATGAGGCATGGAGAGGATCAAATTGTCCAGCAGTTCCTGTGGGATTCATAGCCACTAGCGCACCAGGGCAACTTCAGCTGCGGAAGTGTTACGGGACGTGATTGCTGACTGCAACACGTCTTCCTAGTGCATCCCAAATGTGTGCGATGGGATTCAGGTCTGGAGAACATAAAGGCCAGTCCATGCTCTCGATTACAGCCCTTTCTTTTAGCATGTTGTTGACGAGATACGCATGATGGGAGCGTGCATTATCGTCCATAAAAAGAAAGTTGCCCCATCTGCTCCAGCATAGGGTACCACTTCAATAACTGACAGCATTCACCATTCCATTTCTATCAACATGGAGGCCTGCCCACACCATGATTCCATCTCCACCAAAGGAATATCTTTCTTGCATGATTCTCCCATGTTCCACATTCACACCAGATCAGGGCACGACGATTGTCAAGCTGCAGACTGAATCTTGACTTATCGCTGAAGAGAACCAATCTTCACGGGTCCAAGGAAGATGCGTGTCAGCCCACCTTCTGTGGGTTCTGCGATGTTCTGCAGTTAACGGAACGCATTTCATTGCTTGCCGGACATAGAGTCCATCATGATGGAGTCAATTTTGCACGGTCTGAGTACATACCTGACGTCCAGTAGCAGTGAGAAACTGTTCCCGCAGCTGAGTTGCATTGCTTTGCCAGTTCCTTTGTGCTATTAGCTTCAAGTAGCGATCATCTCTTGCAGTGGTGGCACGTGGGCGGCCCTGCCTTGCTCTTCTTCGTACTGTGCTAGTCTCTCTGAAGCGATTCCAGAGTCTGCTAATCATGCTTTGGAAGGTTCCAACCGCTGCTGCCACTGTCATCTGTGTTTGGCCACCTTTAAGACGCCCTATGACTCTCCATGCTTCAGGTTCGGGTAAATCAGGTAGCAGGGGCATTTTCAGGTAGCACTCGACGATTCTGCCACTTGTTGTTGTTCCAGGAAAGTGCAGATAACCCAGCAAGCGCCATCCTCTTTATATAGGATTGTGGGCAAACATGCAAATTAACGTTTTGCATCACATTTACATATTCAGACAACTTCCATTTTCATGTCATAAATAAAAATAGAAATAAATGAAACGCACTTACTTACAAAAAGTTGAGAGAATTATACATGGTAATAATCCGACAGTTTCGGAATACTGTGCATATTCCTTCATCAGGGACGGCACAAACATATAGGACATACAGACAACATTTAGGACGACATGATGAGGGAAGGTATGTTGAAAGTGACCTCTTACTTCCCTCACTTTCAACATACCTTCCCTCATCATGTCGTCCTAAATGTTGTCTGTATGTCCTATATGTTTGTGCCGTCCCTGATGAAGGAATATGCACAGTATTCCGAAACTGTCGGATTATTACCATGTATAATTCTCTCAACTTTTTGTAAGTGCGTTTTATTTATTTCTATTTTTCTTTATTATATTTTTCATTCCATGCACGTTAAGCCTAATTTGTTTCCATTTTCATGTCATTTGCTTCTCTGATGATGTTCTTTCGTAACGATACGCAAATGCCTCTGTTTTTTGGGTGTATTATATTCGCTTTGCAATAGCCCCTAAATTTTGTGAGCAGTGTATTTATTATTGTAAAGAGAAATTGATTGAATAATATTAATTATGTAAATATATTACAAAATACACAATTTGATCTTTTTAAATTTTATGTAAAATATGAATTTATAACAAAAGCTTTCTGAAATTTTGTATTCTTTGGTGAAAGTTTTGACAGTTGGTCTTAAATTACACTAAACATATTCTATTACATATCTAATTGCAGTAGAAATTAGATTGGAGGGATGGGGGTTCCTTTCTCTTTGTAAGTTAAAATGCAGTTTGAATGTGTTACTAAATTATCATAAAGCAATTTCTTCATTCCATTGATTTCAAACATTGATTAGCAAATAAAGTCATTGTTATTAATCACTTCACTTTCTATATTCTTGTCTGTTTATGTTCTCTGACTTTCTTCATTTTAATGTACAAGGTGGTTATAATTAAAGTTGGCCCATTTAGAGAATCCTGCAGCTGCAACCAATTGTTGGAGAGAGATCAAAAGTTGTACACATACTATTCAAACGATTTTTGCTCAACGATTATGCCATAAAAAAAGTTACAAAATCATCCTCTAGAAGGCACTTTTACAGCTATATGAATGGAAAACGAAAACAGAATGTACAAATAACATTTATTTCACACAAACAGTATCAGATGTTTGAATGAGTCATGTGATATTGCTCAATATGTTCCTCCTGACAAATGTGAGTCATTTGCAGACAATGAACTGTATGCTCAACTGCTGACCGTAGGTGATCACCTGTGTTAATTTGCACAAGTAGCATGATACTGTCTTTCAGTTCTGCTAATGATGTAATTCCTCCACTAAACACCACATCCTTTAGGTATCCACACAACCAAAAATCGCTTGGAGTTAGATTAGGAGAATGTGGTGGCCAGGCAATAGGGAACATGCTACTAATTACTCGATCACTGATAAAGTACTGACACAACAAAGTTTGCACAAACCTTCCAATAAGAGGAGGTGCACCATCTTGCATGTAAGAGGTTGAATCAAGACATTGTCTTATCTGTAGCTGGGGGTACCACAAAGTTCAGGAGCATGTCACAATATCTAGCCGCAGTCACATGTCTGAGGACCATTACCAGTAATTTCTTCAAAAAAATAAGGACTTAGGATAAAGTTGGATGTGAACTCACACCAGACTGTAAGCTTGGGCAAATGCAGAGGCATTTCCTGGAAAACGTGTAGATTTTCCTTGGCCCACACACGGCAATTTTGTGTATTCATAGTACCATTCAAATAAAAGTGTGCTTCGTCGTTCCATAGGATGTCCCATGGCCATGACATATCAACTTCCATCCTCTCCAGAAAGGTCAATGCAAAAGTGAGTCGTTTCTCCTTGTTACCTGGAAGCAGTTCTTGTCTGTGACTGATCTTGTTTGAAAAAAATGAATTAAGTTTCTCAGGATCTTTCTAACTCAAAATGGTTGGTTCAAAATACAGATTATGAAGTGAATGGCCATGAAATGAACAGTTTACTTAAGCATATCTCAAGAGATACATTCCAGGAAGATGCTTGTTAATCATCATTGAAGATACATTAATCATATGTATTAATACAGTAGAGTCCTGGTAATCAGAGTCCCGGTAATCCGATGATCCGTATAATCTGAGGTGCAGCTGATTCCAAGGTCACACAGTCGGTGGCCAGTCCAGTATCAGTGTGTCTGCTATTGTGACCGGTTCGCTCTCATTGTTTTGTTCAATTAGTTATATTTTGCAAAAATGAGTGGAAAGGCCAAGAAAAAGTTTGTTTCTATTAAACAGAAACTAGAATCATTGAAGAGAATTGATCAAGGTGAAACACTAAAGAAGATTGCAGCCGACTATGGTGTAGGCATAACAACAGTAGGAGATTGGTGCCGATACAGAAGCAAAATTGAAAAGCTTTCTTCCGTTGAATGTGTTAACATTTCGTCGTCCAACAGAAAATCAATGAAAAAATCTGATTATGAAAAAACTAGTGAAGCACTTTTTCTTTGGTTTAGTCAACAGCGTCAAAAAGGAAGTCCTATTTCGGGTCCCATTCTTCAAGAAAAGGCATTGTTTTTCCATAATTAGCTGAAAGAAGGTGAAGAAGATTTCACTGCGAGTGTAGGATGGTTGGACCGTTGGAAAAAACGATACGGTATCAGAAAACTTGAAATCTGTGGTGAAAAACTGTCCGCAGACTCTGAAGTTGTACAGAAGTTTTGTGGAAATTTTCAAAAGATCATTACAGAAGAAAATCTTACGTTAGATCAGCTGTATAACTGTGATGAAACAGGACTAAATTACAAAATGTTACCTTCTAAGACCCTTGCCTCTAAAGAAGAAAAGGCGGCAGCAGGTATTAAAAAATCAAAAGAGAGGGTAACAGTTCTTGCTGCAGTGAATGCAAGTGGTGACCATAAACTGAAGTTAATGTTCATCGGTAAAGCTGCCAAGCCTCGGGCGTTAAAAAACATCACAAAATCTGCATTGCCTGTTATTTACACTAATCAGAAATCAGCGTGGATGGACAAAACCATTTTTAAGAAGTGGTTTCTTAAAGAGTTTGTGCCCGAAACAAAAAAAATATTTGAAAAAAAAAAATTTGCCTATGAAAGCGATTTTGACACTAGACAACGCAGGGTGTCACCCTGATGAAGAAGAACTCGTTTGTGACGGAATCCGAGCTCTATTTTTGCCACCAAATGTCACTAGCCTGATACAGTCTATGGACCAAGGCGTATTAGAAACCATGAAGAAAGAATATCGACGTCGTCTGCTGCAATCTATGCTCCAAGCAGCGGAAGGTGAAATGACAGTAAGCAATTTTCTTAAGAAAACTACGATGAAAGATGTTGTCTATTGGCTAGCTGAATCTTGGGATGAAGTGAAGGCTGAAACCATAAACAAATCTTGGAACAACATTTTTAAACAAATTACAGGAAGTGAACAAGACGACCCAGATGACGATTTGCCCTTAGTAGAACTCATAAAAAAGCTTCCTGGTTGCGAGAACACAGACGTCAGTGCTGTTGCTGAGTGGTTGAACAATGATGAGAAAAATGAAGTGACTGACTCTGCTATCATGGAAATGGTATCTGAGCCAAATGAAGGAAGTGATGACGAAGATAGTTATGCTGAGTCTGTACCAGTGATGTCTCACACGGACGGACTGGCGGCATTGGAGGCAGCGCTACGCTACGTTGAACAACAGCCTGAGGCGACCCCAAGCGATACCCTACTACTTAGATGATGGTGTGATATCGCTGCTAAAAAGCGTTGCTCTACTGTGAAACAGAAGACTTTGGAGAGTTTTAAATGCTTACAAAGAGTCTTTTAATGTAACCAGGTAACATTGTTAATGATCTGTAACTGTAATATCTATTATAAATTAAATTTGATTCGTTTTAGTTGAAAATTCCGGGTTCTTTTTCTTTTGTCCGTGTAATCCGAGTTTTCGGTAATCCGATATACCATCAGCCCCAAATACATCGGATTACTGTGATTCTACTGTATATGTTTTTTACGTATATTATAATAATATACATTATAAGTATTATGATAATTTATATATCTATCTATAAAGCACAATTTTGTCTATCTGTTGGTTGTTTGTTTGCTGTGCATTTGGATGTAGTTTGTGCTGTCAAAACATAATTGACAAGATCGTTATTTAGAACCTGAAAGAGGTTTTTCTAAGTTTGATTCTGATTCGATAATAGAAGCATTTTATTCCAGGCAATTCTTGAATTGAATTGCTTTTTGATTTTAAGATTAAAGTACTGTTACTGGAAAGGTACTAGCTTAAACCGAAGAATTAGAATTAATTGGTAGAATACAGTCGGACCTCTATTTTGCGAATTTTTCTTTGGAACCAAAAACATTTTGCTAATTTCTTCGTAAAATAACCTCCCAATAGCGAAGTGCATTTTCTATTTAACGAACTTTTTCGTGGTATCTTATTTTTTTTTTCTCCTTGAAATGTTTTTATTATCAACATTCCCTTAGAGGAAATGAAAGAAATTTGGTTACAGCTGAGGGAGAAAGAAGAAATTAACAATGATGTGGTGATTGATGATTATCTTTCACTTGATTTTAAAGTTCAGACCTCGGAAACACTACCTGAATCGGATATTTCAGTCATTGTGAAAAATAAAACAATACAGCTATGAATTGCGATGAAGATGATGAAAATGGAAATGATCGTGATGCAGAAATCAAAAAACCTTCGCATGATGAAATGCTAAAATCATTTGAAATAATCCAACACGGATTACAATTTGAAGAAAATATGCCTGAAGGGGTTTTTGGTGCATTGCAAAGATGCGAGAAGTACTATGAGCGAAAACACTTTTTCAAAAAAAAAAAAAAGCTCAGACAAAATTAACAGACTTTATTAGTAAAATTTAAGTACGCATATGGTAATGTATGCTTTATGTCATTAAAATTATTACTTTTTTAATAATATTTATTGTTTATGTATTTAAATGTTTTTTATGTAGTTTAAAGTAATTTTAAAAGGTGAATCTCTATTTAAGGAATTTTCCATATAACGAACTTTTTTTCAGGATTTAGCGACTTCGTTAAATAGAGGTCCGACTGTATATCTTTTTGCAAAATAAATTTGTAAAGAAAAAAACATATGTTTTAGTTGCATTAACCCTTTATAGCAATATACAAAGCACATAATAATTCTCTCGGAAGAATTATGACAGAACATAAATAGCAAAAATAGCTTCAGAAATAGCAAAATTATAATTCTTATTTTTCAAATATTATTAGAAAACCAATAACATTAATCATCATCATCTTCCCATATCACAAAATAAATGTAAAATTAAAAATAAATTTAAAATACATTTATTTATAAAGGAATTTTCGAAGAGACTATTTCCTTTGAATAATATAATGATTAATAATATATCTAGAAGGAGTGAGATAAAGAAGAAATATGGTATGTACATTTATAATATCAATAACATTATTATTCCAAGAAATAATAATATGCCTTTATGTTAATAATGTTTTCTTTCAAATAAGCAATTTCACATTCGATATATGACAGGCATCCTCCAGATCCAGACATTATCTGACTTGTTGTTTGACCTGTAGAGATCATGATATGTTTTATTTTTGGCCAATTCCATGTCCTCATTGCCTGGTGTGACTGCAGGCCAGAACTCACATTTTTCCTTACCTTCACAAGTTATATGTTTTCCAATAAGGTATCACTTAGTTAGGGCTGCTGACAGAATGAAGTTAAGATTTCGTGTTATAAAATCAAGTATATTGTTTACAAAAAACTGGAGCCTGCAGGACCAATTTTGACCTCATTTTCGAAAATTGGTACCGAAAAGTACATAAGAATCAGTCAAAGTTATCCATTTAACAAAATCATTGTCGACCTGTGTTATTAAAATGAAAGAGAATTAAAAAAAAAAAAAAAATCTTAAAAACTAACAAAATTTCTCTTTCAGTTCAAATTAAAAGTTTAATGTGTACCAGAAATTTTTAAAATA
The DNA here is from genome assembly GCA_023159025.1 of Thereuonema tuberculata. NCBI lineage: Eukaryota > Metazoa > Arthropoda > Chilopoda > Scutigeromorpha > Scutigeridae > Thereuonema > Thereuonema tuberculata. Next base: position 69,154,895 of record JAFIDM010000004.1, read on the forward strand.
TTTTTTTTTCTTTTCTTCTTTTTTATTTTTAATCCTATTTTATTTAGGACAAATCTGGATGTAATAAAGCCAGACAAAATACAGAAGGATGTTCCAAAGAGACTCAAGAAAAATATTTCATTGCAGGATGTGAATCACTCCATGAATCTCAACAACATAGAGAACAATGTGTTGTTAGATCCAGATGTTTTGCAGCCAAGTAAGAAGTGAAATCTTCTATTTCTTTTTTAAATTGGTTCCCCTTTACGTTTAGTTAGTGATTTGTCTCAAATTAAAGCAACAGTCGTCATTTCACTCTTTATTTCCTTGAAAGAGGAAGCCATAGATTATTTTTGTTTATTGATTTATTTTACAGTAGCATCCAAATAACTTCAGTGTAGGATATATTTTAATTTGCAGTTATCTAAATGGAACTGTTAGTATGAGACTAAATGAGTAATGAAATTACATGTTTCTGTTTTGATCAAATCTGTTATGAAAGTTTTCAGTAGAGCTAATAAGCTAAACTATTGCATTACAGTCTCCTTTATCATTGAGATAGCTTTGTTACTTCAACAAGATTATAATTTTATAAATATTGCCTTATTTAAAAAAAAAAAAAAAAAAAAAAAAAAAAAACCCTTCATTTGATCTGGATTTTAATTTGCCCTCATAATTGCCTGTGTAACTACAACATTAATAAAAGCAGATCTATACCAATTAGAATTTATAAAACTTAACTATCAAATAAATTAAAAAAAGGTGAGATTTTTCTTATTGTCTTGATGTTTTGATAGTTTGGTCCAAAAAAGGAATTGCTGAAATCTTCTTTATCAGTGATTTTGAAAATTCAGAATCTATTTTGTTAATCTAAATTTTGAAAAGAATTGTTGGCAACATTATTATAAAAAGGAATTGTACAGGTCGTATCATTCCAAGTAGTGCTTTCTGAACATAAGCAGTTTTCCATAACCTGTTTTGTCTTATCTGAATTTTTATTTATTTATTGATGCACTTTGAGATCAGAGGATTTGCTAATAAATACATCTGCCATTACATATTTTGTTACATATTTAAGGGAATTTTGCAGTGAATAAGAAGCAACGGAACATTAATGTAAGTTTGTAATTACAGAGTTAGTAAATATCTGTATATTTTTGTACACGACTTGAAAGACATCATGAATATTATATATGTCATGTTTATTAAAGAACTAAGAAAATCGACCCAAGTTAAAAAAAAAAAAAAGAAAAAATTTTCTTTCTTTTGCTACTTTTATATAGTTATGATTTAAGTTAGTTGATGTTCTTTAAGTAGTCTTATTAACTTAAAAATTCTAAAAAATTGAAAAGGAACATTATATTAGATTTTCTATTTAAAGTCAGACCTATAGTTTAAGAATTCATACTATTTATTCCTTTATCATTTGATAACATTCTGTCATTAGATCTGGAATGTAAGGTAACAATGAAAATGAATTGTATAAAAATGAGTTGAGATTTCAGCGATTAACATATCTTTGAATTTAATGATTGGTAAGATATATCAGATTAACAAGAGATAAACCATACACATTCTGGGATTAAGACCTCAGAACTAAAAATTACCTTAATCCAAATAATGACTTGTTAAGAAATCATGAAAGAAAATTTTATAATATTTTGTATAGGGAGAATAACTGCTATTTTGAGACACCAGAGCACTTGTGTTCTATTGCTTACTACTCGTTCAAGCAAAATGTTGCTTTCCAACAGTCGGCGATCAAAGGTTGTGCGGTGGAAAGTCGGGTACATGTGAAGCCATTTCATAGATTCTCTTCCCTAATAGCGCAGCCTGCATATTTCGGCGCAGGTTTGAGATATCTGCCAGCTTCAATCAGGGGAAGTCTGCAAATGAAGACATGGAAGGCGGACAGGGTTTTTTTGCTTACTGGTACCACACTCCATGGGATCTGGATCATCTCTTTGCAGCTGCCATCCGCATGCTGTCGCTGGCATCCAATCAGAGGCTAACGTCAGAAGGTGAAGGCAGGCAGGGTCCCTGACGACCAGCTCAGCTAATGGCATGAGCCTTAGTTGTCTTCCCTGTATCTCGCCTTCTCACAAGCTGTTGTTCTTTTCTTCTTGGGACCCGGCATTATATCCATGGAGGGGTGGCTAAGCATTTCCTTCCCCTTGCTGCTTCTGGCACAGCTCTCTTTGTTACATCAGGAGCGGCAGTTCCTTTGTTTTCCCCCGTTGAGAGAAGATTCTAGATGCACTTAATAACGGGGAAAATTGGAAGAAAGCTTTTAACAGGGAAACAAAAGGCTTCTTGGCCTGATTGCCTTTGTGCACTGTCCAAGGAGCTTTCTTGAGCCATTCCTGAAGTAATTAAAATAGAGCATAAAAGTTTCTTCGGCGCCGATTAGGCAGGAATTAAAAGTAAGGAACTCTTAGTACCGGGGCTGGCTCTAAATAAAGATATGGAATTAGAAAATAATCTCAGGGAAAATAGAGATATATTACGGAAATATTATATAGAAGGAATGGAGTCGAGAGGATAAGTGAAATCACCGGGTTACGAAAGGACATTCGTGACAGGTCTGAAAGATTAAAGATGGCTAAAACCATAATAATCCAGAACTGTGGATTACAGAAGTGGAAGGACAGAAATAATTATAACTATCATTTCAGCCTGTAAGCAAGATTGTACTGTCATGGTAACAGTAGTGAAGGTATGGTATAGAAAAGAATGAACACAAAGCTTGCCAGGCATCATTGCACTCTTGTCAGGTGGAATATAATCATAAATCTAATAAAGAGTTTGTGGGTTTAATTATTGATATTTACATAATTTGTTGTAAGTATATAAGAGGTAAGGAGTTTATCTGGTGGAGGATAAGAGCCTGGAGGAGAAAAATTCTCACAAAGTATTGTGAAATCTTCTCAAGATCAATTGTGGAACTGATATTATTTGGTTAACTTGAAGACAATAATGATTAATATGTCATGGAAGGAACTGTTTACAGAATATTACTGAGAAATTCAAACTGGCTCGAAAATATTATAAAAAATCATTTTATTTTTTATGATAATTTTCTTTTATTTCTTATTGACCAACAGTTTAACTTAATCCATTAAACTTTGCAAATCAAATTTTAGTCATTGGATTTTGTTTTGATTCTGTTTCTATTAATTGAACCTTTTCGATTTGATTAAAATCTTCCAATCATTACAAAACATATGACTACTGTTTAACCCTTCAAAACCTTTATAAATTTCCTTTAAATTTGTGTTTGAAAGTAAAATTATAACCAGTTTAGTATTCAGTTGATTTCAGTTATTGTAAGTCTCTACTCTTTTTCTCTATGAATCTGATATACACTCATTTTCAAATTTTCATTTTCCATTTTCAAAGAATTCTTGAGAATTTTTTGAGAAGTGTGGATGGTTTGGTGGTCCAACATTAAAAAAAGACATAGCATTAGAGCAGCGAAGGCAACTCAAGCCTATCAACTCGAGTAAAAACTAAGAGAGAGAGAGAGCATAGTCCTTAATGTTGAATTGCTCATTGGAATAGAAATGAACAGTGACTGTAAATTCAAATTGGGAAGTGGATATTCAATATACAGTAAATGAAGAATTATAAGGGAGCAAAGCTTGTATTGAGTAAAATCAATGCTCAGAACTATAGGGAAAGTAGAGCTTGTTCATATAATGCAGTTGGCTACAATTCATGTGAATTTGAACAACTGGCAGTGAGCAAGCAGTATTTTGATTCTTGATGGAAAATTTACAAATTCTAGAGGACATTGCATTAATTACTAGAATAACTGCCTATCGAGGAGCCTACAAACTATGCTTTTCACTGTTAAATTCATCGGATATTTCATCTTCTGATTGCATTATGTATTAAAATTTAGACCAACTTTTTTTTTTAATATGTTTTTCATAATTTTGTGTTTTTGAACCCCATACATACATCAGTTGTTTTTCTTATTATGCCAATGCTTTACATAAAATACCTTGTTTGGTTTTTATGAAGATAGTATCCGGAAAGTTCTGAGCATTTTTGACAGGTGGAAATGAACGCCATCTTTTCGAAAATTTGCTTTTTGTATTAAATGTAGTTATTTTACATTTAAATTTGGTGAGATGTTTTGAAACCAATATATGCGTTTAAGAAACAGTATTTATTCAGAAGTTGGGAAAAACATTGCCTAATTGTCATAAAGAATAAGGGAAGGAAAACCCTTGCAACACCGGAATTTGATAGAAGGCAGGGATATAGAAAGTTTGGAAAAATGTAGAGAAATAAAGAGAGAAATGCACAAGAAATGAGATGCGGAAGGAAAAAAAGGAGAGAAAAGGGTTTAGCAGACGTGCAGAGGCGCAATCAGTGTTCGTGACAAGAGTAAAACTAAGAGTAGGTTTGTAGTCAGTGGTTGAATTCATTTGTGCAAATCTTTCTTGTGACTTTCTTGAAATGTTTTTGTTATAATAGTTAATGACTTTAGAAAATTTGATGTTTTGTGAGCAATCATAACTTAAGAAACTTTGAAGAAAGCCTGTCTGGGATATTTAAAAATATTTAAAACTTACGATACTTTGAAGTTAATAGAAAATGAATTATCTTGCTTTCTTTCTTATGAGATAAAGATGCCCATTTTGTGGTGTGCAAAGGATAATTTATCTTTAAGCAACTATGGAAATCTGTAATAACTAATAGAATATGTTGTCCTGAAACAGCAGAAGGATTGGACTATACTAACTGATCACTGAGTACAGGGGTTGGAATCAGGGCATTGAACTGGAACTGAACTAAAAACCTGAACCTGAAAATAAAAACCATTATATTTTTGGTCGGAGTGGAGCTGAACCCAAATCGAAAAAGCTAAACATGTAGTACCCAAACTGAAACTGAAAATTGATATTTATTTTACTTCTTCATTTCAGTTCTCCTCTTTTAAATATATGCGAAAGACTGAATTTTTTCTGTGGTCAACAACTTTCATCGACTCCCCCACTCTCTGATACCCTGTCACAATGTGGTCCAAACCCCGAACCAAGGTTACTAATCTTCAAGTTCCTTGGGACAAACATGACCATACAATTTATTTTCTGTATTTAACTTATGCTTATCGACTTCCAGGAAGTTCATTGGGAATTTTTCTCCTTTTAAAATAGCTGGAAACTAAGAATACCTAGTGGGATGAGGGAGAAAAAAAAAAAGAGTGCGAACCGGTTCATTGATGGTTGTCAGAATGAAACCGAACTGAACTTTTGTGTTTTCAGTGAACTGGAGCAAAAAATATTATGTTCAATGCCCTGGTTGGAGCATATTTATTTTTTAACATTCCAGTAACTGTATTTCTGTCTTTATATCTTTTCACTTAAGATTATTGGATATCAAAGATAAGATCTCGTCTTGAATAAGGCTCACCATTTTTAATCTGGGGTTCTTTGAATCTGCATTATCTGAAATAAAAATACTTTGTAAGAACTAATTTCATTTGCTGTTGGTACAAATATATAAATGAAGAAAAAATTATTACAGCAGTAAAAGAATAATTTCTGTTTTTTCAGATTATTGGGTATCCTTTCTGGTTATGTTACGAAACCAATGCCTGGTACAGAATTAGTTGAAGACGCTGAATCACCTCTCATTTGTTATGCAAAACTTCTTTTATTTCATTTAAATTCTAAATCAGCTTTGCAGAGGATGTGTATAGCATTAGTAATTACTGAATGGGCCAAGAATAATAAGGTAAGGTGTCATATGCCTTTTATATTTATTATTGTTATTATTGTTCGTCAGATTGTTTTGTCCTTCGTGAATCAATGAAGCCTATTTCCTTTCACTATAATTCTTTACAAAATGGTACATTCTACTTTGTGTATTAGATTGTGTTAAACTGTCATTTGTGTTCATATGCTTTTTGCTTAATTTTCATTAATGTTTCCACTACTTCAGCATTTTGTTTGACTTTTAGTAATAACTTTTTTTATGTTATAGTGGCTTCTACCTCTATATACACTGTTTAGTACCGATAACGAATGATTAAAAATATATTTAAGTCAGAAAGTATTATAATTCACCTGAGAGATCCACTTCAGTGGGTACTGGGAGTGGCAACCCTGAGGAACCTGGGCCACCCTGTCCTCTGGGGATCTAAATATAGTCTCCATGTTGGGAATTGGACATCAGGTTAACAACTTCACTACAGAAAATTTCAACTGTCAGGTTTCCTAAGAATTAAGCCTCAAAAGTTGGTTGGTTTATATGACAAGGAAAAGGATTAGGGAATGGGACAGAACTCAGAATAGGAACATGGGAATGTGGCTAGAATATATAGTCAGAATGGACTAATCTTCAATAAGGTAAAAGGAAAGGAAGATAGACCTAACTTAAGATGGATGGATGTGTGGTTAAATTCATTTTTAAAACTTATTTGTAAAATAAATACAGAGATAAGCTTTAGTAATTTTAGGATAAGGAAATTAATTGTATTTTCCATTCATAAATTAAATAGCTAAAAACATGAATAGAACACTTTTACAAAATTAATATTTGAGATAACTTTTAACTACGAAATTAATGTCTGATTAAAAATCAGTCCTAACAAATCCTGTGTAATGTTCTTTATCAAGTTCACACTTATCTGTACATTCCACGTGCTCCCACGACGTAGGCCTATTTCGACTCAGATGTTTGATCTCGTTAATTTGAATCCATTTGATGCTCAGTTCTGTGATGGAATCACTCCTTTTATGATGTCTCTGATGTAGAACACAATGATGGTAAAGGTGGAAAAATGGACTTTAACAAAAAAACATTCATCCCGGATTTCTCTCAGCTGGTGTCTATTTTTCGTCTCGCCATTTCCATCTTCTTTCTTGTACTTCAAATCAGAAAAATTTAATCAGTTTAGAATATTCCTTATTTATTGTGAATTAATAATGTTTTTGAACAACAGAAGGTTGTTTCTGTGGAGATTCATCAACTTATATTTTGGCTTAAACTTGACCAACTGAATCTCCGTCTTATTACTAAGAAATCTAACTAGCAACAGATAACAACTTGATAATAACAATGATGATGTATGATGTTGACACATTCACTTTTGAATTGTTTTAAATAATTACTCATGTATAATCATACCTCCGTTATTAATAAAAGAATCAATGCTATTGATTATTGCTAACATAAAATTCTTGCTTCTAAATATTAATACATAAATGCACATTAATAAAATAAAATATTCAACGAGTAAACATAGTTATATTACGTCCTCTTCTTCTTCTTCATCTTCTGCTTCAGCACCTTCGTCACCTTCGGGAGGAGAAAGTGGCAGCAGTAGGCACACAATGAAGAAGAAGAAGAAGAGGACGACTTAGAATGTATTGAAGAAGATAAAGAGGGAGAATGCATAGTTATATTACTACAGGATGATATCTTGAAAGATATAAAAATATTAGACATTAAAAAGTAGTCGATGAAAGCACAAAATAAAAGAACAGTCGAGGATGATCCTGAAGAAAGCTATGGCCTACAAAGGGCTATAAGGCCAAAGAAAAAGAAGTGTTACAATAACCATACGGAAGTAATTAAAAAATGCAGAGCTTCATTAAGTTCCTGCCTCTCTATTTGAAAAGTACTAGGATAAATGAATCGTAAATTTATTTATGAGCTTTCTGTACTACTAAGCTTGCATTTGAACTCAAAATGACCCTTCTCCTAACTCAGCATCGTAGAGGATGACCACCAAACAAAATGTAAATAAAAATATTGATTAAGTAGTACTAAAATAACCACTCACAACTTCAAACATCAAACTTGAACCAATATTTCGTCTTTATGATCTTAAGACTTTTTCAAGGTTTTTACACGAAGTAACTAAAACGAAAATAAAATAAAATGAAAGAGAAAAGAGAATTCCTCTTCTCCACATGTAACAATAAAGCCATATCACATCATAAACAATACAAACATAAATAATGTTAATCCAACAATCTAACCTTTGCTTAAATACATTCTGATGTTGGTACTTATATGCTCTTACATGCTCTTTGACTCTTTCCCTAAGAGTCCTAAATACCAACATCAGAATGTTTCAGAATGGGCGGACCAATGCTCGAAATTGGGACATAATCCTGACCCAATAGTACATGTTATATTTGAAGCTCAAGAAGAACATATGAGAATTGTATTGGAATCTTGTTTAATTAATTGTTGTAAGTGTTTCAATAGTGATAGATCACTTAAAGTAAACGAGATAGCTTTAGGTATTTTTAGGAGATTCATAAAAAATAATAAAAGAATTAACGGAATTTTAAAATTAACATAGCTATTTAAGATGGATGTTTGTTTCCATTTCATTTATTGTTTTATTTGTTGTTATTTTGTTGTATTTAAGCAAAGGTTAGATTGTTGGATTAACATTATTTATGTTTGTATTGTTATGATGTGATATGGGTTTATTGTTATATGTGGAGAAGAAGAGGAATTCTCTCTTCTCTTTCATTTTATTTTATTTTCGTTTTAGTTACTTCATGTAAAAACCTTGAAAAAGTCTTAAGATCATATAGACGAAATATTGGTTCAAGTTTGATGTTTGAAGTTGTGAGTAGTTTATTTTAGTACTACTTAATCAATATTTTTATTTACATTTTGTTTGGTGGTCATCCTCTATGATGCTGAGTTAGGAGAAAGGTCATTTTGAGTTCAAATGTAAGCTTAGTAGTACAGAAAGCTGGTTGGCCAAACACCCACTGATACTCCAGGATTATTTATTTGTCGCCTCATTTGTTCATGGGTGATTTGTCAGGTTGTTCTGAATAATGTTGCCTAGGATTGTGACCTAATTTTGAGCAAGTACAGTTTCAGATGAATATGAGCCAGCTTCTTAGAGCTATAGGAATCCTTTCCATTAGCAGTAACTTTCATTCCAACATCTGGTACTTTGATATAAATAATAAAGGAAGGGATGAATTTGTTCATAAAAAATCAAATTTAGTGTACTTTACAAACAAAGTTAATAAGTTTTACCTGATTAGTTTTTAGTAATAAGTATAATTTTGTTACTTTTGTGGCAAACAAAAAAAACAACTTGATTTTGAATTAATAGTTACTGCAAAAATAGGTTTTTATTCGTTTAATTATTTGACTGGAAATGATTGCATGTTTCCATGAAAGTAATGTTATGTTGCAATTAAGTAAGTAAAAAGGATCACATCAAATTCAGTATTTGGGATAGGACCAGTATAAAGTTTCTGCTTCTACCATTAATCATTAATTCCCATGTTATGCTGTTTATTTCTCTTATTCCAGTGTTTATGATGCATTTTTGCTTATTAGCAAGATTATTTCACTTAGACCCTAACACTTGTTTGCATTCTTTCTAGCCTTACATTAGACGGCTATCACTATTGAATTTTATTGCTTCAGCTTTACCATCAAGGTATTGTCTTCCTTGCAAGTCAGACTTTCTATTTCCATTCCATTTCAGTTTTCTCTTTGTTTGAAACTTCTTCAGCAATCACGCAGTGATATCTCCATGTTTGTGAATTCTCTTAGAGCAAAGGGTTTTCTCTATTAGGTTGGCTCCATAATCATCCCATATCTGTCCAAGCCTTCACTCATGAGGCTTATCACGTAAGATGGTGAGTTTGAAGTTGTATAAAGTATTAATCAATGCTGCCCTTCTCTTCCCTATTTAATTGGCTTTCTTATATTTCATTTTTCCTTTCCTTTAGCCGCATACAGGAATCATGCTTGACTTTCACAATTCTTTTACTGGATTTACCAACTGAAGGGGTTAAACTTTTTTATTCAATAATACTGTTTTAATTAGTGAAATTATAATTCTGTTAAGCCTTCTATATAACATGTATACATGTTTGTGAGGTGCATTTAATCTATTTTTATCTTATTTGAATTTCTTACTTTTTTGTTTCTAAAGAATCACCTTAATAAGTTTTTTTTTTTTTTTTTTGAAGGATTGTATTTGTCCTGAAATTGTTAAACAAAAACTGGTGGAGTGCTTAAGTGATAACATTTTATTTGATGAAATTGGATTTGCTTTCACACGAATGCAACAAGAATGTAGAGATTTCCTTTCTATTTTACGTCACCATAAGCTACCTGTTGATTCTGTTTTTAATGCAAGGTGAGTTTAATGCTTTAAGTTTATTTTATTCTTTTTGGTGTAAAAAATATTTTCTATTAAAAAAAAAAATTGATACTTTATTGCATGTAAATATTATAAATGCTCTTCACCTTGTTTTACTTGCTGCTGTTACATTGCTGACCAATAAAACAACAACTTTGTGTTTCTGTATTTTCTCTTGACACTAAATACCCCCAGGATTTTGTATAAACCAGCTTTCCGTTTACTGTGTGATTCACATATCCTACATTTGTTCTGTCCTTATATTTTGTACTGTGACTTGCTGTCTGAATTTATCTCAAATGTTTGTAAATTCCAATTTATTATTAGTGCCTTATATTTTTATTGTACAGTGTGGCCAGGAAGTTCCCCTACCCCTTAAGTCATATTTTAAGAAAATATTTATACACATTAAGTGTCCAATGTGACTGTTTGTTCGCCATCATGCTGTACACACAAGTTCATATGTCACCAAGTCCCACTTGACATATTTTGGAGCATGTTCGGTGTGATGGTTCGAAATGTATCCTCAACTGCGTCGTGCAATTCTTAATTTCTGTAGCACAGCAATGTTCAGACACAAAGGCCTTGATGATTGTTATCAAGACTTCGTGGTGGCCATTTCAATGGAGCTGGTGATGCTGGAGTACCGCAACCAATCCTGCGTCCTGGAAAATGTTCATGAAGAAACCCGTTGCACAGTAAGAGCAATGGGAGCAGGTGCCCATCCTGCTGTAGCCATACATGTTCCATGATGCCAACATCTTCAAGTTGTGAGATTAGCCTTGTTTGTAAAATTTACCTGCATTCTAGTGTCAACAATTGAAATAACATTGAATACTAAATATTTACATTTATTACTACATAATAGGGGAACTTCTTGGCTACACTGTAGTTCTTAGGCTATTGTTCTTTCACTGTCAGTTTAGACTTCATTATATGAGCAGAAACTTAGGGTGAGGCTCTAGAAAGTGAATATCAAGCATCAAAAAATAAGTATAACTGACCAGCAATTTATAAAAGTATTTCAAATATACACATTAGAAATGTAAGATACTATCTAAGATAATTGATTAAACATGTTTTATAGATTTTTAACAGATCCAATAAATAATTTTCAAATTACAAATATATATATATATATATATATATATAACGAATAATAAAGTTTAAGAGAACACCAATCTTGAATTAGTTTTAATGAAACTTCCCAATGCTCACACTTATTACCTTATCAAAGTGAATATATATTTTACTATGTTGTTTTAATACTCAAAGAAATGTGAAGGTAAACAATTGCTTTGTTCCATTCATCACAACAATTTTTAATAATAATCATCACTGATCCACTTTATAAGGGATCAAATTAAAGTTATAAATAAATTAGTTTCTTTTTTTTTTTTTTTTTACTGTAAAATTATAAAAAAAAATACAAACTGCCCTGTGCATTATAAAAATGAAGCTGAATCTGGCAAATAATAATTTTGCATTTTTTAAATTTTAGGTACTGCAATTTCCTTACGGTATTTATTATCTTGGGTGTAAAACAACTTTATCGTCTTGACTTCTTTACTGTTGTATCATTACTGAAACTTCAGCTTCAGAACTTCTCTCAAATATTTTGGATAATTCTCAACCAGTTGCCTTTTAACTGTCATTTTCTAGTTTTGAACTTGAATTCGTGTTTAGATGAAATTGCAAATGTAATTTTGTAAGATGTGCATTTAATTCTATGAAACTTTGATATTGTTATCATGAAGAAATCTTTGTCAAAATACAACAGTGAATTTTGCAAAATATGAAGCAAGCAGAAGCACATTGAAGGTGTTAAGTTTTTCCTTATTACTGTCTGCCTCACAATTACTTTTGCTCTTCCTTCTACTCACCAACTACTACTATCCTATGTGAAATTGCAAATACTTCACTTCTGGTGAGAAATATTTTTACATTTCCTATTCAAAAATTTTTTGGATCTGGGGGTACGGCAGTGCCCCCGCCAAGACGAGCCGAAGGCAGGAAGGGCACTACGTACCTTTTCTGGAAGTGTTTCGTCGTATTTTCGAACCCTTATAGCTTCGGCCTAGATAAGACTAGAGAGCTCAAATTTTCAGGATAAGATGCAGTAAGCAGACTAATGAAATACGCTAAGTTTCATTTATTTAGCTTTTATACTTTGGATTTTATTAATACCTAAAATACGTCGATTCCGTCACTGACTGACTGACTCATGATCATCAAAACCTCTAGGGTACTTCCTGAAGTCCTAGAAAGCTGAAATTTGGTATGCAGGCTAGGATTAGCACACAAACAACAACAAAATTAAGAAATCCGTAACTTTCACCCTCCAACCCCTCATAAAGGGGGGGTCTGGTTATGAATTATCGAACCCTAATAGCTTCGGCCTGGATAATACTAGAGAGCTCAAATTTTAAGGATAAGATGCAGTTACCATACTAATCAAATACGCTAAGTTTCATTTCATTTCTAGCTTTTATACTTTGGATTTTATTAAGATCTGAAATACGTCGTACCCTCAATGCTTCGGCCTAAATAATACTGTGTAATAATGTGATTTCTTACAAAAGTGCAAACAGCTTGTATATACAAGTTGACCAATAGAAAAACAGAAAAGTAGGGTATTGAAAAAGAATCCATTTTCTAAATAGTCTTAAAACTAAATTTAGTTGTAATAGATAATCCCACCCAAAACATTTCATGTAAAATAAGTTGCCAAGCCTCACATGCTCATAACGCTTTCACTGTTAAAAAGTTATCAGATCTCATCTTACAAAAAGAAATGAAATCCCACCCAAAACATTTCATGTAAAATAAGTTGCCAAGACTCACATGCTCATAACGCTTTCATTGTTAAAAAGTAATCAGATCTCATCCTACAAAAAGAAATGAAATCCGACCCAAAACATTTCATGTAAAATAAATTGCCAAGACTTACACGCTCATAATGCTTTCACTGTTAAAAAGATATGAGATCTCATGTAGAGCCAAGCCCCTAACTCTACGAGGCCTAACTCTACAAGCTCTAACTCTAAAAACCTTATAACTTGGTCAAAAAGTATGGCTTGGCCGTTTCATGGAACTATTTCATCCCACCCAAAACATTTCATGTAAAATACGTTGCCAAGATGCTCATAACGCTTTCACTGTTAAAAAGTTATCAGATCTCATGTAGAGCCAAGCCCCTCACTCTACATGCCTAACTCTAAAAACCCTAATATCTTGGTCAAAAAGTATGCCTCGGCATACTCCATATCCTTTACATAACTCCATGGGATTGTCTGTGCGACAGCCACGAAACGGCCAAGCCATACTTTTTGACCAAGATATAGGGTTTTTAGAGTTAGGGCTTGTAGAGTTAGGCCTTGTAAAGTTAGGGGCTTGGCTTTACATGAGATCTCATATCTTTTTACCAGTGAAAGCATTATGAGCGTGTAAGTCTTGGCAACTTATTTTACATGAAATGTTTTGGGTCGGATATCTTTATTCTTAAGTTCATATCATTATTATTAAATTTGGACGGCCATTTTAACAGTTATTTTTCCCCAGGTGCTTATTTTCTTTAGAATTGAAATGAATGTTATCCTAAATTGTCTGAATGACAGCTCTATTGGTTTCTTTTGTTTTTCTTTAGTATCAGAACAAAACAGATGGTTCAGGTAGCAATAGAAAGTACCTGGATACTTGTAAGGTGTCTTAATTAAAATTATAAGAGAATTCAAGGCCTACTAATATAAACTTATCTAAAAACCACAAAGCCTCGTTTTATTGTATCTCTAATTCTCACAATTTTTGGCCAAAAAGAAATCTTTTAAGTTTACGTATAGATTCAAAAAAAAAAAAAAACAACTCTTTATAGAAGTGGCAAAAGCCTATGCATAAAACTACCATTTGACAACAAATTAGAAAATATTTTAACTTTTCTTGCAGCTGCAATGAGTGAGAATCAAAAGGCACACTTGATCTTATCTTGAAATTCCTCGTTGCAATTCATGGCAAAATGAAATGATGCAAATATTTGGATTCTATTTGTTTTGATGAAATTCTTGTCTGCATTGAGGTGATAAACATTGGAGAAAAAGTTTCCTTTAAAGTTGATCGTCACAGTCTTATCTCCCTTTTAAGCATCTAAAGATGCAAAGGAAAACGTCCTCTGTTGTAAAATGAAATTATTCCAGATTGTCAACATTGTGTTTCAGGACAATTGTCATTATCTGCATTATTGTGCACTTTCAAGTCATTGCTAGTATATAAAATACCAAACTCCAAAATACCAAAATATTTTAGTAATAACTAAGTATGCATAATAACTTATGCCTTCTCCAATTATGTTGTCTACTAAATGTTTCTATCCTAAAAACTTTGAATAATCTGACTCTGATTCATCCATTTCTAATTTTTGAAACATTCCAAAGTTTAAAGGGCTTCTATTAAAATTTTGAGTCAGAACTAGAAACTTAGTCAGGAGAGTCATTTTGCTCTCTACTCATTGGAACTATTTGGTTGCTGAATTTGATGAACTTGCGATGGATGTAGAACAGAATTTTCCTGTGATAATCCACATCAAAATAGTTCTTCCATAGAGATAGTCTTTATCATTCTTGTCCACTGGATAACATTTACTTTTTCTTCCATTCTGCTCAGTTCTGCAATCTCCAGTGGTTTCAGTCTTTGGCAGTTTACTTCTTAGTTATGGTAACATATCTTTTATCCAATTTTGCTCCACGAACGTTTTTCAACAATATTCCAACAGCAATTGTCTATATACCTATGTGGTGAATGTTTTTAAATTTCATATTTGCTGAACACAATCATATATCTAGAGATTTTTTTTATTTTCTGAAGAAACTAGGCCACTCCCTGTCGGTAAGTATGAGATAATCCAAGAAGAATCGATTCCAAGCGGTTATGGCAAAAAAGTGATATTTAATTCCTTTTCAAATGAACTCATTATTTGATAGCGCGCGCCATTGTTGACGGAGAGAAGGTAAAAAAATGAACATTGAAATTTAAATTTTAATCTAGTCACATGCTAAAATTAATGAGTTATTTTCTTTTTTCTCTGGCTCTTCTCTCATTGGGCCACACACACTCAAAGTGAGTGATAAGAAACAATAATTTGAATATAGTCCCCATGGCCTAATGGATAAGAGTCTTATTTCGGATCAAAAGGTTGCAGGTTCAATTCCCGTTACGAACGTTTTATTGTAGTAATTTTTTCACAGGAAATTAACAATTGTGCCGGACAGACAGACAGAGAAATAAAAGATTTTAGTAATATAGATGACTTAAATTTACATTCTATATTGAAATAGTTGAGAATCCTTTTACAATTTAATAGGATTACTAGGAGATTAACACCCTTTGTTTAAACATGGATAGATTGTTGTTCTTATAAAAAAAGGTTTATCTTATTTCCTAGAACATATTATACTATATTTCAGATAATTATAAGATTTGTTGTTGAATTAAAGTTGAATATCTGATCCTGAAGAAAATACCTTACTATTTCCTAAAGGTAACTTTACAAATTATTATTATTTTCATTTAATTGTACTGTTTTGGTAAGACAGGAGAAACAAGCATCAAATGTAGTTTACAACTTTAATTTAGAATTTTTAGTTTTTATTAATTTAATATTATGATGTTCGATATTATATTTTAATTGAAGTTGCAATTGTAAAAATTTCAGAATATATATTTAGGAGGGAAAAAGAAAGTTGAAAGTTGTTATTTTATGGAAGAAAACTGGTCCCTATTTTCTAGTTTTGAATTTACAAAGAGCCAGAGGGCTCTTCTTTTAAGAACATTCCCTCTTGTTCTTCCTTTGTCAATCCCTAGAACTTATTAAAGGAAGTTTTGAAATTACAAAGAGCCAGAGGGCTCTTCTTTTAAGAACATTCCCTCTTGTTCTTCCTTTGTCAATCCCTAGAACTTATTAAAGGAAGTTTTGAATTTACAAAGAGCCCGAGGGCTCTTCTTTTAAGAACATTCCCTCTTGTTCTTCCTTTGTCGATCCCTAGAACTTATTAATGGAAGTTTTGAATTTACAAAGAGCCAGAGGGCTCTTCTTTTAAGAACATTCCCTCTTGTTCTTCCTTTGTCAATCCCTAGAACTTATTAAAGGAAGTTTTGAATTTACAAAGAGCCAGTTCTTTTAAGAGCATTCCCCCTTGTTCTTCCTTTGTCAATCCCTAGAACCTATTGAAGGAAAGTTTGAAACAATTATGTAGGGTACAATAGATAGTAATAATTGCCGATTGCTGGGGAAAGGTTTATTGCTAATTGCGGGCTGCGCCATTTATTGAGACAGATTGTAAGCACTTTTATGTCCAGACCATACTTAAATGAAAAGACAGCTACTTTGGAATTGGAATTTTGTCAGTGTTTGTAGTTATTGCAGTTTTCTTATTTATTAGAATTACTCATTGACTTAATATGTAATTAACCACTGGTTATTCTTCCACCCCTTCCTGGTGTGTTTTGCATATTTCTAAAAATTAATCTGCATTTCCATGATGATGGAATATGCAAATATTCTCAACTTGTTAGAGATATCTTTCATTAATATGTCATCTTAGACATCTTTTTATGTTGTGTTGTTACATCTTTTCTTAACAGTGCACTTTATCTGAATTTCATTTGAACATTAAACTTGAATGAAATCATGTAAATAAATTGACTTATGTAATTAAATTTGAAATGTGCATTTACTTAAAATGACATTGATGAAAATCTTTTTTTTTTTTAGTTCTATATTGACTATGGAGCAGGCAGTGGCTTTATCAACAAGCGTTTGTCAAACATTAATGTCATCTCTGAAGTTAAAACCAAAAGTTGTAGAGGTAACAATGTTAAATTTATTTGCAATAAAATGTTTTATAAATAATTCATCTACAAAAGGCATTTCACATTTTGTGAGGGTCTTCTAAAGGAAAGGTTTATTCAAAAACTCATAAATTAGCCAATAGTTAATTAATATAAGCACTGTAATGGTTCACGTTATTACCAACAAGTTACTTCAAGTATCATTTTCATTAGATGATAATCTAACTTTCTGCTGCTGGAATTTTGAAAATCTTGCCTCATTTGGATATAACTTTATATAAGTATGATATTTATCTTATCAAACCTAAATCTCCTCCATATATGTTCTTTTATTTATCACATTGTGCTAGATTCTGATGATTCCTCTGCAGTTTCTTTAAGTTGGTGCAAATGAAATGTCCACTTTCAAAAGCGATTGCATAAACCCCACATAACAGAATGGAAACATCCAAGAATGTCACATACTATACGTCACAATATTTGTATGTAATTGGCATAGTTACTGTGTTTCACAGGATGGCTTCAAAGTAAAGCATAGAAAACCCACAAATGAGTAATTTTACTTTACGAATTTGAACTTGGAATTATTACTCTTCTACAGTATTAATACATAAAATATTAATATAGCTTTTGGGGAAGGGAAGGCAACATATATCAATGGTCTATGAAATACTGTAAAGGGGAATCTTTAAGCGGTTTTAGATGAGCTCCTTAAGAATACCATGGAAGTTTACTTCCGGCAAAGTTCTCGCACGATAGCAAAAAAGGTAGGTTTACCATTCTACTGATGTTCAGTGCCTGGGAGCTCTGGAAAGGTGAAAAGTTGGATACGAGTACATGTCAAAAGGACACTGGGCATTTCATTTACACCTTCTCAATAAGTCAGCAAGTGTAAAGATGGTCACATTATCTCCATTAATTAATGGTAAGCATTTTTGCAGTTGCTATTAATAACAGTTTCACTGTCCTTTATCTGATCTCCATAGGTAACTGACTATGTTCATGCTACTTTCGCATTGGGGCTGGTCAGACTTCTTTGCTTCAACCATCAGCTCCTTTTCATTGTCAATTCAATCTGTGATCCCGGAAGATCTATTCATTCTTGACCAATTCTTGCTAATTTGTCTGTGATTTTTATCTCTGCAAATAATGAGCATCTCACTGTGATTTTCTCTGATAAATTTCTATTTCTTCTTAAACATTCAACCCTTCTAACATATGTGTTCTTCTTTCAGTAATCATTTCTCCATATCTTTCTCAATAAATCATATTCTTATCAGACTATCAGTATTGCCAATCAGCAGTGGATGAATTCATTCAGACCTACTCATCAAAGGCAGTTTTTTATTTTTATTTTTTTTTTCATAGCTGACCAATTTCATTCCTCTGACATTGCAGCTTTTCCATCTGAAGATTCATCAATCTGATATCTAATTAAATCATTTCTTCTGTTTGATTTAGAAGCTCTATCTCATGTTTAATCATAGTAGTGCTTTTTTTAGTAGCTGTATCCAATGCCATTCTTTAATAGATCACAGATAGCTGGATCTTGTACTGCCTCATTTCTTTGGTTAGTCTACTTATGATGTTTGGTTACAATCATCTCATACTACTCTAAAACTTAATTTGTACAAGATAATTTTTAGGGTACAAATGTACTACAAACCAATCTAATTAACTTACTAAAACATTTCTCCATATCTTTGTTCTAAGTTGTGCTACTGCTTCCATCTTTGCTGTTTCTTTTGCAATTTACTCTGTATTGTTGTTTTATGCAGATTTAATTGGAGTTGATTTATAGAACATTAAATTTGACAAAACTGAGCAAAAATAAGCTAGTGGTCAGTGCAAGAAATACATGTGAAGTAAAGATTTTGAGCAATGAAGTTGACAATATCTTTTTGCAGGTAGTTTTGTAGCTAATAGTTAACTAAGGTTCATACAATGCTTTTTCACTAATACTAATTTATGAAGCATTAGATTGCCTATGAATGGTAATAGAAATTTTTATGTTGAAACAATGGAAAAACACACAATATAATCAAAGAATTAACTAATCTAGTTTTCACCACATGATTTTTGTGTGATGTTAGCTACCTGTTTTCTTTTGCTAATTATTAATTAATGGTAGTTTGCGTTAAATTATGAAAAGAATGACTGTAAGAACAATAGTGTTGATGCAACAAATCAGTTTTTCTAATAAAAACGTCCTCTGCAGATACCAGTTAGTTTTCAGTAGTTGGCTGATTAATTGCTGCCCCTAGAATGATTTTTTAATTGAAAATGATTTTTTTTAATATGAAATTCTGTATTCTGTATGATTTCAGATATGCTTGTGTTGTAGCAATAAACATACATTCGAAGGTTTGTAGTTCAGGAGTTTACAACATTAAGTAGGTTGTTGTTTGGAAATCCAAACAAAACAAATCCTAAACATAGATGCTTTTTCTCATTAGTCATGTCTAGGGTTAACTGATGAAGGCATAATAGCAAGAGCATTCCACTTCTTTAGATTGAGTGAGTAGAGTAGTGGCAGGCAGGTTCATTGTTCTCTCTCAAATCGACTCAACACCCTTTTGGTCTTCACCGTTCAAGTAGGCATTGTAGTATTCCAAAATCCACCTGATTAAGTGATGATGCCATTGTAAGACAATGTGGGATCAGGGGCTGATCTCCTTTGGCTGTCAAACAACAGGAATCCATTCACAGATTATGGTACTTGACAGGATTTCCTTAGTAAAGTTATAGCTGATAAAAACACTAGAGCATGCTCGATAGACCTAGAGTTAAAAGTGATTTGCTAACTGGATCAGGCTAAGGTGAGAGCGGATGCAGAACCAATCCTAGCAATCTCCTGGATGGCAAGGCCTTTGCCAGTCTAAAAAGGGAAGGGTCCATACGGGAAACTGAAACTCTTGAATCAAACCAAGTTCAAATGAAAGTGCATCACAGAAAACATAAGTGTGTGTGAGCCAAATCTCGGTTCCAGGTTGTAGCCAAGGGGTCACAATAGAAAACGATTAAAAGTCAGTGTAATTCTAAACCAACTGCAATTCAGTTAAAAGAGACGGCACAAAAGTAACTGTATGATAGAGCGATCATAACAGAAAGGTTGTTCACAGTTGGTGCAAGTCATATGAATTTTATCAAATACACAACTGATGTGGCACTATTCTGGCATTTGACATCTGGACAAGGACCAACTTCATCAAGTTGCAGTCTCTTGCACACTTTCAGTTGCTGCACAACGATTCAGAAATATGATCAAGTATGAATTCTACAAAGCTGACTATCTCGATGATGAGCCTGTTCCTCTCCACACTCCAATTCAGAACAGCTTTGACAATGAGCATTGCATTTGCACCACTTGTGCATTTAGGACTTGTGTTCACTGTGTTTTGTTATGAGCACTGCCATCTCTTGTAACTAAATTGCAGTTGGTTTGGAATTACATTGATTTTCAATTGTTTTCTTATGATATCTTGGTGACCCCATATATATAGAATGACTTAGAACCTTTGGCACATTTATATTCTCTGTGATGCACTTTCATTTGAGCTTGGTTTGATTCCTGAACTCTGCTTTCACATACTGACGCTTCCTTTGTAAGCACAACTGTCGAATTCACTCCGACTCTGATAATTGATGACCTATTCATTAACTACATAGTTGCGAGTGAAACATCTTCACTATCTCCCCACTCCAGTATAACGAACATGTTCACTTCCCATGTGAATTTAACACTTTCTTCATTTGAGATCTGATGAGGTGGCAGTACACAGAGGAAGCAAAGGCTTATTCCAAGATCATAAACATGAAAATGCAGGAATATCTTAATAATTCTTAATTTCTTAGAATTGGATGAACAAAAATTTTAAACACCGTATTAAAATAAAATGCTGATAAATACAGTTGACTTAAACTAGCACAAATAATTTAATTTATAAAATATATGACACAACTTTATGCACAATAAATAATCCTAATGGTTGTAAATAAAACTTTTATTTACTTATCATGAGTCAGTGTTGTCATGAAGAAAAATAAAATAAAGAAAAAAAACCTGTGACATTTGTGGATTAAAAATTGTGTACTGCAAGATAATTTGTTGAACAACGACAACAACAATCTTTTTCACATTGTAATGCATTATGTATTAGCTTAAACTGTTTAGATAATTTGACATGTAGCATATAATCTCATCACCATGGTTAAAGGGCCGCCATAACTTTTCAGCCTATTGGCACTTCCATATATATTTTGTGAGAATGTCATATGAAAGCAATATACACAATACTTCTAAATGTTTGAAGCTTAATCTTTGTATATTGTTGTTTTCCTGTAAGAAATATTTTATCTTTATTGATTTTTAATTGATTTTGAATCTGATGGGTTCCACTTCCATGTTGAAATTTTATTTCATGTAATGTAGCAAAAACAATAAAAAACTCATGTTTTAAATAAAATTTGTATTTACATTTCTATGACTCTCCAGGCCAACCATCCTTAGATTCCAATTTTATTATTTGTATTTCATTTTCCAAACGAAAAAGTAAAATGTATTAATGACTATTTATGCAGGAAAACATGCAATGAAGATTGCTATTATATAAAAAAATGATGATTATTTAGTCATCAAAAGTTGAGAAATAACAATTAAGACTGCTAAATGATTGCTCTAAATTGATATCTTAAAAACTACACTTCACTAACGGAAACCAATAGTTTCCTTTTATCTAAATTGATGATACCATGTTTCCTCAATAAGCTTTTATTTTTCAGTAAAATAGAATATGTTATTAATTCCTTTTTTAACAATTTTATCCTTTTACCATAACTTTAGAGTCTTTATTAAAGTATGGGTGTCTTAATTCCTTTCTTTCAGACACTTGAAGAAAGAAGAAGATTCCTCCTACAAGTTGTTAATCAAGCTGTTCATGAACAGACAACGCAGAGTATTGTGTAAATATCACAGTTTTAGTAATTCATTCTTAATTTATTCTAATATGAGATTTTGCTTAATGGCATTTTATTGTATTGTTCTTCTGTGGGTTAAGTGTTTGCAAAAGTGTTGTTCTGTTTTAGAGACAACCCTGCAATGTTTTAATCTTTACATAGCAGAAAGAAAAGTCTGTTTCCTACAGAAAATGTAATGTTTTTATATACTTTTTTATTGAATTTTAAATGTAACCCATGTCCTACATCACTTGGTTTAATAGTGAAATTAAACAACATAAAATGCCATATAAAAATGAATGTTTTCTTAACAATTTCATTATAAGTAAACTTCAGTATTTCTGCGAACACACATATTCGTTGAACATATAAAGACATTTAATGAGGAAAAACACACTATTAATTTCGATAGCCATCCGTCTGTCATTTTTCAAGTAAACCAGAATAACAGAAATTCTCTCCAAAATTTACAAATTACTCCAATTTTATCCAATTTGTTGATGAGAGAAGCAACGCCAATCAGGGAATAAACAGCCAATCATGTTTATGAAACAAAATTAATGGTGTCGTCATAGCATAAACAAAGTCTCAATTGAAGTAAACAAGTCTGAAGTCAGTTTATTGAGACTTCAGGTGTAAATATCTGTTGGTCAGATGGCAGATGACCCTGTTGAAACAAAAGGCACAAACTAAAAACTTCAGCAAAAAAAAAAACCAAACAACTAGCTAACAAACTGCAAACATGGATATGCATAGTAATAACCCCAATCATAAAATTATTTTTTGTAATAAATTTTATCAAGGTGATAACCCAGAATAATCCTACTAGAAACCCCCTTCATTATAACAAACCTTGTTAATATAGAAGACTCAATGCATTTCCTAACAGAATGATAGCTCATGTAATCAAATGTAGTAGGTATGATCAAATATGTCACATTTAAAATTCATTTAAAAAAAACTGTAAATTATAGTAGAATAAACAACACTCCCTTCTTGATGCCTATATTTCGTCTTTATTGACTAAAAGACTTCTTTTATAAGATATAATAGAAGAATTTGGATATGTTCATTAAAAAAAGTTTATATTTAATCAAAAAAGTATATATTTGATCATTCGAACCATCATTTTGTTGGGAAATGCATTGAGTCTGCTATTACGAATGAGTTTTGTTGTAATGAAGGGTTTTCCATTGGGAGTATTCTGGGTTATCACCTTAATAAAATTTATTACAAAAAAGAATTCTATGAACAGGGGTTATTACTGTGCATATCTATGTTTGTAGTTAGTTAGGTAGTTGCTTGGGATTTTTCAGTAGTTTTTTTTAGTTTGTTCTGTTTGATTCAACAGTATCGTCTGCTATCTGACCAATTGATGTTTACACCTGAAGTCGTCTCAAATAACTCACTTCAGACTTGATTACTTCAATTGAGACTTTGCTTATGCTATGACAACACCATTAATTTTGTTTCGTAAACGTGATTGGCTGTTTATTCCCTGATTGGCGTTGCTTCTCTCATCAAGAAGTTGGATGTAAATTGGATTATTTTTTAAATTTTGGAGAGAATTTCTGTTATTCTGGTTTACTTGAAAATGACAGATGGATGGCTGTCGAAATTAATAGTGTTTTTCTCATTAAATGTCTTTATATGCTCAACAAATGTGTGTGTTTGCAGGATTTTATTTATCTATTCAATATTCTTATTTTAATGTAACATGACTGAAAAATTTTACGGTGAACATTTGAAATTATAAATGAGTTATAAAAATTCCAGATAACCTATTTATTTTTTTTTGTCCTGAATCTACTTGTTATCTTTCAGAGTTCAAGCTAGTATTGCTGGAGCAGTAATTGCTACTCAGAATCTGCCTGATAAATTAAATCCTGTCATTAAACCATTGATGGATGCAATTAAAAAGGAGGAAAATGCAGAATTGCAGGTAAATTATAAAATCAATTGGTCACATGACATTATATATACAACATCTTTTATCTACTTCAAGAGAACCAGTTTCAAATGTGCCAGTTAATGATTAAAATAATTAATTACATTTTTTTTTCTAATCTTTAATTGGTAAAGTTGAAAATGGACTCTAGAAAAATAGATTTGTATAAAAAGTAAATACATTAAAATACACTTTACATTTAAAAAAATATTTACATAACATGAAACACCGTAACATGTTTTGACTACTAATTTACAGATAGTATTTCCTAAGACATAATTGAGAAACAACCTGTGACCTCCCTTTTTTATAAGGGATTTGTCAAAATACATGCACCATGATCAAAAGCCCACCTATAATAGAACTTTTTAATTGGTTAATCATTATTCAATCAACATATGACTGAACCATATCACAAACGTTGTTCATCACTAGGAGCTCTTGCTTTCAGATGTGTGAACAGTTATCGAAATAAGCATTATCTTGCAGTTGTGGTCCAACAGAATCACAGTGAGCTATTGCTTCAGGAACAAAGGAATTTTCAAACCAATCCAATGTAATGTCATCATTTTTTTTTGTGGCACCAAAGATCACAGATAATTTGGTCATATTTTGAAATCTGGGATGTAAACTTTTACCGATGACCACCAACTTACACCTGTCCTGCATTAGGGCATGTTCCTGCAGCATTAGGTCAGCCCAGCACAGTGACACGATCTTTCACTGCTTTATAGCATGTTAGTGATTCTGTATCCTGTTTTAGTGATTCTGAATACGATGCTGTCTCCTCTGCATTGTAGACCTACTCGGCACTTAATTTTTCATCTGAAACTAACTTGGTGAACTCGTCAACAAATTTAGCAGCTGCTTCCTTCTCCCGCTGAACATTTTTCACCATACACTGTACGAGATCATTGAAACGCTGATGCCACCTTGGATTATTAAAATCTTGTAACCATCCAACCAAATCCTAACTGTAAAGTAATATTATTAACTAAGGGAGCAGAAAAAAATCTGAGAACAGTGAAAATAATGGAAATACAAAAACACAATGACCAATAAAGTAAAGAAACACAAAAACACAATGACCAATAAAGTAAAGAAACACATCAACACTTTTCATTCTTTAACAATAATAAATACAAATTTGTGAAAAATTAACAATTAATTTAGTATATCATTTAAATTGAACAAAATTATAAATAAAAGTCATGTTTCAGTTACTGTACAACTTACATTTGAAAGTAGGTCATGTTAATTAAATATATAAATAACATAATCTTGGATGAGGGTTGTTTTTTTTTTTGGTTTTTCTTTTTACTCTGAATGTTTTAATTTGGTATCTTGGCTCAAGATATCTTAATGTCTTCAGAAGTTTAGGTTTTTACATTAAAAAATAAATGCACTGTTATTGATCAGCGGATGTTTCCTATCCAAGACATAGTAAAAACACTAGTCTAATGGGGACATGAAAGAATATAAACAAGGAGGTGCCCTTAGGGAGATATTTTTTATTGTATATGGGGGGGAAGGGGATAAGGGACAGGCAAGTTAAAAAGTGAGAAGGAGACATAAATGACTGTGTTTCCTACAAATTCAAAGGCAAATGAAAGTAAGAAAAAATGTTAGACATAAATATGGAAATGGTTAAGATAATTAATTCCTACAAAATAAAATAAAAACAATCAGTCAGACTTGGAAGCCAATGGGAAGTAGAATAAAATGTGTAGGAAAAATAATGACTATATAAATACAGTGAAACCTCTCTGAGCGGCCACCCCTCAGTACCGAGAATATTTGGCCGCTCAGAGGGGGTGGCCGCTCTGAAGGGTTTTATTTACTATTGCTATAATGCATAATAATTATAGTCTGACATATATTCCTTATTTAAAATGAAATTTGAAACTTATCTAAAGAGAAAATAGTACAGTACTTTATTTCATGCTTTCTTACATTTTTTTTAAAAAAGGCTTCAATTTGTGTCTGTTTTAAGTTTTTACTTTTCTCTAAAACAACCATTTTTTCAAGTTCGTTTTTTACTTTAAAAAGCAGATCTCCAACTGATTCGTTTGCAACCGCTTCGGAATTTTCGATAATTTCGTCAAAATTAAAGCATGGAGTGACTAGAATTTCCCGAAAAATGAAATGGGCGATCCCACTTGGTGGCCGTTTAGAGGGGGTCGGATGGCCGCTGATTCAGGTTATTTTAACATTAGGTCTATGAGTCGAAAAATCCGTGCCATGAAAAATTGGCCGTTTAGAAGGGTTGCCGCTATATAGGGGTGGCCGCTCGGAGAAGTTTCACTGTAGACAAATTAATTAAAATTGAATATAATTTTACGTTTTCAAATTATTCTCTTAATATTCAAATTCAATATGCAATTAATTATTATTAAGGATACAAAAGACATCTTTTTTTCTTTGCAATATTTCGCGGTTTATTGTCTTTTAACCGCTTCATCAGGCTTAATATATAATAAGCCTGATGAAGCGGTTAAAAGACAATAAACCGCGAAATATTGCGAAGAAAAAAAGAAGATGTGTTTTGTATCATTAATAATTTTCAAATTATGTAAATGATGGATCACACAGATACGTTTGTGTATTTTGGAACCAGAATATAATGATCTGTTGATTTATTGAAGTATTTGCACTCATGTTTGTGAAAATTGCAACACCATGAAGGAACCATCAGAATGGAAGGAAATTTATTACACACATTGCTAATAGTGAAACAAAAAAACGATTTAAAGTTTCAGAGCAATCCAATAACATTACTTGCAAAAAAAAAAAAAAAAAATCACTATGGCGTAATGCCTCCACAAGCTGCAGTAAGAGCTGCTATACTCCATGGCATCGAATCAAGCAGGCCTTGGATATGTTCCTGGGTATTGCCTGCCAGGCTGCTTCTATCCGGGTCCACAGTTCATCAGTATTGGCTGTTGGATGACAATGATGGGTTAGTTGCCGAGTGACCACATTCCAGATATGATCAATAGGTGACATATTGGGCGAATGTGCAGGCTACGGAAGAAGGGGTATCTGCATTGCTTTGACATTGGACATTTCTAGAACATGTGGTCATGCGGGGTCTTCTCGGAATATGGTTCCAGGAATGTGCTGAAGGAAGAGTTCGACTTCAGCCTCAACAACTTCCCTGAAGAAGCAGTTGCTGTTGAGTGTCCACAATTCATAGCAGCCGAGATCGCCTACAATACCCAATTGCTTCCCAATCCATCATGTCTATCATTCGTGCAGTATGACACTTGACAATGCAGTCTGAAAGATGGCGCTCACCTTGATATCATCTAAAAAAAAAATGGATATGCAGCCATCATTGTAATCTAAGTTGAAGCAGGACTCATCCGAAAACACAACATGGTGCTGATCTGCATGCCAGTGGGTGTGTTCTTGCGCCCATTGTAGCCCGAGATGTCGATGGTTCAGGCCCAAGAGAATTGTCTGCAAAGGAATGCGCGTTTGCAGTCCTCTGCGCAGCAGCTGCCATCGAACCGTGGAACCAGACAATGTCAGACGTATTGCAGTGTTCCAACATTGTGCTAACATTCGAGAAGAAGCTAAAAGTTCTGATGAGGTGTCTATCATCCTGTGGTGTCGTCACCACAAACACCAATTTATTTATTCTTTTCACTATATAACTTGCCCACCCCCCACACAATGAAAAATATCTCCCAGGGACTTCTGCTGTTTGTTCGTTCCTGTCTCTCTGTCTCCCATTAGACCAGTGTCTTTACAAATGGCTTGGTTGGGAAGGTCATAAACTTCATCCTTTGCAATACAACTAACATTTGCCAAATAACAGCAGGAAGTAGGTAATGGAATTCTCAAGATTCTGTAGAAGGCTCTATTGAATCCAAGACACACACAGTAGAAGATTGAAGCTAATGTTATTTGTATATTTAAGTTACTGCATAATTTAACTTCAGCTTCCAACATTGTGGTAGGAAGGAAATAGAAAATAAGGAATCAATCGTATTTTGGTGGTGGAAGCAATTAGACTTTAGAATAGAAAATTCAGAATTAGAAATTAAAGGAGCCTAGTTTTGATTTAGTAAAAAAAAAAATACAAATTAAAGATCTTTTTAAAAGTTTTTTTTTTTTTTTTTTTATGTTTTCAGATGGAATTAAATAGATATTTTTAAAGCTTTATTTGTTATTATATTAATTGAATTTTTCCATCTTCTTTTTTTTAGATGAAAGCTGCCAAGAGTTTAACAAAGTTGCTTGACCTTTGCATTCCAAGATCACCCTGTCCTAATCCCAAAATCATCAAAAACTTATGTTCGTTTGTTTGTGCCGATCCATTGTTTACTCCCCACATCCTTGCAATGCAGCCGTGTAGTTCCTATGATTGCAATGGTCACAGTTTACACAACTGTAGTAAAAAAAATGGGATTCTTACTTTATTAAATCAACAAAAGGTGAGCTTTTATAAAACTTTCCTGTCAAATACTTGTAGAAAGCAAAAGAAAGTTTTTAAGAGCATCATTTTGCTTACATTAAGGAAACTGTGTTGTTTGTTGAAATGATATTTATTAATACAGACATTTTATCTAAATGTTTATTGTGGTCTCTATTAATTATTCTGAAGAATAGAAATTGGTAACAGACTTGAAACAGTTCCTTGTTTTTTAAGAGATAGAAAGAATTCTTGAAATGATATTTTCTATTAATCCATTTTTATTGTGATTTATTAATGCATTTTGGCAGAAAGTTATCAGTTATTCTATTTGTGACTTATTGTAATTCATTCCATGTAAACTAAATAGATATACAACATTTGAATTTAGCTGAGTACAATTCATGTGAGTGTTTTATTTATTCATGCCAAAAACTAATTAATAGATCACACCCTTCTGATCCCACCAAACACAGAGCAGTGTCTTCCATCCAAAGTGATTTGACCTTGCAGTCGATGTCGATGGTTCGCCTGGATCAACCCACGATCTTTTATGCTTAGGATTCCAAAAATATAACCACTTTTCATCACCAGTCACAATTCGATGGAGAAATGACTTTCTTTTGCACCTGGCGAGCAGCATTTCACAAGTGGTTTTTCGGTTTTCCTGCTGTTTTTCATTCTGTTCATGTGGAACCCATTTTCCCATGTTCTGGATCTTTCCCATGGCTTTCAAATGTATGGAGACTGCTTCTTGTGTCACATTTAATTGATCTGCGAGTTGTTGTTGTTGCGTTTGAGCATCATCCTCATCCAATAATGCTTGCAATTCGCTGTCTTCAAACTTTTTCGGTGGTCTTCCACATTCTTCATTTCTCATGTCAAATCGCTGCTTTTGAATTTTTTTAAACCACTCAAAGCACTGTGATTTACCAAGAGCATGCTCATCGTAAGCTTCGACAAGCATTCGATGCGATTCTGCAGCAATTTTCTTCAAATGGTAACAGAAAACTGTCCGCATATTGTAGTTTCCAGGCACAAAATTCAACAAATGCTATTACAATCTACGCTGTTGTATGAAACTTTTACTGTTGTGAGTTGACAATCAATGGTCAGATGTCAACAAGACAATGGCACCAATGACGCGGTTTGCCGTTAACTATATTAACAGCTAGGGTCATCTATGGGCAAATTCCGGTTTCATATTTGCAGACCTAGTAGATTGTTTATGTCCAATTTATAATTCATTAAATACAAATTAATTAAATTGTGTCCATTTTTTAGAATAACCCTATATAATAAATATAATATAATCTATATAAATATAATATAAATTTAAAAAATATGTATATTTATATTTTAGAAAACTAAATTTTATCAATAAGAAATACTATTTCATTGCTTGTAAATAATATTTTTCTAATCGTAATGTGAAATAAACATAGAATTTTGAGTTTTTTACTTATATAGTAATTATTATTTTTTCCTTTCTAAAAATTAATGTCAATCCCCATAATTCTTCCATGGTTCTAAGCCCCAACTATATCTTCAGCATTGGGAAAAAAATATTAAATACAATTAAGTATTAGAAATAATTCAAAATCTGAAATCTTGCAAACTTCCTAAAAAAGAGCCTTGGCAGTCTTCGCATATCCCGCCCACAATGGACTGTCAGTAAAAGGGTTAACTTAGCTAACGTTGATCAGAATTTCATTAAGAGTTTTTTAATATTGCATCCCATGGGAAGAGGACAAAAATTCCCATAGGAGAAACCATTAGGAAATAGAAAAAAGGTTTCTCTTTGATGAGAAACAATTCTATTATATAAAAGCGTTATTCTGTCTGTCATAAGACTTTACGTTTTTCCAATTTTGTGACCAAACTATAAGAGATAGATTGGTCATGTAAATGGATAAAATGTAGAGCTTTTTAAGACAAACAAAATGCTACAAAAATCTTTTGAAAAAAGTTTTTGGTTTCCAAGAAGGCGCCTTTTAAAGGGTCAAATATGACTTTTTCTCAATTTAAACGAAAAGCATAAAGATGGAAGAGAACATTATATCGAGAAAATGTTGGTATTTGAAAGTTCTATCGAACGGTATATCAGTCATTAACAAACGTTTCTGCGTTTGCAAGATACCTGCAAAAATGAAGTGTTTTTGCGGCAACTCCCCATGTGAGTGCCACTGCGCAATACCACTGATTTAAGCGGAGAAGCCCACAACGAGCTGGGAAGTCATGTATTCTCCGATCTCCATAGGAATTTGCTAAATAAAGAAAGGTTTTTTTTTTTAATGCTATACATGCAAGGGTTCCAGAGCGAAGCGACAGTACCCGTCTAGTGATCATATAATGAATAGATCCCAACATATGTGAATCCACTGTAGGCTTAGATTAAAATTTATCTGAGTTTTTCAGCTGAACAAGATTTCTCTATATTGAATGAATTTTCAACGAAAGGAAAATGTGAAGTAGATTGTATTAGATGATTATTACCGTTCATTTATAGGGAAATATTTTACCTTTGTATTGTTTTCTTAATTGAAAATAATGAAAAATTTCAATACTTGATAGTTTTTAAGAAAATTAGACTTAAGTTTTGTGAGGAACATGCTTCATTAACAGCTACAGTTTTAATATGAGCAAATTTTTTTTTTTGAAGAAATTCTGTTAATATAGAAATGGTCATTTGTCATTTCTGTTAAGTGTTAAATCACAGTAAATAAATGTTCTAATGCTTCTCTTCCAGATTGCTGAGAAACTTGTTGGCTTTCGAAGATCAAATTCAGTTCAAAAAACAAAAAGTTTTGTTACTGGGCTAGACATTTCATCTGATGAAAATTTTATAAGTGAAGATGAGGTAATTACAACTTATCTTAGTTTTTGAAATCTTACAAAATTGTTTTTAATAATGAGCTTATAATTTACAATAACACTTCAAATATTTATACTTTTTCAATAATTGTCATTTTTATTACTGTTCAATAAATATGATTATTGGCATACTGTATTTATCCAGCAGGTTATGGGCCAATGCACCGTTGTTTTGCAAAAGCATAGCTTTTATTTCATTTGCAAATGCATCACATCACAAAGTATAACTAACATTTCAAAAGTAATGTGTTACTAGTAAATCCTTTTCCTGTTAACAATCAATAACACTGTTACTTTTGTGAGTAATGGAGTAACATGAATGCATTATTTTGACAGAATCTATAGAATGATTACATAAAGGATGGCTGTAATTTTCATCACTGTCCAGTGAAACTACTAATGAAAGTTTCCATCAACTAATGACCAATGTTGGTACCTTCAGTGAATATAGAATTGGAAGGATCGTAGGAGATAAATTGGTCCTCTATGAAATAAAACCTCAAAAACAAATATATTATAGTAATATCAATTTTAATTAATTTGAAAGATTTTTGCCTGACCTGAAATGATTTAATTAGCTGCACAAAAAAGAAATATATTTATTGATAAATGCAATATATAGTATACGCCAAAACAAACAGTACTTTCAGCTACTGCCCATAGGAACCACTCAGCCAGGACTTGATTCATTGGCTAATTCTCATTCAATGATATGCAGTGCTGAGTGTAGTGTTGCAGCAAAGATTCTCACAACAGAGGAAAAGTGCTTATTGTTGAATATTATTTCCATTCATATGGACTTGGACATGGAAATGGCTCAAATTTGAACCATGTTTCAAGTAATATCGTGAGAATTTTCACATATCGTCACTGAGTAACACGGTTATGTTACAAATGGTTGGCAAGTTTCACTGAACAGCATGCATTCTCACACAACGAAAAGGTCAGTGACAAACAAGGAGAATCATGGATGGCTCCTGAACCAGTTGTGTTACATCCTGTTACATCCTGAGAATCTGCAGAGAACTCTCTGGCAAACATCTTTGAAAATGGGTGTCAGTTCGACGTCTGTATGTCAATTATTCAAAGAACTAGGTGGATTTCTGTATCGAATACAGATTGGATATTGTTTGAGCAATGTTGATATTCGCACAGAGTTGTGTAGTTGGTTAGAGTTGGCTATGACATACACGGATCCAATGTTCTTGTCTAATATATGGGTTACGGACGAATGTCACATAATGGCTACATCAGTAGATAGAAAAGTCATTTCCTTGGTTTTCAGACATTATCAGATAGAATGTCATGACCCTCAGTAAATGGGAAGAGTCAACAAGAATAAGCAGAGGATAAATTATTTAAATATCGCAGTGGAATCAAATTAAGAATCTTAAAATTGCGAGTAGGGTTTTAAAATAAATAGAATAATTCAAATCAATCAATGAACAAAGATGTTTTTCTTTAATTAAACTTATTAAGATTTCCTTTTCTTTTTTTCTTTCTAAAAATGATTTAAATACAAAAGATAATATCTCATTTTTACAAAAGTTTTAAGCAAACTAAGTAACATAAAGACTGGTTTCTATACCATTCAATCACTTAATTAATCGTTAAATAAACCAGATTAAGTTAAATAAAATAAAATGAATCTATGAATCAATACATGAAGATATTTAGAATATTGAATTAAAGAATTAAATTATAAGCACTAAAATATAGGCATATTTTCAATATCTTATACTTAATTTAAATGAAATAACAGCTAAAAAATTCTGTTTTCAGAAATACAGCTAGAATTTAATATTAACTCGTCTTCAAATTAAAATACCAATGGAAATCAGAATCCGGTTTCTTCAAAATGTTTTAGTCCAACTCAATCTCCTGGTATAACATTTGATTCCAAAAGACGGATTAATCATCTCTCCAAAACTTCCTCATGGTTAGGATTAATTGGGACGAAAGAATGCTGTTTATATGAAGAGAATCTGCTGCTTAAATAATTTGTCCTGATACTTTCTGTTGTCTCACATGAACGTTGGAATAATGAAAGGGAAAGAAGGCTGGCATTGGAATTTATTTCCTCATTTTCAAAATAATAACTTACGTCAAAATAATTTAGTTTTTAGTGTAAGTATTGGAACAAATATAGATACAACACTAATAAAAACGGATGGAATTGACAACTCCCTTTGCATATTGTAATTTTTATCCCTTCATTATCTAAATCACAAGAAATTAGATTGAAGAGAAGTCCAAAATTTGCAAATTCCAAAACAGAATAAAAATTAGGGTTACTTACAATATTTGATATTCATAAGAACTTCTCCTTACATCTCGGAATATTGACAATTTTCGACAAAGCTGTTAACTCAATAAATTCTTGAGAAGCAAAAAAAAAAAAGCACATTTTGTTTTTGTTTTTTCCAGGGAGAAGATATGTTATGTCAGTCTGGTGGTGATCGTATGAAGCAAAATTGTAACATAAACAATAGTTGGTATGTTTACAATTTTAATTCATATGTTCACTACCAGATTGTCATAAGGCAGTACCCTCAATTCATTTGGGCAACTCCGGTGATGCTATTTGTGCCCTTTACTTGTTAGATGTACTTCAGACTAACAAAAGTATCCACTGCTATTCCTCTTTGTTTTTGTGTGGTCCATCAACTTGTTGTTTTCATTGATGTTTTGTCAAACTGTATTACATATATGGCATTCAATGAATTGCTTTGAAATCTACCACCATCAAGTAGATCTGACATCTGAACTATGTCTCAGGCTGATAGAAATGCCATTGGCTAACTTCTAAAAAAACCTTAACCCAACCCTCTTTTAATGGGAATGACAGTTAAAGTCTTGATATTTAAAAACTCCCGCCCTTTTTTAACCCAATAGCAAAGTATTACAGACAAATTATCTGTTCAAATTTAATGGTTGGTTGTTTCGTTTGTTTTTCTTTTTTCTTCTTTTTTTTTTTTATAATAATAATTATATATACAAAATATGAAAAAAACAACTTTGGAACCTTTCAGATGGAAAGGAAGGGCAAATAGTAAAACGATAAAATAAAAACAGACGAGATAGTTGAATCATAAATGGACAATCAGCTGAACTCAACAAAGATGTTAAATTCTTTTTATTCCATTTGAAAGATTCCATTCATTTGCTGAGACTGGGACAAGTGAAGTATAATCTGTGAAATTTCAAGCAGAACCTGGAAATTAAAATGTTGAAATAATAAATGCATTTAATCACAGTTTAAACTTAGTAGATTTGAATAATTTCAAGAAAAACATTTTCTGATTAAAAAGTTTTATGTGCGCTGATATTTACAATAGTTAAAAGTCGCCGTCGCACAAGGCAAATATAAAGTTTAAAAAACTAAAAACATTTAAAATTAACAACTAGTTTCGGCTTCTAATAAAGCAAAGCCTTCATCTGGTTGGAAAAACATTTTCTCAAAAAAAAAAAAAAAAAAGAAAATACTAGAATTAAAAAGTAGGTTAAAAGTACTTGAATTTGATAAAAGGTTTTTTTATGCTTGCATGATAATTAGCTATCATGAGGTATTTAAAGATTTGGCTCAACATTTCCAAAGCTGCTTCACTTTGGTTTAAAATTACATTTTAAGATAAAATACACACATCCATCTTTGATTATGTTCCACAGAAGGTTGATAGCTACATATAATAATGAATTCAACATAATATACTTTTAAGAGAATCCTTTTTTGCCATCTTTTACATTCAATATGGGCACCATTATGTTGGACAATGGTGCTGCTGCTTAGTTTGCACTGTAGACAGGGGTGTCAAATTTTACCCCATTTTACCCCCCTCCCCCCATTCTTGTTGGCCCTGCCTATAGAAGACTCTGTTGTAGGGATATCAGGGGAATATGGGAACACTCCTCCTTTGTAATTTTGAAAAGGCTGTGAAGTATAGGGCAACCCTGATTAAAGTGCAGGACATATTGTAGTAGGATGGACCCAAGGAATAAAGTCGCATCATCCCTTCTCTGTTTCTGATAAGTATGTTATGGCCCATACTATACCTTATCACAGTCACTTAATAATTGACAATTATCAAATTTACTGGAATTCATGTAAAAAAAATGGATATGTTCTGTCTTTTGCTTTTATTAAAAAATGCCCACCAGTAATGAACAACTTATATTGAAAATTTGTATAAAATAAGAAAAACTTATTGTCTAATATATTTTTTTTTCTCTCTCTCTCTCTGTTTTTTTTTTTTTTTTTTAACCAGGTTCAAAAACACAATGAACTTCAAAGAAGAGGAGGTCAGTTTGCAGTTACTCAAATTGCAGAGAACTTTGGTTCGAATTTGCCCAAAAAGTTACCAAAATTGTGGGAATCTTCATTTGGCGTAATTACAGAAAACATTAAAGAAGAAAAATTTGGTAAGAACTTTTCAAAAAATTTATTGTACATAAAGCTTCACTTTTATTAATGTTCATATTTATTACATTTTATTTATTTATTTATTATGAGCTTCATTTCTGAATACTGTTCTAATGGCTGCTTTACATATTCTCGGAAAACTGCCACATACTAAACACAGCAAGCTCGAATTATAGACAGGTTTTAGAAGCAATTTGCCATCAGCACCCTTAGCGACGAGAAAAATTTATTTAGAGAACTATTACTGTGCTAACTTCACTCCAAACTCCTTTGTTCATGGTTTCCTTCTCTTTTTCCAGGATACTTTTTTCCTTCTTCTTTATCTATGCTGTGTAATGAATTGAAAATTAATAGCAAAACTAAAATTGCCACACCAGCTTCTTTGCTGAATGGCATTTTTAACCTCTTAACTCAGTTTTTATGTATCGCGGGAATTACTCATTTTGGGTATTTTCTGACAGCTATAGCCAGTTTCTCTAAAGAGAAGTAGGTGCTCAAATAATATGCTATTTTCTTAACTAAATAATAATAACAAGTAACTAGAAGACAACAATAGAATAAATAGATTAATTATATTAATACTATAAGAAATCTTTTCGTTATATATATTAATGTATTAAATATACTTCTTCAAATTCCATTATAACTTCAAATTTTATCCATTGATATTTCACAGATGCTATCGTTCTGCTTTTTCAAGTTTCACAAATTAAAATAATAATAATATATATATATATATGGACTGCTCAGAAGCCAATCAGATTAAGTCAATAAACCAATAGGTTTTTTAAAATTACGTACCAAAAAATAACAACGTTTGTAAATTTGAAGAAAGAATTTTTTATTGAAAGATAACATAACTATAAACTTGGAGGTGTGATTTGGGCACTTTGTCAACCGAAAGTATAAACATTAGAGTATGACTTACAGAAAAAATTTCAATTTAAAACAAAATGACTTAATCTGATTGGCTTCTGAGCAGTCCATATACTAATAATAATATCAACAATGTATACACACTGAAGTTATCCCAATGGCTTAAAAAACAACAAATAATAGTCCAAGTCCTTCAACATAAACAATTTTTGATATCAATTATTGAAATTTATGGTCTTTGTTTCACATTAATAAGACAGTGTGTTACTGCATAGCCTTTGTCTTTGTTAATGCATGGATAGCTTTTGATTGTATGAGCCTCTATTTACATATCTTGTGTGTTTATCTTTAATTTTGAATATAATCTCTA
>JAFIDM010000004.1:69196730-69211578 GCA_023159025.1 Thereuonema tuberculata
GTGCAGCTCTTCAGAATTGCTCTCATCCATCTTAAGTCTGGTTAATTCAATGTTTTTGAATGGCTTTCTGAAGTGTGTCTAAAGAAACCCTATCAAAGCCTATCTTCAATGTCAAGAAAAATAGCCAGAACTACTTCCTTATATTCAACTGCTTTCTCAATATTATTGACATTGCAATATCGATGTGCCTTTCTGTTAGGCAAATTGCTAGCAGAAATAGATGCTTTAATAATAAGCTCTGCCTAATATATCTAGCAACCAATGTCTCCAAAGTTTTAAGAAGGAAGGAGAATAGACTGATTGATCTGAATGTCTTCGCATCTTGATAGTTAGACTTTCCAGGTTTTGGTATGAAAATGACCCTGATTTGTCTCCATTTCAGTAGGAGATAACCTAGGGCCAAACAAGTCCTAAAAAGTACACATAAAATTGGCAAGATTTACTACAGACCATTTTGTAAATGAAGAGGGATGATCAGTTCCTGTAGATTGTAAAGGTTTGAATGAATAACTGACTATTTGATCTGATTGACATCATTCCAGTCATTTTTATTGCCACAAAAGATTTCAGAATTGAACAGAAAGGTGTTATCAGCTGTAATTGACTTTGAATCTGGAAAATGAACCCCTAACATTTCTGTCAGTGTTTCTTTACCAGTTTTTTAGTGTAATTGCCATCATTCAGTTTTATAGAACCTAATTGATTATAGGTATCTTTTGCCATGATTGTCTGGCAGTACTGGGAAATATTCATAGTACTATCACAAAAGGTTGTCCATGAGGTTTTTTAGCTTCTCTAATGGGCCTTATTATAACTGGTTAGTGTGTTTTTAAAAGTCGACCATCTCCAGCTCTTTTAGCATTGTTAAGAAGATTTGCATAGTTTTGATTTGAGGTTCCTAAGATTTTTGTCCACCAAGACACATCTTCGTAAACTATCCTCCTTGATTGGTCAATTTCGATGGTAGGATTTGGTTATGGCCTGTTGCAATGCATCAACAATCATTTCAATATTGAGCATATTTTTGAACTTATACTTTCTAAGAGTATTTTCAAGTTCTCTTGGTATCGCTTCCAGTTGGTTTTCCTTGGATTCCAAGAATGTTCCATTGGTTGCAATTTTCCTTCAACATGAAAATAGATGATCTGAAAGAGAAGGGTCATTAGATACAAGCCAATTATTTACGAGATTAAATGATTAGCCAAACATAGTGTTAAGTCAATAACTTTATTCCTATTAGAAATAAGAAATGTAAGTTCATTATCTTTGTCACGGTTTTTTTTAGCTTTTGTTTATTTTTTTTTTGCTCTTTCCGTTTTCATCTTTTCTTTTCTGCCATTTCTCTTATTGTTTTACTTTAGTTTTAATTTTTGTGAATTTCTTCCTTGATTTCAGCTATTTTTACTTTTATTTTCAAATTCTATTTTCCTGTTTTTCTCTTCTATTTTTGCATTTCTCATGCTTCCTTTTCGTTTCGTTATTTTCTGTCGGTCATTCTCTGTAACTTTGTATCTTTTCTTATTGGTTCTTTTTTTTATCATGTGGGACATTTTCCTTTCGTTTTCCCGGGTTTTGGATTTTGTAAATAAGGATTGGTATCGGAACCTATGATCCGAAAAGTCGAGTAAGATGTAGTCTCCTCATTTAATTTGCTTTCCTTCTACTTTTATTTTGGTTAATTTTTATTATTTTTGTTCAAATATGAGAATGATGATGGGTGCTGAAGTGAAGGGTCAGGTAGTGGATATGAGGTACCGACCCAGTGTATGTTTCAACTGCTCAAAGACCTGCAAGTCTGCAGAAGAAATCGCTGGCCTACGAATCCATTGGATACACCCCGATCACCTTGGTTTCAGCAATCTGCGAACCTGATGCAACTGAAGGGAATGGCAGTATTTGTGAAGTTATTGGGTGCTGAAACATTCTTTGGTAGAAAGTTAGAGGGTCCGGATGTAGCCCACTGCAGAAGCTCGCCTACCGCCAAAATGTTTTTCCGCAATTGAAATGACTCCCGACTTTTAAAACCTTGAAGTGGAGCAAGCGCCGGTGACATTTGCTTTTAAGTGATTCAGTGTCTTACTAGAGTGAAGTGTATCCGTTAATCCTGCAAAAATGTCTGGGTGTTATAAACATTCAGGTAAGTCAGCTGATGTGCTACGAGACCAAGGTTCCTGTGGTGCACCGTGATGGAAAAACTGTAAGTGCAAAACTTCGATGAGCCTATGGCTTATTTCTACGAATGTTTGCTAGCAATTTTTTTTTTTATTTTATTCTTACCTGTGCTTTTTCAAGGAAAGACTTAGAAACTTTAGTGAGAAACCTTCAAGACTACAGTAAAACCTCGTTAAGTCGTCACACGGATAATCGTCACTCCGTTTAAGTCATCGTTTTCCTTTGGTCCCGACAAGGTCTCATACACAATAATGTAAAATAACCCTCCTTTACCCGTCACCAAATTTAATTCTACTCCGGATCACTCGTCACCCTCAAAATGGCCAAAAGCATTTTTCTTCTCCATTTTGCATGCCATCGTGTTGTCTTTTCAGCCCCGCCCCTTCACTTTAAGAAAGCCAAGCCTTTAAGGGGAATTTTCGACCATGCCTGCCACTTCATTCCTTTCCTACCATTTTGGAGGATTTGGGTTCTTGGAATCTCGCTGCTAATCATTCAAAGCACACTTTTCGCTGTGATTCTGTCGCATGTAGACGTTTTTCTTGACCGCTCCTGAGTGTGACTTCATTTCATAGCGAGTAAGCCCCGCTATAAGGGCTATTTTTTCTCTTGCAGTTTCGTGGTTTGATTATGTTTTTAACATGCAAGGGAAACGAAAACTTACCTCGTTATCTTTTAAAGAAAAAAAAAAGACTTAATTGCACTTTTTGAAAAAGTCAAATGTTTCGAAAACAGCTTTTGCCCAAGAACACCATATTTCCAGGACTACATTAAACGATATTCTATCATCGAAACAAATAATTGAAGAAGCTGACTGCAAAGACAAAAGAAAGAGAATGAGGAAATCGAAGTTTGACGAGATCGAGGAGGTTTTAGTTCGATGGCTAAAGCATTCCAGATCGCAAAATGTGCCGATTTCTGCCATGATTCTCAAAGAAAAAGCCACAGAAATTGCTAAGGAGTTGAACATTGACGATTTCGGCGGCAGCAATGGTTGGCTGGAACGTTTCAAAGACAGACATTGCCTTTCTTTTAAAACGATTAAAATGTGATAACTATAAAAAAATGTTTTTTTATTTATTTTCCACTCATTCATTTGCATGAATTGATTTCAGAAAATCTTGTTTTTCTCACCAAATCCTACAGCAATTCATGAATACTGAATTTCAGTGTTTTTTTTGTTTTGTTTTTCAAAAATCCCCACTCCGCTTAAGTCGTCAAAATTGTTTGGTCCCTTGAGTGACGACTTAACGAGGTTTTACTGAATTTAGTTTATTTAATTGACTTTTTTTTTTTTTATTCTTTTCGTAACTCTTTGAAGGAGAGAAGAATCTCGCTGCAACAGTCAGTGTGGATAAAGTTTTATGTTAGTTTTTTTCTTCTATATTGTATTCGGTTTCTATATTTAAATGTAAGTTATAGATTACAAATCTGGTTTGTTTGATTTTAATTTCTTGTTTTGGATTATTTTGTTTATTGTTTTTTGTTTGTTTTTTTTTTTTTCTCAAAAAACGAGCTAGTAGCAGGGCTGCTGAATTTTTTTTTTTTTTTTATCTTACCTTGGTCACTGGGGAAAAGGTTGGATTTAAATCTTATTCAGTGGACCCGGTAGCCGAGTGGGTAAGGGCGCTTGGCTGCGGGTTGGAGGTGGCGGGTTCTATTTCCGGCCTCGGCGGAGGGCATTTTCCACGCTCCATTCTCCTCCAAACGGGTCCTAGGGTAACCAGCCCTCTGTAGAATGGGTACCGGGTTTCTTTCCCGGGAGTTAAAGGCAGGCGGGCGTTGGGCTGACCACCCGACCCCAACGTAGTCCCGTTGGTCATGAAGAGTCAGGAGCCTTACCTCCCGCTACCCCAAGGGTCTGCATAGACCTGTAGCGGGAGGTAACTTTTTAAATCTTATTCAAAATTAGTATTTAATTTTCTTCCTCCATGTCACGTTGATTAGAAATAAAAAGCTTGGTACTCAACAAATATTTCATAAAGTTTTCCCCTCTCTGATTACAGTTGCTATTGTCTCATGAAACATGGTGAGCATTTACATCATAGCCAATGATGACATGTGTACCTTCATCTTCACATTGATTGAGTAGTTCCTTTACTTCCTTCGATGGTATCAAGTTGATTTCTTCATAGGGAAGTAGGCTGAGACTACAACAAGTTCCTTTTTTTTTTATCCTCAAATGAGTGACTGCTGTTGTGTCTCCTTTAGAATGTTTGTACAAAAAAACAGCATTATGTCCTTAGGTCCAAATCCTTCACAACCGATTTGCTGCATTACAGCAGCAGAGGCAGATCAGCTATGGTGAAAGTTGATCTATATGAAACTGAACCTGTTTTCAGGAGTACTGCTTCATAGGAGCGAATTAATCCTTAGATGTGAAGTGGACTTGGGTGGCGACATCTCTGATAGGGTGCCCAGAAACAGATACCCACAGTGGTTTCGAGATTCTCCAATTCCATAGTGTCATCAACATCAGTTTCTTCCGTCTGTGTTTTGGGCATTTCTGTAGTAGTTTCTTCGGGGTTCTACACCGTAGGATCAGTTTCCTGAGGTTTTTGGTTTGTTTTCGTGTTTTCAGGGTCATGGAGTATTTTGAATTTTCCTTGACCTATCCATGTGTAAGCTAGGTATCTTGCTTCTGCCTTCATTGATTCTCTGTCAATCTGAAAGATCCATTTAATACATTGAGGATCTATACTGTGGTTCAACACTCTCTAATATTTGGTTTTCAACTTATTGTTGTATGATGTTCATATGTCGCAGTAGAACAGAAAAATCAGTAGTCCAATATCTCTGGTTTTAAATGCCACTTTTACAGGTTTTGGAGATCACTGGCCTTTAACATCTTGAGTTTGGTGCCTTCCAGAACGTTGTTGTTATCAGTGAGCACTTTGACCAGCCATTGAGCAGATGTTTGGTTATTACAAAGATAGAACAAAACCCCTCCATTCAGACTAAAATTCTTAAACAGTGGTAGTGGTTCTCCACTTGAAATACCATCTATTCTACCAAGAATGTCTGTTTGGATGGTTCCTAGTTCTTTGCTTTTGATTTTCTCTTCCAGAAATTTTTCTTTGATGATGGCCTTCTTGATGGTTGAAAGAGCATCAGTGTTAAGATCTTTATGAAATTTCTTCTCTTGGTCTTTTGACAGGATCTTGACTTGAGCCAAGTGATGGGTGGCGACATTTTTTTTTAAGGATTGTCCTTAACAGTATTGATGACTGAAGTGCCAATTGCATTCTTGCTTTTTTGTTTTTATATTCTCCTTCTCTTGCAGTCTTTAGAAAGACCTCCTAAGTGCATTCTATGAACTGCTAAAGTGGTTTTCTTGGATTTCTGGTCCTGGAAGATCCCTCTGTCACTGGTGGAAGACAAGGGACAACAGGGTTTCACCCGGTGCCCGATGGGATCATTTGTGATGCTTTTGTTTTGCTACCTATGTATCATT
This sequence comes from Thereuonema tuberculata, assembly GCA_023159025.1. NCBI lineage: Eukaryota > Metazoa > Arthropoda > Chilopoda > Scutigeromorpha > Scutigeridae > Thereuonema > Thereuonema tuberculata. The sequence continues at coordinate 69,202,357 of JAFIDM010000004.1, forward strand.
CAGTCATGATTGCCTCACACTTGACTTAGAGTAGAACCAGAGTAGTGAGGTTAGAATTTGTAGAGGGCAATCTAAGCTTTTAATTCACGACACTTACATTGCTGGAAGAATAAGGGATTACCATAGACACTGATGGATACGTTTTGTGGGTGAATTTCAGCTGATAAATGACTTTTGAATGCTAAGAATTAATTTTATTAGTTTATGATTATATTTGTGTTTTATGTTTTATTGTCACATTTGAAAAATGGATCTGTAATAGATCTTATATTTTTTAAGTGTATATTCCTAGTTTTAAGATTATTACAGTTAATGTATGAGATACAGATTAAATCATTCAAACAATAATAGTTATTACAGTAAAACCTCATTAAGTCGTCACTCAAGGGACCAAACATTTTTGACGACTTAAGCAGAGTGACGACTTAGGTGGAGTGGGAATTTTTGAAAAAAAATAAACACTGAAATACAGTATTTTCATGAATTGCCATAGGATTCGGTGAGAATAACAAGATTTTCAGAAATCAATTCATGTAAATGAATGAGTAGAAAATAAAAAAAAAACAAAAAAAAACCACTTTTTATAGTTACCACATTTTAATCATTTTAAAAGAAAGGCAATCTCTATCTTTGAAACGTTCCAGCCAACCATTGTTGCCGCCGAAATCTTCAATGTTCAACTCCTTAGCAATTTCCATGGCTTTTTCTTTGAGAATAACGATGGAAATCGGCACATTTTGCAATCTGGCATGTTTTAGCCATCGAACTAAAATCTTCTCGATCTTGTCAAACCTGTTGATGTTCTATAAAATCTGATAAAAAAAATTTTCTTATCACAAAGGTGGGATTGTTATTATTCAAACTAAATTGTAAATCAATTATAAATCAAAATTAATTTAAAAAATTGAAACTACACTTCATTCACATTTAGTACGCAAAATTTAAAATTTTTCACTACATTAGTATTCAAGATATAATATGTTGTAGTCGACTTAAATAATAGAGGTAAAAAAAAAAAAAGCATTTGGGTGTTTAGTTCCACTTAATAATTATAACCTGACCATTATCCTGATCTAATTCTAGTTCTGGCAAATAAATGAAAATATTATTAAATAACTATGAAGAGTCATGTAGTTAGTGATTGCGTTTCTTACATCATGATCATTTTCTCTTTTTTTTACATTTTAAATCTTGTTTAAAGATTTAAAATGTAATCATAATGGGTTCTAATTGTTGTCAAGGCTCAGCAATTGGTTAAATAAAACATTATAGAGATTACATTTCTAATTCATTGTGAATAGGATAAAAAAAATGTTAATGTTATAAAGCCACAACATACTCACATAAATAAATGCAATAAAACATACATTTATTAAAAGAAATTTTCAAAGAGATAAAACGTCTCTTCATTCTTGTTAATGTTATTTCATAAAATTGTGATTTTTAGATTTTTCTCAGTTTAAAGAAAATGATGATCTTGCACAAGACTTAGTCAATGGTTTTCAAGTATTTGAAGTAATGGGACCAGCAATAAATGAAGAGCTTTTTCCTGAGGTATTATACATTTTAAAAATTTCATCGTTATCAAATGTAATTGACACCATTTATTAAATATAGTTTGTATTTATATTAATTATAGCTTTGTCTATTAAAAAGAAAGTACTCAAACGTGATTTTAAATTCAACTGAAATTGAGTTTCTAAGATTGGATTAGTTTGTGTATAGATGCCTGTGGACCATCATGGTCTAATATCCTCAAGAGAATGATAAGTGTGTAAATTTTCCATGTAAATGAAAGCCGACACTGATAATCGATAAGTTAGGCCCGGCACCATGTTTCTGACATTTTTGGTCCAATGTCACTTCCTCTGCAGGGCCCTGGGATTGGCTCCCGATGAGCCAAAGGGACCCATTGAACCAAACTGTCCCACCCACGAAGGAGGCGCCATTGTGTGCCTACTGTTGCCACTTCCTCCTCCCGAAGGTGAAGGAGGTGCTGAAGCTGAAGAAGAAGAAGAGGACGAATTATAATGTATTGAAGAAGATGAAGAGGGAGAATGCATTAAAACACTATCCTTTAGCCAATTTTAAAATCCTTACATAAAAAGAGTAACCCCAATTATTGTTGTATTCAATAGCAGCAAAGAAAGATAAAAACAATAATTTAATAAATTAGGGATTTTTTAAAAAATGATTTGATCCCAAAGTAACATGTGTCAAACAATAGTAAAATTTTAAATATTATTTAAATGATAATTTTTCCATCCTAATACAATATCCTTATCATTCTGTTGTGGTATCCTTCTGTTATTGTTTTGCTTTTAATGCCATAGATAGCAAACATTGACAATTAAAATAAATAAATAAATAAATAAATTCTTTTCCCTTTTTTCCCTTATATAGATAAAAAGCAAATTGAAGCTAATTTGCTGTTATTTAGAGCATCCTTATGTCGCCATTCGTCACATGGCAGCACGCTGTCTAGGAATGTTAAGTAAAATTATGCGAGAAGAAATAATGTCTGTAATTTTTGATGATGTTTTGCCTATGCTTGGCGCTATTGATAATGACATACGACGTCAGGGTGCTGTTGAGGCCTTAGCCAGTATCCTTTAAATTTGGTTAATATTATTCTTTGAGAAACTCTGAATTCTACATAAATCATGTTTTGAGAAGTGCATTACTTTCCTTAACATTTGTTTATCAGATATAATTGAGAATTTGGGATTTGAGGTTGTACCTTATATAACAATGTTAATAGTTCCATGTCTTGGAAGAATGAGTGACCAGAATCAGCAGATTCGTCTTATGGCAACTCATTGTTTTGCCACACTGATACGCCTTATGCCTTTAGAGGTAAGTAAATTCTTTCTTCATTTGTTTGAAATTTATTACAGGTTTACTGGGAAGCCAGAAGACTAATGACTTATGTTCCAAATGTCTGAGCATTAGATTAAATAAAATAAATCATTTTTTGCAGATTAGCAAGCACGCTAAAAGAGATGGGAACGAGCAGTCAGTTTTAGAAAAGTTATCCTTCACAAAAGTTTAGTATCTAAACTACACAGGTCAAAACAATTAGGGGATCCTGAGACTTTGTTGGCATTATGCAAGCAAAGCATGTGATGCCAGCCAAAACGTGGAAACACAAGTTGAGTATGACTTAGACAACAAAATCATGAATATCCACATGGAAATTAGCGTCTTTAAAGTCAGAATCATAAATTACAGATTAGGATAAACAGGAAGGTTTTCCAGGGCTCTCTTCTTCTGGATATTTCATTTCTTGAAGTCTTCGACTCAAGCAGTGACTCTCAACACCATGAATTACCGGAATCAAAGGCATGGAGAGTTATTAACACCTGGAAGATCAATCACAGCAAATTGTTATCAGAAGCCCTTTGAGAATCATGAAGTGTCATTTCCCAATTGTTGAATCAATTCCAGGATACGGGAAATGTTTGAAGAACGCAAGGCAAGGTCATTCATGAGAAACTACAGCAACTATTATCTATTGTTAACATTAATAGCATGTCGGAAGAAGTGACAAAATGCTACTCAGCTTCAGTTACAGGTTCTCCTGGCAACATGACACAGATTGTCAATTCAAACTATCTGCAATCGCCTTAATCAAGCTGGCCTTTATGCCCAATGGTTTGTGTATCCCTTTAATTGTCTGTAGAAACTGGGCTGAGGAACATCTTCATTGAAGAGTGGAGTCAAGTTCTCTTTTCTGACGAGTGCACATTTAGTCTGGAATCATGGAGTAAGATTTCCCGCCCTTTAGATTATCACCTTCCATTTTCTCCCTTTTTTATGGAGTGGACAGAACTTAATTTTATTAAAAAGAATATTTCATCTCTCGAATTGCATATATTGTTATTTAATACAGCAAATATGATTCAAATTCTTATTCTACTTTTTTCAGATTCTAAGAATTGACAAGTTATTTTCTCAAGATATCAATGAGATATAATACTTAGTATAATTTTCTAAATATTTTAAACTATGTAGTTTAAATAAACAGAAAGTAAATTCCATGTTAATGTGTTGGAGTTTTATTAATAAAGGCAAAGACAAAATATCTCAATTTCAAGTTTGTGTGGCTGAGATCCCTCTCGCATTCAATATCTCAATTGACAAAGTATCTTTTTCAATTTGGGAATAATTCCTTTCACTTTTAGATAAGTGCAAACGCTATTGGCTTTTCTTTCCTCTGAACCAATTGCAATAGAACCACACCTAAACGAACTGACGGCACATCACAAACTAAAATCAACACTTTAGTGCCATCATAAAATTCTTTAGTAAGCAACATTTTACAACACTCAAAAACTTTTTGTCATTCCTTAGACCATTTTCAAGGAATATTAGCTTCTAATAAAAGATGCAGTGGCTTCAAGCAAGTAGACAAATCTGGCAAAAAGATAATGATAATAATTTAACATAACTAAAAAGGATCGTAATTGTGATATATTCTGGGGTTTGGGAATTTCTTTGAAAGCTCTCAGTTTATCTGATGTACACCCAGTGCACTAATGCAATGTCTCAAATATTAGATTGAGTTTTGGAAAAAAAAAGTACTTTTTCTTGTTGACTTTAAAACCAAACCGAACCAACAATCTACGAACTAATTTAAGAACTCCTTTATTTTCTTTGACACATTTAGTTGCAACCAAAATGTCATCTTGTAAAGCAAAAGTGCCATCAATTCCTTGTAAAAATCTATCTACACTCATGGACAAAAAAATTAGCGCACCAAGAAATAATTGCGGGATCGTAACGAAACTTGCAATGAAGGTACATGTCGGGGTGATTTGCAAATGATTAGAAATGCAGCGTGATTGCGCATTAAGTATAGCCGGTAGAGGGCGTTGAACATCGTACTCTGTGGAGTATAAAACAGGTAACCAAAGCTTGTTTGAGTGCGCTGAATCATTTACAAAGGAAGAGCTGAGGTAGACATGCCATTACGCCGTGTTCGAAGACAGTATACGCAGCTGTCGCAGTTTGAGAGAGGGAGAATCGTCGGGATGATGGAAGCTGGGTGGTCAGCTAGGCGAGTAGCTCGTCAATTAGGCCGCTCTGATTGTGTTGTGAGGAGGTGTTGGGACCAGTGGACCCGAGAGATGTCATGTACATGAAGACCAGGCTCAGGACGCCCTCGACAGACCAGTCGTCGAGAAGACTGCCACATAGTCAGAAATGCATGCGTACAGCCAACTCTTCATCGGTCGCCATCCAGGCACAGGTAGCACCTTCACTAGGGGCCGCTGTGTCTTCTCGAACCATACGAAGGCGCCTGGCTGAAGGACAGTTGGTATCGCGGCGCCCATTACGGGGTGCCCTTGACACCCACCCATCGACGCCTCCATTTGGAGTTTTGCCGCGCACGAGGAAACTGGACTGCAGCGGAATGGAACCAGGTCGTCTTTAGCGACGAATCCAGATTCAATCTCGGCAGTGATGACAATCGTGTTCGTGTGTGGAGAGCCCGTGGTGAACGCTTCAATCCTGCCTTTGCTGTACAGCGACACACCGCTCCCACAGCTGGTGTGATGGTATGGGGTGCCATTGCCTACAATACACGGTCACCCCTAGTATTGTTCCGTGGCACCATGACAGCCCAGCAGTATGTTCATGAAATCCTGCAACCACATGTGTTGCCACTCATGCAACGGCTCCCAGGAGCCATTTTTCAACAAGACAATGCTCGGCCTCATACGGCAAGGGTGTCACAAGACTGTCTCCGCACTGTTACTACCCTTCCTTGGCCTGCCCGATCCCCAGATTTGTCTCCAATCGAGCATATCTGGGATCATTTGGGACGACGAGTTGGGCATCCCACGAGTTTGAACGAAACAGAGGCAAGGTTACAGCAAATATGGAACGAAATGTCTCAAGACATCATACAGAACTTGTATGACTCAATATTTCAATATATTAAGTATGCCAACTTCATATAAATACTCAGTAAAGAAATTGGATATTTATCAATCGAAATTTGTAAATTTAACAGTGACACTGTAGTTACCACAAAAATGCACATTTCTGTCCTTTTTCAGAATAGTAACTAATGGTGTAACTCAAGGACTGTCCCGAAATTTTGAGATTAATCCTAAATCTTTGAGGCAATCATGCTCTCTATTAACAGAATCTCTAAGAGCAAAAGGAACAGGACGAGCCTTAACATATTTAGGTCTGGCATTAGGTTTCAGTTGAACGTCAGCATTAAAATGTTTAATCGGTTTCGAGTTATCACCATTAAAAACTTCAGGATATTGGGAAACTAGCAAGTAAACACAATCCTCGGAAGACACTAAATTAACATTCACCAATTCCTTCCAATCCAACGAAAATTTCTGCAACCAGGTTCTGCCCAATAAGGGTATACAATTGCCAGAAATCACAAAATTAGGAACATCATGTTGTTGGCTTTGAAGTAACAGTCCGAATTAAATTTTCCCAAAACTTAAATTGATGAATCATCATAAGTTTCAGCTTCACATTTGAGGACGATGAGGGATGAGAGGAAAACTATTTACCACACAAAACTTCATGAAGAATAGATACAACTACTCCCAAATCAACCTACCTTCGACATTTAACTCCATTTATGATTGGTACTACTATAAATGTTGGCGACTTCTCGGGATTCGTACTTGCATGATTTTATAGTAAACAAATCATAATCCTCGAGTTCAATTCTCCCTTCTTCCATCTCGTTTGAAACTGTGGTAACTATCCTAACAGGAAATTTCTTGTGACTGACTACAGATTTACAAGCAGAAGCAATATAACCTCGTTTTTGCAAGAATAACAAATGTCATTCTTAAACCTACACTTCTAGTAAGCATGCTTACCATTACATCTGAAACAATCCAATTTACTAGAATCGTCAGCATTCTTTTATTTTTATTATTCTTCTATTACTTTTATTATTCTTTTTATCTCTTGTAACTTTATCTATGAGATTACAATTACTGACAGTAATTTGAATTATCTCTTAACCTCCTAGCATTAATTTCAGTCTGTCCAAATGCAACTGCTAAACAGGCTGAAATGTGGGCCCGGTAAGCCGAGTGGGTAAGGGCGCTTCGCTGCGGGTTGGAGGTGGCAGGTTCAATTCCCGGCCTCGGCAGAGGGTGGGAATTTTTCCACGCTCCATACTCCTCCAAACGGTCCTCCAAACGGGTCCTAGGACCTACCCAGTCCTCTGTAAAATGGGTATCGGGTTTCTTTCCTGGGAGTTAAAAGGTGGGAGGGCGTCGGGCTGACCCCCCGACCTCAACCTAGTCCCGTTGGTCAGGAAACGCCGGGAGGCTTATCTCCCGCGAGCCCTTGGGCCTGCATAGGCCTGTCGTGGCAATCCTTTAACAGGCTGAAATAGCTCCAGAAAATGTCAATTCTTTTTAAATCAATAGTTTTTTTTTTCAGCACCAGTATCGGTCAAACCATAAAGAAATCTGTCACGAAGGGCTTCGTCTTGAAATTTACCAATTCACAAGTAGATACTAATTTCTTTAATTCTACTACAAATTCAGATCTAGTTTGACCCGACTTCTCAGAATAGCAGTAAAAATTAAATTGTTCAGCAATAACTGAAGGCGCTGGCTTGAAATGATCTAGCATTGTGGATTTCAACTCGGCATACATCTTGCTGCTCGGGATATCAAGGTTAAGCAAATCTGACAGCAATCTGCAAGTCTTCAGACTAATTACCGCTATAAAAATATGCAGCTTTCTTCTCATTAGCCACAATATCATTGAAAACAAAAAATTGCTCAAGGCATTCCACATACTGCTTAAAATTTTCTATTTAAACTCTTCGTCAAAACCTCCTGGTTCAGCTGAATAATTCTTCGCCATTGCAGACAGATAGACCTTGCAGACTATTAATTAGTCCTAGTTATCACTGAAGAAGTTCGACTTCAATTTTTCTTTGTCAAAGGCAAAGAACAACACAGATCTATGGAATCATTTCGCTTTGAAATCCCATCCTTGTCGCCAGTTAAAATTATTGAAAAGACACCTTTGTAAACAACAGCCTGCCTATTTAATAACAACTAAAAAAACTACAAGCCCAGCTCTAATGTGTTACAAGCATTGCCTGTCAGCCTAACAAATGCAACAATTCAAGTCTATCACTAAACAGAATACTTATTTTCTATAATTTACGACTCTTAGGATACTGAAATTTGAATAGCAACTTACAGATCATTATAATTCCAATGGAAGAATTTATTCTCCTGTATTTGATGCGTTTCACACATAAGTATAAGGGATGAGGCACGTAAATAAATATGACATTATTGAGAATGGCATAAACATCCATCGCTTTTGGCTTTTGGAATCAGCTTGATACTGTGAATGATGTGGATGTTTTGGAAATTGCAAAAGATCTCTAATTATAATGTATACTAAAGCCATATTATTGGTTATACACATATTAATATTGGAATAAGTTCCCTACATTGAAATATGTTATTACCTTATTCCATGACAGAAGATGATAATATAATATGAAAGAAGGAACTAGCCGCACTTAAAAATTACATATATAATTAATGAAGAAATTGCAACATTTTATCAGAAATCCAAGAACTATTCCCTTCGTCAGGCGATTTAAATGACAAGCAAAATCAATAAAAAGAAAACAAAGTTAAGTTCTTATAGCCACAGGCATGAGATTGAGACTTCCCATTGTTTTCTTGTAGGGGTGACATGGTGGAGATTGACGACCAGCAAAGGGAACCAGGGTTGATGCCAGATGGAAAAATGTGAGCGGCCCTCCTCCTCAACTTGTGAAGCATTCTTTATCCATTCCACTTTCCCAAGCTGTTTCTTCGTCATTATCCAGGACCTGTGCTCTTATATCCAGTTATGAAAGCTTACAAACAATATAAATGTATACATACAAATGAAATAATAATAAAAAAAAAGGAAGTAAAAGAAACTTAAAAAAAAAGGATGTGATATGAGGGGGGGGGGGGGGGGGGGGGGGGTAAAGGGGCAATGACACAGGTGGAAGGGATATGTGGGGCTTGTTATTTTTTTTGGCTGATACTGGAAAGCAGTGGTAACAGCTGCTTCAGTGTAGCACTTTTTTGTGTTGATGAGCAGTGTCTCATGAAATTTTCTTATGTAGTGGTCATGTTGGGCGTGATAAAAAAATAGGGTTTTCAGCGTTCAAAGTATGTCCTGCCGCCTGTGGTACAGCCT
>JAFIDM010000004.1:69211588-69283349 GCA_023159025.1 Thereuonema tuberculata
GCTTTCATATCTGGACATATGTGCACAGGCCTTGGATAATGATGAAGAAACAGCTTGGGAAAAGGAATGGATAAAGAACGCTTCGCAAGTCAAGGAGGAAGGCCGCTCACATTTTCCATCTGGCATCGTCCCTGGTTCCACATTCCTTGCTGGTCCTACCATGCCACCCCTACAAGAAAGCAATGGGATGTCCCAATCTCATGCCTAAGGCTATAAGAACTTAACTTTGTTTCCTTTTATCTTGTTTTTACTTGTCATTTTAAATCGCCTGACAAAGAGAATCATTCTTGGATTCCTGATAACATGTCGCAATCTCTTAATCAAGTCCTTTCTGTCCTATGTTACTACCTGTTTTACTGAAAAACCATCAAAATATCAAAAAGAATATCCTTAAGATTTTAATATCCATTAATTGATAACAACACTTTCACAGTAATTTGAAATTTAAAGTATTATTGTTAAGAACCAAGACCATTTATAATCTAATATCATTTTCATAAAATGAATCAAATTTTCTAAATCAGTGTCTTCTGAAAATAGTGTTATTTATGTTCTTGGTTCAGCAAATCCAGCTAAACCAGAGGATTCTGTTGTTTTTTTTTTTTCACTGAAAAACGTGAGAAAAGTTCTCTTTTTCCCTTTTACCATTTTGTTAAATCTGAGATGCTTAACCATTGTCAACCTTCATATTTATTATTCATTGGTTTCAATTAAGATGAGTCATAACAGCTTTACCATATATTAAAAAGTCTTCTTTTATTGTAATGAAGAGTATTTGGTGAAAAGATATAATTTTTTTATAGAATTTTTGTTTGGAGGCAATTGAGTAGACTTAACTGAAGCTAGAAAAGAGCTGCAATATTATTATGACTGGATATTGAATTAAAAAGAAAGAATTCCATAATTTAATTAACATACTGCTAATACAGAAAAAATTAACATTATCAAAATTAAAAAAAAAAAATTGGGGGGGGGGGGGGAACAGGCTTTGATTAATCAAAAAACCATAGACAAACAAAATTAATCATCAAGTAAACAAAGATTTATCCAGAAAATAAATTTCAGAAATCTAACTTATACAGTGAATTCATGCTAAAAAAAATCAACTGATATTGCTGTTAAAATAGTGACAAGAATTATAATAATATGTATAAAATTGAATTAATAAAAATAATAATGTTGGGCTTTATTTTAGGGAGGTATTCAAGATTCACTGAAAATACATCATAAATTTCAAGAAAGAATAGAAATGGAACGACAATTCTTGGAGCAACTGTTAGATACAAAAAAATTGAAAACTTACAAAGTTCCAGTTCCAATTCATGCAGAACTAAGAGCTTATCAACAGGTCAGGCATTTCAAATTAAATTCTTTAATTCTTGCTTATTTGAATTGTATTCTGTGAATTTATGTATGTTTTTATTTATTTATTTATTTATTTATTTATTATATTTTGTGAATCTATGCAGTAGTATTTTCTTTTACTTTCTTCTGTATTTCATGTGTTCTGTCCACAAAACAAAATAAACAACCAGACAAGAATCTCTTTTGGAATACTTTTGTTATTATTCAGGAGCTGATAAATTGTTCTTTCATTATTCTACTACAATATTTTGTTTATATTATAGGCTGATTTTGATTAACTAATTACTCATCCATAATGGAATAATGTTTAGTGATCAGTATTGCTTTGCCCTCAAACACAATAGAAAACCTTAATTAATTCCTAACAATTTTGTTATTGTAGCAGATTCTAGTGAGGAAATATTTGAAAATTGTCTTCAGTATTCAGAATTTGCTTCATGTTTATCAAACTATCTATGAACAAATGTCATTTATCCTTGTCACACGTTCTTAATCTTGGATTAATATGTTATTTGCATCTTCATAATACATAATCCTAGTCATCTCATATATCTTACAAAAACAAAGATTCCTCTTGAAAGGCTCGAGGTTCTCTCTACTTGTTCATTGTAACCAATTCAACTCAAACGATGGTCTTTGGTTAAACGGGAATGCAATTCACATAATCCGCAAAGTCGCATTTCTTTTTCTCAGGACTTATCATCAGATATGTTTCCTATAGTAGCTTTATTCTTTCCTCATGGTTGATAGAGTAATGGAAGGTATGGTTTACGTTTGTCACTAGATGATGTTTTTTACCTTCTGTGTATTGATGCTTTGCTCTACTGATAAAAGGCAAAGATTGTCTTTCTCTCGGCTATCATCTATTCACACTTAAATTCACATGGTTATGCAATGAAACAAATAGATCATCCTAATTGCGCAAAAAGATAAGTTGATCATAAGTTGTGCAATGGATGAGTCATGAAAGCCAGTAATCCATTCTTTTGTAAATGCACTATTTACGAGTCTTACTGAGAAAAAGTGCTTCCTTGGCATTGAATTCCTCTTAGCATTGCAGTTTAAAGTCAAAATACTCTTCTCATGATAAACCTGATCTTCAAAATTATAATATGGCAAAGACTTATGTTGATAAATATGCAGCAAAATTGCTTATCTGTTTTGTTATATTGCACCATCTACAGGTTTCCATGCAAATTTTGCATGGTTGTTAAAGATTCAAATGTTATTAATTGTTTATTTTTTTCCTTCTTTGTTTATTTACCGTATATGCTCCAATAAACGCCAGGCTCTTATTGTCGCCTGTCTCTAATAAGCGCCGGGCTGCAGAGGGGACACGGCCTAATAGTAGCCGGGTCTTTGATATTTGCCTACCGGTACTAGTGTAAGCGTCCGTATCTTTATAGTCGTGCGTAATACCTTACGGTATATTGCCTTACAAAATGCCGCCAAAACGGTCATTTGATATTGCCTTTAAGATTCGCGCGGTGGAATATGCGAAAGAAACTTCCGATGAGGTGGCCGCTCGTCATTATGGTGTTGATCCGAAAAGAATCAGAGAGTAGAAGAAACAATATGATAATCTTGTGTCTGTGAAAGTGGACAATGGTGCAAGCGGAAAGCGGTTAGGAGGAGGAGGAACCAAGAAAGTTAGTGACGAACTTGAAGACCGTGTATATATGAAGACGATAGTGAACTGGATAACAACGAAGCCGTCATTGCGGATTTGGATTACAAATAGCAGCGAAAAGTACAATACATTGCAATTTATCTTTAACAGTCTTATGTAGCATGTGAAATTCAAATAAAGTAGCTGTTTGTAATATTAGCCGGTATTTATATGTAAAAATATTGCGTTCTGAAGGTTTTTGTTAATAATGGCCGGCCTCTTAATAGCAGCCGGTCTCTATTAAGCGCCAGGAGCCGAGGCTAGTTTTGCAAATAAACGCCGGGGCCTCTATTGGAGTATATACGGTATTTTATATTTTTTTTTCATATTTCTCTGATATTTTTATTGCTTATTTTTTTGCCATTCTTTATATATATACTAGCTGTACCCGGCCTGCGTTGCAATGCCACTCAAAGAAAGAAAGGGCTCGTAAGAAGGGGCCGTAAATATAAGGTCCCGGTGTCGATCGGGGCTGGGACACTTAGGCCCTTGTTTCGCCATCCCCATCCAAGTGTGGTGGACCGTCCTTTTCAATAGGAGAGCGAATTATTCCCTTTTTCCAATTGACTTAGGGGGCCCGAGAAGGGGCCCTAAATATAAGGTCCCGGTGACGGACGGGTGTGGGACACTTATGCCCTTGTGTCGCCATCCCCCCACCTAATTGTGGTGTCCTTGCCCCCCCATAGGAGAGTGAAATTTTCCCTTTTACAATTGACTTGGGGGGGCCGAGAAGGAGCCCTAAATATAAGGTCCCGGTGTCTATAGGGGGTGGGACACTTAGGCCCTTGTGTCGCCATTCCCCCACCCATGTGTGGTGTCCCTGCCCCCCGATAGGAGAGGGAAGTTCTCCCTTTTTGCAATTGACTTGGGGGGCCCGAGAAGGGGCCCTAAATATAAGGTCCCGGTGTCGGTCAGGGGTGGGACACTTCAGCCTTTGTGTTGGCTTCCTCCCACCCAAGTGAGGTGTCCCTGTCCCAAATAGGAGAGCGAATTTTTCCCTTTTTTGCAATTGACTTGGGGGGCTCGTGAAGAGGCCCTAAATATAAGGTCCCGGTGTCGGTCGGGGTGGGACACTTCAGCCTTTGTGTTGGCTTCCTGCCACCCAAGTGTGGTGTCCCTGCCCCAAATAGGAGAGCGAATTTTTCCTTATTTGCAATTGACTTGGGGGGGCCCGAGAAGGGGCCCTAAATATAAGGTCCCGGTGTCGGTCGGGGGTGGGACACTTCAGCCTTTGTGTTGGCTTCCTCCCACCCAAGTGAGGTGTCCCTGCCCCAAATAGGAGAGCGAATTTTTCCCTTTTTTGCAATTGACTTGGGGGGCCCGATAAGGGGCCCTAAATATAAGGTCCCGGTGTCGGTCGGGGGTGAGACACTTCAGCCTTTGTGTTGGCTTCCTCCCACCCAAGTGAGGTGTTCCTGCCCCAAATAGGAGAGCGAATTTTCCCTTTTTTGCAATTGACTTGGGGGGCCCGAGAAGGGGCCCTAAATATAAGGTCCCAGTGTCGGTCGGGAGTGGGATACTTCAGCCTTTGTATTGCCTTCCTCCCACCCAAGTGTGGTGGCCCTGCCCCTCATAGGAGAGTGAATTTGTCACTTTACACAATATTTGTGTATTTCTTATTTTCACCACCAGGTGGATATTGGGTTTTTCAGGGGTTTTACCCCTTTTCAACCCCTTGGGGGGGGGGGGCGGGTTCTAAGGTAGCCTATCTTTTCCGCAGTGTCCTAAAGAGTAATTCTGCAAAGTTTGGTCCAGATAGGTCAAAGGGCCTAGGAGTCTATAAAGGACAAAGAAAGAAACAAAGATACATTCATTTTTATATATATAGATATAGATTATGTATTGATTCCCTCTTTTTATTTATTTGTGAGATTTACTTTTCTTTTTTGTTAATATACTTCCCCTTCTTATTTACGTTTTTCTGGATTTTTTCCCCTTACTTTTCTGTTTGCATCTTTTCTTTCTTCAAATATAAATTCAGTGATGAATTACTTTTTCCTTTTACTTGGAAAGTATAGTAAGTATGCAAACAATATGCAAATAGAAAATATTTTTTTCCTGATATGCTTAATCATTTCGCTTTCTTAAAACTGCTATTCCTGGTTTTCTGGTAGCATATATTTTCTGCCAGGTCCTAGAGATTAACTGAGCAGAAATTAGTGCAGATCTTTTTAAGCTTTTAGCAGTTATTGCCATCACAATGTGTGAATGGGATGAAATCAGGGGAGGGGGTGGTGTTCCAAGGTAGCCTATTTTTTCTGCAGGGTAGTTGATCACTTAGAAACTTTCCCAGTTCATAGAAAAATCATGTGATGGGAACAAAGTAATGTTATATTAATATTGGGATCAAATAATATAATATATAACTCAGTAAACCTTTAATTTATGTGCGTTTTTATGCCTTCTTTCCTAAACATAAAAAAGTATATGTAATTATAGTGCTTATCTTTCAAATTTCAATATAATTCTTGCAAAGATTTTTTGTTCTTAATAATTGCAATTTACACTTTATCTGATAAATGTAAGCTTAATGTCATGAAGAATAATTGTTTCTATTTTTGAATTATAGGATGGTGTAAATTGGTTATCATTTTTGAATAAATATAAACTCCATGGCATTTTATGTGATGATATGGGACTTGGGAAAACTTTGCAGTCCATCTGTATTTTAGCTGGTGATCATTATTACAGAGAACAAGAATATAAGGTTAGATAGTCAATTAAATATAAATATATGTATTTCTTTAATTTTTTTTGGGAAAATCAGTTTAATGTATTAATATTTTGTGGTAATGAAATTATTTTTGTTCACTGACCAGTTCAATTGATGTTAATATAATGGCTCCTTAGGAAAGATCAATTACAAAGGGTTGTTCTGGATCTTTGAAAATGATTTGCATAAGCAGATACTGGCCAATGATGTACTTGACACACGTGCTTAACAATGATGCAGATGTCTACTTGTCTACTCAGTGAGGAAATCTCATGCGCTTGTCGACAATGTTGCCGAAGAAAATTGAACCATTTTGGGAAGGCTATATTACTGCTGTTTCTGATGCAGAGTTTAGCTATTCTGCAATCATAAAGATATGCAAGAAGAGTGGATTTAATATGTGAAAGAACGGAATCTCTTGTGTGGTTAATAACAAAGAACATGCGAGAATGGGACTAATTATTCATTGCTTTTAATAAAAGTGCAACACTACGAAAGACAAGCGCTATCAATGCCATATTTATTTTACAGGTAACTTATGGTACAAGGGTGAAATGATTGCAATTACAGTTCGGTTCTATTTGCAGAATGTAAAGAAATCAGTATCTCATGTAGCCACCATGGGCAGCAATAACTTCTGCTACACAGCCTGGCATAGAGAGCAAGAGACATTGAATGTACATTTGGGGTATTTCAGTCCATGCAGTTTTGACGAGTGCCAAAGTTTATCTGCTGTAGCTGCGGGTGGTCTGTGGTGTGCCAGTCGTCATGCCATCATTGAACAGACATGTTCAATAGGCGACAGATCTGGTGAACATGTAGGCCACAGAAGAAATTGAACATGGTGGCCATCCAGGAACTGTTGGACTTTGCATGCCATATGCGGTCGCACATTGTACAGATGATACGGGGCAACAACAGAATCCAACACCTCAGTGATGCAATGGTGGCTATTCAGTGTACCAAGAATGCACAGTAGGTGCGAGCAGGACTGGAATCCAATGGAACCCCATACCATAACACCAGGAGCCCAACTGGTATGGCCATGCGTAACACAGGACTCAGTCAATCTTTCGCTGCTGTCCCTCCATACACGAATGCGAACATCATGGTGCTGCAGACAGAAGCAGGATTCATTGAAAAAATATGTCATGCCATTCGTCCCTCCACATGTGATGTTCTAGGCATCATTGCAGCCGCAGGCACCTGTGGTGTATATTCAAAAGTAGCCGAAGCAATGGGGAAAAATTCCCTGATGCTGCAGACTACATCAAACCATACGTGTGGAGACTGGTTGCTGTGCAACACACCCTAATTCTTGAGCTAGGGTTTGTAATGTGGCTGAACGATCCATAATAGCCATGAATACAAGAAGTCTGTCCTGTCATTCATTGGTGTGACAGGGTCATTGGGATCCTTCAGTTCAGAGTTCATCCCTCCTCGACCCACCAATTCCATACTTGCAACTGTGGCCTATTTTCATCCAACATGAGTACTGATTTGTAGCAAGGATAATCTGTAGTCTCTATATGCTAAAATTCTCCAGGGATCAAAGTCGGAAACCTGCTGGTATAGCTGCCATATTCTTCGGCGAGGCATACTGAAGCCGTTTATGCACAAGAACGACAATTCCAATACTGCACAGCGGCTCTCTGTTCTCCTCTCTTATACTGCTTCCAAGGTGCTTTACTGGCTCATGCTATTTGCATATTTGCTGCACTGCTAATCATTTACATGTACTTCCATGATCTATGCATCATGCAAATTTCAGGTTAAATGTATCCTTCCTAGTGTTGTACTTTTAATTGCAGTGTAGAAGGTAAAACATGTCTTTCCATAGCCTGCTACCAGCATACATGTGACATGATTAGGAAAGGGAAGTCCCTCATAACGGAAAGCAATCGGCAATGCAAAGAGTTATTGCAATGAAGACGGAAATATTTTAACAACTGTGAATACCATATTCAAACTAGATTTGAATTAAAATAGTCATACGAATCGAGTTCATTAGCTGCTGCTACAACATGTTTCTAAGTTTTTTTTTTTTCTAAAATTTTGACTTAATCTTTTTCTTTTACTTTACTTTTAATGTTAAAATATGTAAATAAATTGATGAATTTATCTGGAATGATCATACTTCAAGATACAAATATAGTAAAAAAAAGGGTCAAGTGTAAATAAAATAGGTCAGATAAGTATTAAGCAGGCCTAATATAATTCTAATATTACATTTAGAATTAATGAAGTAAGTAAAGTACCCTAATAAACTACAATTGCAACATGTAAATTATAACTCAATAAATGTCTCCCGAGAGACGCTAGCGAACCTGGTGGCTGGCTGTTACACTAACTCAGTCTGGCAAGTACAGCGCGATGTATTCAAAAGGAATCGGCTGATACTATGACCACTTGGAGCACTGTTGTGTTGATTGATTTCGTATTTCTGGGGAAAACTAACTAGAATGGATTAAAGTTTGGACTTTGGCTGTGGCAATGTGAATGCATGGTTGAATAAAGTGTATCTTATTTGGGTGTGAATTGATACTAAATAAGATACCGAAGTGGGTGTGAATCGATACTACTTCGGTAATATCGTAATCTTTTAGCAATACGCGGAAGGATATCAAACTCGTTGTTGAATATGCTGGAATTTTTGTAATGTTAAGAATTGGGACATATTTATTTTTACAACGTTAAAGAGGAACTTTTTTTACCGATACTGATACGATAAAGATTACTACGCGTAGTCTGCGATGCTGTCCCGTCTGCAGCAACTACAGTGTTTCGGGAACAAAATATAGATGACTATTGAATTAATTATTCTACTTATTGCGTGATTATACGAATTTTAAATCAGTATTCATTTAAAAGAATGAGGATTAAATAAAACAACACACACTCAAGTATGTTTTTAATTTGTTAAACACATTTTTTGTAAAATAATAGCAATCGGCATTTTCAACACTTTTTAATTACTAGATTCGCATTTTCGAGTAATCTCCACTACTCGCACGAGCTTCGAGTTTTAAAAAATACTCGACAGATACTTGAAAACTCGAGGACTCGCCCACCCCTAAAATAATTATAAAACTTGAAAATTGTACAGTATTTACCTTTCATATTAATGGTGATGCAGAAAAGAGATCAGTCACGATATTTCCATGAGCCACTCATTTGATGTCAAAGTACTGCACGTGGTCTGTTCTACAGGTTAAAAAAGTTGTTGATCAATGCTTGATGATGTTGGGGATAAAAAGGGAATGAATAGTACTTTTTATGAAGTCATGTTGCTCTTTTGGTAGTAGTTCCTGCATGCTGGGTTCAATGTGGGATTTGTTGATGGTGTTCTCAAGGATCTTTTATGAAATATTGTATTGTGATAGTTACTGAATTTTACGATTTGTTTATGGTTTGCAGTTCTGTCTGGAATATCAGATGACTATTATAATATTGTAGCGTCCTCCATATCTTAAAATTTATGATGTTGATCTTGCAGGTGTTGGATGCTAAGAATACTAATTTGATAACTGTTGGAATTAGTTGTTTTATTGTAGACAGTGGTGGATGCTTCTCCAAGTCTATAAGACAGTACAACAAAAAAATAAATACCAAAACTTGAAACTATGAAATTTTTATGTTGTTGTGTGCGATGAATTTGAAAATGCATTCCATTTTTTTGTATCACATAAGGTTTTTGTTCAGTGTTGCAATTCCGCTTTCTGGTAATACGCGCTGGGTGGATACTCCAGCACGGTCTGATTGTAAACATAAGATAAAATTGCAGACAGATGCTAATGGAAGGTAACGGTTATATGACAGATTTCCTGTTTACATTCTTTCCCAAATGTATTTAGTTACTCCACTGCTAAATATATATTAGTATCAATAAAATTCAGACAGTATAGTGACTTGCTATTCTGCAGGCTATGAAACATGGCAGATGGAGAGGACTTCATAATGGAAATCAGTATTGGAGATTAGACTTGAGTGTTTCATTAAAGCACCCAAAGGGTAAAGACCAATCAGTGACATGAAAGAATCCTGCTCCTAATAAATTTTGGACAATATGTTGTTTTAGATTATGCAAGACTGCTTTTGGTGAATATTTGCAGTGAAACACTCAAAAGTGGCTGCTTTTCAGGCTACAGTAACTGTTCTAGAAGGAGGCTATTTATTGTCGATTGATATCAAAGCGAATATTGTTAATTTTGTAAGTCTCTTCAATAATTGGCACTGATAAATCCTCTTCTGGTACTCATATAGACTTATTTGGTACAACTACAGTAACATCAGCATTTACAAAAATTAAAAAAAAAAACTACAAAGCTAATATTTCCATTTGGATCAGAACTCTAGAGGAGGTGAAAAGACGACTTGAGTCTTACAGCACTAATTTTTTATCATGACAATTTTTACTTGTTGTTCTGTCACTGTGGTAAATTTTTAGACTAATGACTCTGTCACAAATTAAAATACATATTTGCCTTTATTTGATTTATCTATTCTATATTATATATATCTTTACATTAATAAGAGTTTCTTCACAAAGCATTTTGTATATTCATATAGCAATTGTAGGCTACAGTGTAAATATTAGACACACTACTGTTCATAGAAAAACAGAACATCTAAAAGGAGTTGAGGTACGACTTTGATTTTTACAGGTTGTTTTCATTATACAACACAGAAGATTAGCATCTTGATGTTATTCTACCAGGTGCGTCAATATAGCTAGTAATTGATGTGGCCCCCTCTGACATGTATCACCTGCTGTACATTCCGAGATATCGAATCATTTAATGTTTGAATGGTGACCTGTGGAATAGCCATCCAGGCTGTATTGACCCTTGACCAAAGTTCATCAAGAGTTACTGGCGGACAGTCATATAGCTGCACCGGTTGTTTGAGCATTTCCCAAAGATTTTCTATGGGTAATAAATCCGGCAATCTAGCTGGCCACAGCAGATGTGGGATGTTGTTATCCCTGGCACCTGTTGTCTTTGCGTCATGTGGGGTGGCATTGTCCTGCTGAGAAATGGCCCTGGGAAGATCCTGCAGATGGATGGGCAACTGGCCATAGGTTCTCATTAATGTAACAGGCACTCATTATGGTGCTACAGACTCTCAAGAAAGATGATCTGTTTGCTGACCTGATAGCTCCCCAGCTCGTAATGCATTGTGTTGTTGCAGTATATCTGATGCGAATACACTATTCCTGATACACCACCTCCTGTCAACTGTGGACAAAGATCCGGCCATCATCAGAAGTGTAATCCGAAAACACACAACATTGTGCTGTTTGTCATGCCACTTCCTTCATTCGGTTCACCACTACAGCATGACAGTCCATTGCTCAGATGTAAAAGATAGCCTGAGGAGGGCCCAACTATAATAATTGGCGATGTACTGTTACAGCTGACATAGCAAAATGCATCACAGTTTGCCACTGCTGCACCAATGCCATTAATGATTCAGAATGGTCATGCAAAGACATTATCATGCTAAACAATTGGTTATATTTAAATACAGTTATATTATTATAATAGCAACTTCTTATATCATTTCAAATACATATAAGTTTAAATGGAAGCTGTATGCATATTGAAGGATTAGTTTTTACTGTATATTTATATTTACATGTTCCTTAGAATGGCCTTTTTATTATTGTAAATGGTTTTATGGTGTATATAAATCATATTAATCTTAATTGTGATATATATTGTGTTTGTCATTATATTATATTGATATGTGATTATTATTTTTTCTTTAAGAAAACGAAAAGTGTTGATTGTATTCCTTTACCTTCACTGGTTGTTTGTCCACCTACTTTAACTGGACATTGGGTTTATGAAATAGAAAAATTTGTGGATCGGAAATATCTTCAGCCGTTACATTATACAGGACCTCCAACTGAACGACTGAGGTAAGTTAATTAATTATTAGTATTTAGTTATGTTTAAGTTCTTTTAATGAAGAATTAGAAACTAGCTAACGGTTATTTAAGAAAGTAGGAGATGTAACCATTTTTGCTTTTGTTGTGTTTTATGTTATATGCTTGAAAAAGAGAAGACGAGTTTAAAACTTTTCCAAAATTTGCAATTTGAAGTATTTAATAAATCTATTTTAAATACTAAAATGAGGTACATGTGAGTATTTGTAATTCATAGTCTTTCATATGTCATGTTTATGTCTCTTCTAAGTCAGTATTTATATTAAATATCCAGATAGAAAGAAGATAAGACAGTTCCTATCAAAAGCTCTTGAAACATTTCCATCAGATAAAGACTAAGACATTAGATGGTTTGTGAAACAGGACTGCAAGCTATATAGCATATCGAACAAATGGTAATTCAGGAAAAAAAACAAAACACTAGAATCAAGAAAAACAGCTCTCTGGAGCTAAGGAGCAGTGCAACTCTGTGTCTTATCAAAGATTTTGATAGTGTAGAAAGTGCTTGATATGCTCTATGAGGGCCTGCCAGAGTGATACATGCGGTTCTGTATGTCAACATACTTCAGCACAAGAATATCAAGTAGTTGTTTTGGAACGAAGTTGCATTTTTGCACCAATACTGTCTTGAGCTCCTGAAGTGTTCTAGACAGTGGATGATCTCTTGCAATACATCTCCTAAGTGTGTCTCGAGCACTTTCAGTCGAGTTAAATCGGGAGATCGAACTCTAAACACTGGATATTTCTATCTACAAGGGAGCTCTATGAGGGTGTGCAGTGTCATCCTTATCTAGGAAGTCAGGTTCCATTTGGTCCTAAATAGTAGGACATGGTTTTGTCATTGGATTATGACTCTGTTAGGGTTCCCATACAAACATATAGAAGGGAGTATAGGAATCTAGCATGATACCATCCCTTACCAAAATGTCTGCACTGTAATGGTTCGTTCAAGAATGTTGGAAGGGTTTTACTGAGTCTGAGATTCTCTCCACATGAAAATATGGGGGAAATTACTCTGAAGACTAAACCTAAACTCCTCCATAAAAAAAAAAACAACAACAACACCCTACTCTCCAAGCATGACGTTAAATAGGCCTTTCTGTGGGCTGCAGTCAATGGGATACATTTTCTATGCCTGCAGGCATACAACCCATCCAGTATTAAGTGATGTTTGTTGTACTGACGATACCACCATATGTAAGCTGGGAGAATGAATTGCCTTTGATCTTCTAGAAGAAGATTGGAGTAGTTTACATGATGATTCACTTTGCATAATGCAACATTGTCCTGGATTCACAATTATCCTTAATATTAGAACATGAATGTACAATACATACATATTAAACATAAAAGTCACTTTTACATTGGAAATTTATTTATTTAGTTAGTTTTTTCAATTTTATCATTATTACTTTCTCCATAAGATAGCAATGACAGAGTATAGTAATTATAAACATGCAATAAATATTTTTTTCTAAAATTTCTAATCGATATAAATATTAATGGAAATTCATGTTCTCTGGACCCTAGAACAAATTAAACTTTTTTTCCCTTGCAATGCCTGGGCCTAATGCCTTTCACCCTCAACAAACGACAGAAAGTGTAGACTATTTTTCCAAACAATTATTACCCAGGGCAGTATAGGAGACAATCCACATTATGCCTGCAGAAGGAGAAATATTTGTCAGGTATCCAAGCCATTGTTTGGTTATTGAGGTTCATGTGGGTATGATAACTACAGCAATTATTAAACATTACTGAAATGTCTAATAATTCCTACTTTAATACCACTATATTTCTCTCTGGCAAGAGGCTTCTTCAGATGATTTCAGGACAAGAAATTAACTCTTCTTTCTCATATATTCATTTGAATTTCAAAAAGAACTAAAGAAATATAAAAAACAACAATCCAGTAGACATTTCATAATCTACCTAATAGAATAACCTACCATATTAAAATGTAATTCTCTTTAATATTTAATACCGTGAAGAAGTGAAACGTGATACTTCATGAAATATTGATGAAATGAAACTATTTAAAGAAGGCAGTATGTTATAATGTTTTGATATCGTAACATCATTATAGCTTTGTTCAAATATGGCAGGAGATTTGGTATTTATAGTGATTTCTAAAGTAGGAAGATGATTCTATGGTACATGCCATTGTGTCATAATCAGACATAAAAAAAATATTTCTTTAAAAATACTGTATACAATATATTTATTGACAATTTTTGAAAATTGAATGTTTATCTAATTGAAATTGTGTCCTGGGTAATTTTGACTACTAATATTCTCATTTGTGGCCGAAAGACATATTGTCTTATATTTAAAAATATGTGTATTGAATTTAATTATGTTAAATGTCATAATTACATGGGAATACTTTTATATTTCATTTATTACCTTATGTTATCTAATTTATTTCTTTTGTTTTGTTTAGGTTAAGAAGCATAGCAAAAAAATATAATCTCATCATAGCTTCATATGATATTGTTCGGAATGATATAGATTTTTTTAGCAGTATTAAATGGAATTATTGCATTTTAGATGAAGGGCATATAATTAAAAATGGCAAAACCAAGGTAAGTCAACTTGAAGATCATAAATCCTTTGAAATTAGACTGTAACAGTCGTAATTGTTTACCATTTGGATTAATTTTACATATCTTGATTTCATTAGAAGATTTCAACCCTCAAGGAATATTTTACCTTTTTAAAATCTTATAATAGTTAAGATTAGTTTAAAGCAGATTTCACATTGTTGAGAACTAACAAAGGACGTTGTTTAAAAAGTAAATTGTTTGCTTTAATGTAGAACATTAGAGAAATAACTTCAAAAGGAGAAGGAACACAAAATAAGGATAGTCAGAGAGCGCACAGGAAATTTTGGTAGAAATATAGGATGAGTTGCTTCTAGACTTATTTCCATTTGTCTTATTAAGAACCAACTAATAAAAAACAAAATAAAAATACAAAGCTTAAAAAAAAAAAAATAATTTTTGAAGAAACTTGATTGAGCATCATAAGACAAGTTTTAATATACAGGGTGATTCAAAAGTCGTGCGACATAGGACAACTCGTTATTTGTGCAGATATTGCAAAAACAATATAGAGCAAAATTATTGGAAATATGTTTTAAATCATGACCTTGATGTTGAATTATTATTTTTTCATTTTTTTGTTTCATTAATTTGTTTGTTTGTCACTCCGTGAGCTTGCTACTGCGATTGTCAATTTTTTGTTACGTCGTAAATGGTGTATGGATATGACAGTTTAAGTCATTGATTTGTTTGTGTTTGTTTCAGTTTGCCATTTCGACAGTCATTTTGTTTTGTTAAATGTGTGATTTCAAGCAGACTAATAAAGTTACCCAATAATTAACCTGAATGGTGAATCTTATATCACAACAATTAAGCTCATGATTTAACACAACATACTTCCAACAATTTTGCTCTATATCGTTTTTTCGGTATCTATAGAAATACCAGAGTTGTCATATGTCGCGTGACTTTTGAATCACCCTGCATAAAAAAAAATGGATCCAAATTGAAGTTGGAAAATAAAGTTATATTATTTTAGAATTTTATTATTTTTATAATTTTACCAACTCTAATTGCCTCTGTTTTCTGAAAGAACATCTTCTCTGTGACCTCTAAATGCAAGGTTTTGTTGAGCTAAAAATGGAGTAATATCCAAAAGGCGATGTAAAATGTCTCTCCATTTCTTGGCCACTGGGTTGATAATATTTTGATTTTCTTTGTCACTGGTTTTATTCACTTTCAGTCCAACTGCAAGGGTTTTCCATTTTTCCAAACTTGACAAGTGTTTAGAGGAAGACTTGTGTTCCGAAATTTTAGGATTTATTTTTCACCACTGTTGAAAACCAAAACAAATTTTTTGTTCGTATCATCCATAGATGTAAAGAGTCGACAACACAATCTATACAGCTTATTTTCTGATATAGAATATGTGATCATCCACTTCCGAGATATTTTGTTCCGTTTGCTGAAGTAGAATAAAACCAGGAAGATGTTAGGTTACGTTATAATTTTTTAGCATGTTCTCCTGATCTCTCAATAGAAATAAAAGGCCCCTATTTGTGTTGATATCTCTCACTGCCCTTCTTGATGATTTCAAGTCGGATGTTATGTGGTACAGTCATTGGCCAGTTTGCATCATCATTAGAATAAGTACAGATGCTCTCAAAACTGATTCCTGTTTTAGGTTCCAAAGAACTGGCTCCTGCTTTTGATTCTAAAGAAGAACATGTCATTTTCCTCTTCTTTAGTAGTGTCTAAAACTTCTTCTGTTCTTTTCTTTTCGTCACTGATTCCGGCTTTCGTAGTATCAGTATTTGTTATTATGGCCATTTCTTCCAGTCTATCTTTACTTCCACTATTTGACTAATTAAAAAAAAACAAAAAAACATAATGTCAGAGATATAATTAGTGATGTAGTAGAAAACATGTTCCCTCAGGACAATCCTACAACAGAAAGTAATATCCATCATACAATTTGTCATGCGTCTAATGAAATTCATAATCTTGATATCAATTTTAATGAGATTACAAAAATAGAACTTAAAGAAGCTGTATTTTCTATCCACCCTGAAAAAGCACCTGGAGAGGATGGACTATATGCCGAATTATATAGAAAAGGTTATATTATTGAAGATAATTTACTTCGGTTCTATAGTGCTTGTTTAACTCACTCATATTTTCCAAAACAGTGGAAATCAGCTAAAGTCCTGTTAATCAAAAAAGCTATGAAACGAATAATGAAAAATACCGGCCAATTAGCCTTCTACCAGTTGGAGGAAAAATATTGGAAAAAATTATTGCGACAAGAATGATCTGGCATGCTACGATTAATAGTTGGATATCTGAAAGGCAATATGGCTTTATAAAAGGAAAATCTGCTGAACAAGCTATATATGACTTAACTGATTTTATTCAAAAAGGCTTTCAAAGAAAGGAATTCACTGCGGTTATCTTTCTTGATATTCAGGGAGCCTTTGATAATGCCTGGCATCCGAGCATTATTTATGAATAGATACAATTGAAATGCCCTGGTTATTTAATAAAACTTATCTGCTCATATTTAAAAGATAGGAAAATAACTGTAAATTCACAAAACACAATAGTTGAAAGGCAGTTAACAAAATCATGCCCACAGGGTGGGATTTTGTCCCCGTTATTATGGAATATTATTATAAATAAGGCACTGAACTTATTTAGTGATGATAGTGTTATGGTTATGGCTTATGCTGACGATCTGGTGATTGCTTATCAAGACTCCAGTATAATAAATATATCTAATAAATTCAATGAAGCAATAGGAAAGCTTCTTGACTGGAGTTATTGTAATAAACTAAACTTCAGTCATGAAAAAACTAAGGCAATATTATTCACAAAAAAATACAAATATAATTACCCATTTATTATAATAAATGGTAAAGAAATTGAGTGGATTGATTCTATGAAGTACTTGGGTGTATTTTTTGATACAAAATTAAATTTTAAAAAACATTTAAATTATATTTTATCTAAAGCCAAACAAATAGGCAATCAATTAATAAGATGTGGATGTAATACTTGGGGTTTGAATTCTAAATCTGTAAAAACCATTTATAAAGGAGCTATACAACCTATTATACTCTATGGTGCAGCAGCTTGGAGTGCTGTTACTACAATAAAAGTATTATAGATAAAATGTTAAGTGTACAAAGATCTTTTGCATTACGTATTGCAAAAACCTGTAAGACAGTATCAACTGATGCACTTTTGGTTATTACAAGACTCCAACCTCTTCCTTTGGCAGTTCAATATAAAGTCATTGATTTCTTTTTAAAAACAGGAAATATAAAAGATGCTCACCAAGCACTAATTTGGGAAACAGGCATTAACATGATTCCCAGAGAAACTGCTATGACTAATAATATCTTTCCACCATTACGATCAGTACCAAATGTAGTATTGGATGGTTTAGATCCAAATACATATAATGCAGATATTAATATCTTTACTGATGGGAGTAAATCTAATATGGGAGTTGGTGCTAGTGTAGTAATAATAATACACAAGTATCCAACTTCCATAGAGTATTGTTTTAGATACAAATTCCCTTGTTATACCTCTATATTCAAAGCGGAACTGTCTGCAATTAAATTTGCTGTCGAATGGTCCACAAAGTTACAAAATAAAACTCTTTAAAATTAATCTGTTTAGTGACTCAAAATCTTCCCTTCAGACACTCCTAAATATAAACAGTAAGCTAAAAGATGTACAAGAAATTCATAAATTACTCTCTGTAGATAATAATATAACCTTTTACTATGTCCCAGGACATTTGGGATATGAAGGGAATGAAAAAGCTGATAAAGAGGCAAAAATTGCAGTTACCGATAACAACTTGGAAATTACTTATCAGCCTTTCCCCACTAAACTTGCTTTGTCCAATGTTCAGTCATTACTATATGAGAAATGGAAGGAGAGATGGAAACAATCCACCAAGGGTCTTTCAACTAAAAAATTCTTCCCAACTATTTATTTATCACTCATTTATTTCACCTATAGATAATTTTAATTTTGCTATGGGTCAAATTCTTACAGGACATGGAAATTTTAATGCTTACCTAGCCAAATTCAATCTTTCAAATAGTGCTTTTTGTGAATGTGGAGAATTAGATACAATTGAGCATGTCCTTTTTAATTGTATAAAATTTGATTATGAGAGACAAATATTACTTCTACATTTATTATGTCATGATATTATATGGCCGTGTGATATAAGCTTACTTGTGCAGAAACCATTATATAATTATTTTAAAGATTTTGTTAACATTGTGATGAAAAAAAAAAAAACTTTTATTGATAACCATATAACTTTAAATAAATAAGTAAAAAAAAAAAATCAATTGATATCTGTAATTTTGAAAATTTATACCTTGTATTTATAGGAGTAACATTACAATTTATATTGTTTATTTTAGCACTTCTGTTTAATATGTTATACTTTTTTGTAATTTTTCATCTATTTCTTGTATATATAGTGTTGTACTCGTTTGGACTCAATTAAAACTTCTTCTTCTTCCACTATTTGACCTTTTTCTGAAACAAAAGAAAATCAAATCTGTAATATATTTATAAGAAAAAGTAATAAAATAATAAAGATAAACTGATTCTATTAATCTGACCTTATTCATCGGTTCTTCTTCTTTCTTTCTTCGAATTTGGCCGACTATGGACCACGTGAAATAACTCATGATTATTTTTCTACTTTCTTTCTTCTCTTCCAGTATTCTTTCATTCTTTCACTATGTTGTTTCCTTCTTTCTTCCGTCCATTTTGCTCCCGTCTTCTTCTTTGCCTTTTCTTGAAAACCCTTGAATCCCCTGATCTTTTTTCTGAATTCTTCTCTTCTCTCCACCTCTTCTCCATCTATTTTCATTTCTTCCATGTCTTTTCTGACCTCCTTGATCCATGTCATCTGAGTCTTGGGGTTTCTGTCGAAGAAGGTGAATAATCTCTTCGTCAGTCTACCTTCACTCATTCTTTTAATGTGTCCGTAGAAAGCCACTCTTCTTTTCCTCATTGTGTCAGTTAATTTTTCTGTTTTTGCGTAGATTTCTTTGTTGTTTCTCAGTTTCCATTTTCCATCTTCATATTTTGGTCCCAGGATTTTCCGTAAGATCTTTCTTTCCTTTTTTTCTACCTCGTCCAATTGTCTGGCTGTGTTTAGTGCAAGGCATTCTGAGGCGTAGAGGCCTTCTGGCTTAATGACTGTATTGTAGTGCCTAATTTTAGCGTTTATAGATATGGACTTCTTGTTGTATATATTTTTTGTCAAATGGAATGACAGTTCCATTTTTCTTGCTCTTGCTAGGACCGCTTCTTTGTCAAGGGCGTTTGGTTGAATTATTTCTCCCAGGTATTTGAATTTATTAACCCTCTTGATTTTCCCATACTTTGTTGTGATCTGTCTTGGTGCATCTTTTCTATTGGTCATGTATTCCGTCTTTTCATAAGATATTTGTAGTCCAGCCTTTTCTGCCGTCTCTTTCAGTATATTTATTTGTCTTCTTGCATCTTCAATGTTTTCTGCTAGTATTGCAAGATCGTCTGCAAAAGCCAGGCAGTCAATTTCCAAGTTATCTTTCTTTCTTCCTATTTTTATTTTCTTGATTCCTTCCTCTTCCATTCTTTTCCTCCACTCTCTCATTACTTTCTCCAGCACACAGTTGAAGAGCAATGGGGAAAGCCCATCTCCCTGTCTTACTCCTGTTTTCACCTCAAATGGTTCTGAAATCTCTCCCAAAAATTTTACTTTTGACTTCGTATTTGTTAGAGTTTTTTTGGTGATCGCAATTGATTTGTCATCAGCTCCGAATTCCTCCAATATATTGAAAAGTGTGTCTCTTTCTATAGAATCGTATGCCTTTTTGAAGTCCACGAATGTCACATGAATGTCCTTGGATCTCAGTCTCCTGTACCTTATTATGAGTTTCAAATTTAATATCTGTTCTGCACATGATCTTCCCTTCCTGAATCCTCCCTGGTAGTCACCTAATTGTGGATCCAGTTGGGCCTCCAATCTGTTTTGTAAAGCTTTGGAAAGGATTTTGTATGTAACCGAAAGGAGTGAGATTCCCCTATAATTGTTGGCATTTCATCGGTTCATTTTTATAAAAATTTTGGCTACTAACCATTTTTTTTTTTAATTCTTAAAATTAACTTTCCACTCAATATGACTACTAGCTGGCTAAATACGCATAATAGTTAATTTCACCTGTAATTTCCGTAACGTAGGTACTTTTATTGTGTTGTGTAGCTTATTTGTACATAATATCGCAATATGTAATACTTACGTGCTCTGAAGGCTCAATGTTCTTTTTTTTTGTTCTTTATTACGAGATTCTCTTTCTTAAATGAAATATTTGGATAGAGATCCAGCTGGTAATGTCTCAGCCTTCGCTTTTTTTAACTTTCTTTTTTGAAAACCACTTGATTGATTCTCTTCATTATGAAAAAGAAAATAGTATTTACATAATACTACTTAATATTTATGCGATACCTTATATAACATTAACATTATAATATTTAATTGAAAGATTACAGATTAATAAAGTGTATTAATTGATTATTTATAAGTAATATTTCATTATATTGGTTGGTACTTATTCTGATATGACAGACAACATCAGGACCTGCATGACCAAATGAAAGCTTACATATAAACCAATGAGAGATTACATACTGTGATTTAAGGATTCCCCTTACATTGCTACCAAAGAACTCATATAATAGGGAAGTTGCATTGCAGAACACATTTATTAGTTTTACTTTATTTTAATAGATTTTACTGTGTAGAACACAGAAATGAGAATAAAAAGTTTAAAAATTTATATTAAATATTATTTCTTTAATGTTAAAGGTGCAAAATCTTCATGTGACGGAAAATTGCTCTGATTGGTTTGACGTCACTGGTTTGGCAAGCTCTTGCTTCCTCATAGGAATTCCTATACTATCATCATAAAGCTTCATTATTTTCATTTATTATTGCTAAAAAAAAAAGTTAAAATGAATGAAGGATTCTTCAAAGGAGATTCCCTCAATCTGTCATCCACTCATTCATTGATGGGAGCTATTTTTTTTTTTTTCAAAAATCCTGATTTTCTTGGAGACGAAATGAGACATTAAAGTGATGCAAAATTAAAGTTTCAATTTCTGTGAAAAAAATATATCTAAATAAATAAACATACGATCAGTATTTTACAGTTAATTTTGTAATTCTTAAAAGATCGCAGTCTAAACTTTAAAGATATCTTTAGGAATGTCAGATTAAGAAATCTGAAATTTATTTCTGATTGCATATATAAAATTAGCCTAACTTTTCAATTCGGTATTTCTGTTCTTATTCCTATGTCTTTGTTTTATTAGAGAATAAATCTCTATGCAAACAGATCGATTCTCATTTTCGTATTTAAGCAAATGATAAAAATTAAGCAGTTCTATTCATTTATTTATTTATTTATTTATTTAATATACTGTATATGAAATATTTTGTCAATTATTACAATGAAAATCTATCAATTCTTAGTTAAAATAGTGCATTAAGGCATTGTTTTTTGCACTACAGATGACTACAATGTTACCAGTTACATTTTTTCTGAATTTTTAATAACTTTTAATGATGTTGAATAGGGTACTCGAAATAAAAGATTCTAATGAAATGTTATTGAAATCAATATGGGGCCCCAATTGTCAATGGGACCCGTGGCAGATTTCACTTTCCGATGAAAGTAGTTGATAAGACATGATATTTACTATAATACAAGTGGGATTCTATAGGATTTTGACCTGCGCATCCATCAAAACTGAAGTTTGTCGGCTGATGTATTTTAGCCTTTTCATTGCGAATGAAATTGTAGAACATGCCACACATGTTAAATATTTTTCAATTGTCCAGGCACTATAAAATATTCAGACCTTCTAGTGAACTGATTTTCCTGCTTTATTCCATGAGTACATTTTAGGACTACTTCTTCTTCTACTGTCATAGAAATCACTCAATCCAACATAAATTTAAAAATTTATCTGTCTGTATAGTAATATCAGTTGACATTTTGTTTATATTTTATGAATTATAATTAACCACAGTAAAAAACGTAATACCGTTAGTATTGATTATCAATAGCTGTATATAAGAGCATTTTTATCATTTATTTTGCAGCTGTCAAAGGCCATCAAACAGTTAATTGCCAATCATCGATTAATGTTGTCTGGGACTCCAATCCAAAACAATGTTCTTGAACTTTGGTCACTCTTTGATTTTTTGATGCCTGGATTTTTGGGGACTGAAAAGCAGTTTACAGCCAGATATAGCAAACCAATTCTACAAAGCAGAGATGCTAAAAGCTCATCACAAGAACAAGAAGCTGGTAGGACTATCGTTATATATTTGATTTTAACTTAGGGTAAAAAATTATCTATATCACATTTCAATTAGTTGTTTGTTAAAAAAAATGATGAATTATCTATTTAACAAAATATTGAATTAATTCTCCAGTTCTAAATGCATTTAGTTTTTATGTTAGTTAGTTCATTTAAAGATATTTAAAGCTTTTCAAGTGAATTTTGTAAAGAGAGTCTTTTGTAGAAAATTCTACTGAGATTTACTCATAGGTTGTTTCTACATCAGGTGATTAGAAAGTAAGATTATATTAATTCTGATCCTAGTGTGTATGGGAGGAATTTTCCAGTACAGGAGTTGAGTGGCAAAGGTTTAATGTGTGATGATGAAATAAAGAAATGAAAATAGAATAAAACTTTGTAAAACTGAAGTTAACTTTTCTTCCCTATAAACAATAAATTGAATTGGCATGTTTTTATTACATGAACTTAGTCTTTCAGAGATAACTAATCTATCTACTGTCAGTTTCTATCTCGCTGACACCGTACTTAACTACTTAAGAAATATTAATGCAAAGTTAAAACTACCGTATTTCCCACAGTTTATTGCAAAAGTTTGATCAAGTTTTAAAGATGAGATCAAAGACAAGTTACAGTCACCAGCACCTTTTCATTGGCATCTGTAAATATTAGTTTATAATAAAATGAAAAAAAATTTATAATGTTTGACCCCAGTATTTGTCTTTTTTTACAGTTAGTTCTACATAATGTCAATATTCTCAATTTTCTAATACATTTTGGCCACCTCTCATCAGATGGGCAGACAATTTTTACATTATTTCCTAATGTATAAATATAGTGAAAGCCAAATCTGGCAAGTGACTCTAGTGTGATGGAAAGAGAGAGAATTTACAAAATGTTTCACAATACATAAATTGCAGTGGTAAGTTTCCCCATTTTATCCCTCTTGGTGTGAAGGTCTGTATGTGGTGAGAAGAGGGTTCCATAGATAGCCTACTTGAATGCCCACCCACCCACCCATGTCATTCATTCAGACCCATTTTCTAGGAAAGGAGGATACGGGCAACTCCTACATGTTTTCCATCTTGTTTGCAATTCTGGCATCTGCTTCTGGTAAACGAAAGATCTTGGGATGAGCCCCCTGACATCAATTGGCTTGTCATCTCCTGCTACTTTGGTAGTAGATTTTAGCTAAGGTCAACCACACAGTCTGGGAGGTGGGCGTGTAAGGTTAGGTTAACCTTATATTTTCCCTTTCTGTTCAGAAAAAAAATTTTCCTGTAGCTATTGTCGTGATGTCCTCATTGAGCTCTGGTCAATATATATGACTAGCAATATTTATTCTGTTCAGATTTGCTATTGATCCTTGCAGCTTCTCATACACAGTTTAACATCTTGAGGCAGTTCCATCTTCAACATAGTCTTAATTCTTAACTTGGCAGATCTTAGACTTTATTTACTAAAATTTCTGTCCTGTCAATTGACACTAAATATTGGTTCAGTAAATGCCTGCCAGCTCTGTACCATTGGTTCTGAAAAACTCTTTACTTCACCAGATGGCATTTGGAGATAGCTGGATGATAGGAGTCTGATCTTTTCGTCAACTAGATTAAAACAATGTATTGTCTCTCCTGTGGTTCTTTTCATGTTCCAGTGCAACTGTGGCTGCTTTTTCCTGAATAGTCAAAACCTTTGGACTGAATCATCAACTGCCTTTGCAAGTGACAAAGGATATAGGCTAGAATTTCCGAATTTTATGTCTTGGATTTTGGAGCATATTTACGAACTCTTGGATAAGAACACACTTAATTATAGGTTGTCATATTCGACTTTCGAGTTTACTGCCATTGACAAACTAGTACAGCTTCTGCCACACTTTCAGAATTTTATGTCTTGGATTTTGGAACATATTCAGAAACTCCTGAATAAGAACACTCTTTATTCTAAGATTTTTCCATCTGTTCTTCTTGACAAATAAAGTTAGTTTTGATTGCTCTTCCCTGAATTGTTTCAAACTTGCTTTTTATTTGTGAATGGAGTCTTTCTCTTTGAATTGTTCAGTTAACAATTGATGATTGACCATTCTCAGTTCATCATTCTTCATTAATCTTCATGGTAATAATAGTAATAAAAAAAGTACAGTTTCACCTGCATCATAGTATTTCTTTATGAACTAAACAAATAGTATCATGCAGGTGAAATTGTATTTGTGTAGTTCATATTCAGCTACCAATACATGTTTCAGCTATTTGATATCAACACTTAACTGTTGTGTCCCACATTAAGTGAAGATTGTGGCATCCACATACACTTGGACATCTGTATTTTTATGTATCTTATGAATTTTTGTTGGTCATTAGCAACTATTTACTACAGGGTGAACCTGAAATGGTTGGCCAAACTTGACCGTCCAAACAGTCATGCAATGAACATTGAGTGTTGAATGGTTATCGCTTTTTAACCACAGAAGGTGTCTGAACTACATCACCTCATAAGTCACATGTTAAAGAATGGAGTAATCAGTACCGAGAGGGGCTGATGATTCAAGACCAGGTCAAACACACTGTGCGACCAATGATGCTTTCATAGTGGAGGTTTACAGACTCATTCAGGAAGACAGAAGAGTCACAATGGACTTGCTGACAAAGTTGTAGCAAGTGTTGGAGTGTGTGCACTATTATCAAGGACCATTTGCAGTACTGAAAAATTTGCTCGCAGTGGTTGCCACAAAACTTGGATTCTGTGCAGAAAGACATTTGCATGGGTCTTCCCTGGAACTCCAATATCAAAAGGAAGTTGTTTCATTAAGGGAATCATTACGAAACGTGTCTTCCTAAGAAGCCCTTTGGCTCATTTTCATTTGAATGACCATTCATCATTGTTTACAGTAACAGGATTGTTTGAATCTGTTACTGTTAATAGGGGCAGAACCAGACGTGTAGAAGAGGAGGTGCTGGAGTTGGTCACAGACTTTCTAGAAACGTCTACTAGACAGGTTGTCTTAGCATAATAATAATATGAGAATAACTCATGGCGTGAGTGGGAA
This sequence comes from Thereuonema tuberculata, assembly GCA_023159025.1. NCBI lineage: Eukaryota > Metazoa > Arthropoda > Chilopoda > Scutigeromorpha > Scutigeridae > Thereuonema > Thereuonema tuberculata. The sequence goes on from JAFIDM010000004.1 coordinate 69,237,266, forward strand.
GATATGTATTTTTTTTTTCCACTATTCATGTTTCACCAAATATATGTTAAGTCTCTTTATTAGTAAAATGTGTGTTTTGTGAAGAATCCTTCTCTCTCTCTCTCTTTTTCATTTTCCCCTAAATGAGATAATAATTGTTGAAGCTAGATTTGGCAAAGGTGAATGTATTGCATAACAAGATAAATCTTTTTATTTTTCTAGTGATTTTAAAAAGACTAAATATTAATTCAAAGCAATTACACCCGGTGAATAGACTCTTCACAGAATATTCTTTTTTTATTAAATTATATTTATTTATTTATAATAAATTTCCATTACTTGCATGTGATTTATTCAACTTTAATCTGCTGAGAGTTCAGGCTGCAGGTGTCATTATTATAAAGAAAGTGATAACTATAGTTATTTGAAATCGCAAAATTTCAATTCCTATCTTTGTTGTAACAAAAACAAAGTTTGTATTTGAGTGATTTGTAATTGATTCAATTAAAAAAAATGGCATTAATGAGGTGCTTTTTTTATTTCTTTTAATTGATAGGTGCATTAGCAATGGAATCCTTACACAGACAGGTTTTACCTTTTCTTTTAAGAAGAATGAAAGAAGATGTTCTTCAAGACTTACCTCCTAAAATAATTCAGGATTATTATTGTGAACTCAGTCCACTCCAGGTCAATTCCTTATCTACAACTATTTCCTTTTGACTAGTTTTTAAAATGATTTTGTTTTTCAACTTTTAAAACTGGAAAGATTATTGAATACAAAGTTCTGGCTTTTTATTTTCTTTTTTTGAAAATTATTCGAATTATTAGAAGCCTCTTCTTTCTCAGCTAACAGGGAGATTGCCTTTGCTTAATAAAAAGCAAATGTTTCTATTAAAAAAAGAAAAAGGCAAAAACTTCATTATATTTTCAAAATCTGTTATTTTTTTCACCATTGCTTTGCTATAAAGATAATTTTAAATAATTGGAAGGGAAATCCCACAATGGATGATTCTCTCTAAAGTTTTCAACTTCTTTTGAATGAAGAAAACTAAACGTATTTTACAAAATTTAGTGTTTTTAAATTGAATGTCTGTGATATTAACTTTTTCAATCGGGAGATTTCAACATACATTAATAAAACAAAACATTCCCACAGGGCTTTCTACATTGACTGTAGCTGTCATTTCATAAAGTACTTTATATAGATGCTGGCTCTCATTATGATAATTTTCTGGAGCCGTTCATTCAATCATCTTCACTGTTGGTGAACACTTTGAGTTCTTATTACTGTATTTAAAAGAAGGAAAGAATTACTATCTCCTTCCCTAGTAATGCTCTAGGGAAGGAAATGACTTATTTAACACCATCGTAACCAATGAGAATTATTTCCACAGGAAATAGCAGGAATCAGATTGTCAGTTTACTCACTTCATTACTGACCCCAAAGAAATTCAAGTTGTGGCCAGAAGTAGGTAAAGTGATCTGCAACTTCTTTGGCTATTGTGGACCTCTATTCATTGACGTTCTTGAGTTTATATACCTCCACTGTAGCGGTAATGCAAAGTTTTGAGACACATTGATGGAAACTGTTGCTGACAGCTGAACTCTTCACCGTCTTTGCCACTCTTAAGATATCATTAAAAGGCAATCCCTTCATTTTAGATGATTGTGTCTGATTATGTAGAACTAAGATCATTTGACAGAATCCACTGTCTGATTCCTTAATCACTAGAACAACTTAGTATCAGATGGATTTTATTTGATTGCCTACTCTGTTTGTTGTGTCTTTATTTCCTTTTTGTTATAAATCCATCTGTTATTTCCATTCTTTTTATTTTAACTGATTCATGTCTATTTTGTTTACTAATACCATATTCATCTCAAGAATCTTCAGGGTTTAGTATTGGATAGACAAATTTTGCATAAATCAGTAATTAAACTTATACGAGGGTGAGTCAAATGAAAACCTTAAAAATGTAATTATAAATCGAAAATTCGCGCCATTGTTTTATAAGTTGGCAGGAGTGTTACCAAAGCTTTCAAGAATGCCCGAAAGATGGCAGAGAGAGGCGAACGCTGCCACATGACCAGTGCAAAATGGCGGCTCCGCTTGCAACATGCACCAAGGAAGAACAGCGGTCTGTCATATGTTTTCTGAGCAGTGAAGGTATGAAACCTATTGAAGTCCATCAGCGAATGAAGGTCCAGTATGGTGATGCATGTTTATCACTGCAGCAAGTGTATGAGTGGAGTAGGAAGTTCACAAATGGGGTGACTTTTGTGGCAGATGCTCCGCGCCCGGGTCAGACACACGTGTTGTGACACCAGAGTCTATTGCAGCTGTTGAAGCCAGTGTGATCGAAATTCACCGTATGACCATAGATGAAATAGCCTGAACATTAGTCATGGCTCAGCATATTAAATCATTCATGACGTGCTCAAGTTTCACAAAGTGTCCGCAAGATGGGTGACAAGGCAGCTCACTGAAGAACTGAAAGTTGATGCCTGTGAAGAACTTTTGCGGCGCTTTGAAGCAGAAGGTGATGACTTCCTTGCGAGAATCATTATAGGGGACGAAACCTGAGTACAGTGCCACCAACCTGAAACAAATAGAACAAGCAAGGAATGGCGCCATTCTTCATCACCGAAACCCAAGAAGTTCCGGACGCAGCCATCTGCAGGAAAAGTTTTGCTGACTCTCTTTTGATATGAACGAGGCATTATTTTGGAACACTACAACACCATCACTAGTGCGTCATATTCCAATATGTTAAAACATCATCTTCGGCCTGCAATCAGATCAAAGTGATGTGGACGTCTGACTACTGGTGTCTTTTCGCAACATGACAATGCGTGGCCGCATACTGCCCATGCAACAGTTGCAACCATAAATGACCTTCACTTTGTGACTCTTCCACATCCACCATACTCACCAGATCTCACCCCAAGTGATTATCACATGTTTGGACCACTCAAAGAGGCGATGGGAGGAAAGAAATTTCGGTCCGATGAAGAGGTACAACAGGTGGTGCACGAGTGGCTGCGCACACGATCAAAAGATTTTTTTTTCCAAAGGAATCCGAGCACTTCCTACATGTTGAAGGAAGTGCGTTGAACGTCATGGAGACTATTTGCTTTAATGCAATGTCATTTTTTTGCTCAGAAGTTAGCATAAATCGATGATCAATTATAGAGCCTCCAATTCTTGAATTTTTGGAATGCTTTTGATTAAGAATCTTAGGACTTGTTGATCTTCCAAGTTCTGATGTTCCAGTTGTTACAATGGTAGCAATATCCTTGAGACTGATTTGTTTATAAAAATCCTCTAGTAGATTTGTTTCTTTCTGAAGATTCTTTAAAAATTTCCTTCTCTCATCAATTGGGGCCTGTAACTTGTGAAGGGGTCTCGGATCGGGTCTGCTGTGCATCATTTACGGGGGATAATGAAAAGCGCACGCTTCGCCTTGTGCCGCTGGAGCCCATGATGTTAAGTGTTAAGTGTTGACTCTCCCTTGTATAATGTATAAATTGTTAATATAATGCATACTTTATTTGCATACTTTATAATAATACTTTATAATGCATACTTTATTTTATAATGCATATTTTATTTACAGCAACAATTATATGAAGATTTTGCTAAGTCTAGAGCCAAAAAGTCTCTTGAAAGTACAATTTCACAAGATGATTCCAGTAGTACTTCATCAACTTCTCATATATTCCAGGTATATATAGATTACTATTATAAAATTTATTATTATTATTTTTTTTAATTTGTTTGAATAATAAATTCCATTGGCGGATTTTATTGATAAGTGTTTTTTTTTTCTTCCTGTAGAAAACCATGAACATTTTATTTTTATATATTTCTGAATTTTGTTTTTTGAATATTATTTATTTATTCACCATTAAAACAAAAATGATTCAGCTTCATTGAATTCTTTTTCACTTGTTTAATTTTAGTAACCATCAAAATAAGTATTACAGAAATGTTCCTAAAATTAAAAAGTTTTAGGTAACTACCTAAACTACAAATATCATGAAAAATATCTTGAAAAATACAGGCTGCGGAAAGTAATAAAATTTCATTAAATCAGAAATTTCAATTCTTGAATCTGATGCATTTCTGTGCAAAACAATTCACCACATTTAGAGGTTTGTCATCTCATTTACGAAATTTGACATCAAAGCCTGTCAAAGTTCAGACAAAACCTAGGCCTGGGTCTTCATAGTTACAATAGTAAATTTTGTAATAGTATTATAATAAGCTTCCAAATGTAAAAGTCAAAATATGCACACAAGCAAAGTTGTAGATTCAAGGCTCACCAGTCGACAGTGTTCTAAGTGACCCAGCAATTGTTTTCATGGTGCTCGTAGACCAAAAGAAATACTTAGGGATAGTTTGATAAGCAGTTAGGTCAACAGAACTTTATAGTCTAATGAAAGAGTAGCACATTTAAATTGAAGGGGGAAAAAAGCAGCAATTTTATTTCATTTTCAAAAATTTAAAATCTCTCACAGGACCCCTATGTAGTTGCTATGATGTATCGAGGTATCACAGCTCAGTTTGAGAACTTTTTGTTGTAAATATTTTAAAAAAATATAGAAAATTGCTATCTAGATTTAGGGAGATAAACAACCATGGTGGTTGTAAAAGTAATGATTGAGCTCTTTTTATAATACTATCTGACAGATTAAATGATTATTCTCTAATCTGTGCACTAGAATCAGTCGTAAACAAAAAACTAGGTGGAAATTTTTTTAAAAAGTAAAAAACTGTGAAACAATGGAAGGATGAAGGAAGAATAAATCCTTCCACATAATCCAGCTTAAAGCATATAACCCTATCACCGGCAGGCAAAACGCCCGTCACTATTGCTAAACTTCCCTAATCCTTTCTCGTCTCGTCTTAAATGTTTTTGTGATGTGCTATTTGTTTGTGCCATCCCTGATAATGGATGGAAACTGTAGGTTTATTGCCATCTTTTTATCCTTTTCATCGTGTTTGGAAGTAAGTGCGTTTTATTTATTTTCACTTTCTGTTAGTGATATATTTATCTTTTATTTTTCTTCAAAATTTTAAATATATTATTTCTCAAAGACGTTTTCGTGTCGGTACGCCATATCTTCCTTAATACTTCATCAAAATTAATGATTGAGACATCATTTTGAAGATTATGTTCCCCGCTAATGATGAAAAATAAACAAATTCTTTAAAATTAATGTTTTCGTTAAAAAACTTTATTTTAAAAACCTTTTTATAAAAATGTAGACAAGATTTAACAGAAGCGACTTATCTTTTGAAAACGAAACAATATTTAAATAATGCTATAGCATCGTAAACTTCAAATATGCCCTTTTTTGAATAAAAATGCACTTAAAATTGATATTTCATCGTTTATTTAATAAGAACTGATAAAAACAAAGATTTATATTTTAATAAAAATAAACGATTTATTACAATATAAAAACATAAATATATTTTAATGTGTGTAAACGTTTTAATCACTAACCTGAAAATTATTTTCAAAGGTGGTTTTTTTTTTTACTTTTTTATCTCCATTAATACTTCATCAAAATCAATGATTGAGATATCATTTTGAAGATCCGTTCATTGCTAATGACGAAAAATAAACAATTGTTTAAAATTAAAATAAATTGTTTTGTCGAACATGGTAGGGCCCTAAAGAATAAAAAATCGGACTTATCAGACATTGCCTTCCATTGTCTGGAAAAAGGGCATATAACGGACAGTAATGTGAAAGTGTTATATAAAGAATGTGATTTAAAATTAAGGAAAATCTTAGAAAGTAGTGTTATAAAAAAAACTAAAGAGAAAAACTTCAACAGGTACGAAGGAGTTCATGTTCAACTGTCTTTATTTATTTTGAGTTATTAATAATAAATAGACTTACTCAAAATAAATCGTACAAAAACAGCAAGAATTGACGTTTTTAATTATTGAAATTTTTTTTTTATTTATATAATATTTAATGATTGTAATAATTGAATGATTTCATAATGATGTATTTTTGTAACAACAACTAAATTAGTTGATTCACGAGTTTTAGAATTTGTTTAAACTTTTAACCATTTTTGCTTTTGCTGTATTACTCCTTTTATATTATTATGCTTGAAAAAGAGAAGACGAATTTAAACTTCTCAAAAATTCACAATTTGCAGTATTTTTAATAAATCTACATTAAATACTAAAATGAAGTAAGTGGAGTATTTGTTTAAAATTAATGTTTTCGTTAAAAAACTTTATTTTAAAAACCTTTTTATAAAAATGTAGAAAGCGCCATCTATTGACAATCTGTTCATTTATTTATTTCCACATTACCATTCGGTGACTTGTGAAGATACCATGCGAATTATTCGCACGGGTCAATATTTTTATAAAAATGGAGAAGGCGCCATCTATTGACAATGTGTTTAACTAATATGCACGACAAGCTGTTGGATTTGTTTATTATTTCTCAAAGGTGGTTTTTTGTTGCGAATTATTCGCATGGGTCAACTAGTTTTAAATATATTTTCCATTTAATGCAAAAGTGTTTTTCATCATTTATTGTTTATATTTTATAGGCCTTGCAGTATTTGAGAAAGGTTTGTAATCATCCGAAACTAGTGCTTAATTCTCAACATCCAGAATTTGAGAATGTTTCAAAACTTCTCCAGAATCAGAACCAGTCATTGAATGATATTCAGATTTCTGCTAAGCTTCCTGCTCTCAAGTAAGAACTGTTTTAATCTCTTGTAGAATTTTATTGAAAAGGATATTTTAAAATACAACATTAACAGATTAATTATTTAATTACATTGGATTACTGAAATTACTCAGCAATTGTTAACAATTTATTTGATGTCCCATTTTATACCAAATAAATAAGACAGCGTATCTTCACTGTCAATCCTTAAATCTCATTTTTCGGGTTCTCTTCTTCTCATTTCTGCATCTAGAGACTGAAAGAATATACATTTTTTTTTTTTTTTTTTGTCAAAGTTAAACTTGATGCCCAGCCTTAAGATTCTTAAGCAAAAAAAAAAAAAAGATAATTAATTGTTGGAAATTATTATGGAACAGTACATTTTCCTTGGATTCCTTATTTGTTATCTGAATAATTAACTACTGTATTTCAAGCATCGAGAAAAAGAAATTATTTCCTGTACAACAAGTATTCTTTTTGAGACTCTTGGTTTTCTATAAGAGAAATTCTTCAACAACATTCACAGATGTATAAATTTGGGCATGTTTTTACATGATGATGATGATGAAGATGATGATGATGTTTCTAGGATTTTAGGTGAAGTTTCAGATTCTGGATTCTGTTTTTTCAGTCTAAATTTCCAGTGCATATTGCAAATTAGACTGTCATGTCAGTTTTTTAAAAAGACGTTTTTAATCTATCGAAAAATTCAGAATTGAATTTGTCAGATTTATTAGCAGGAAGATCCTTTCTCCTGACTTCTAAACATTTGGATGGATTTGTTCTAAAAGGTTGATCCATTAATCATGACATCTATTGTAATGCACCCAAGTAAAAATCTCTACTTACACTAATGTAATCTCAGCAATTCCACTGCACAAATTTATTTATGAAATGTATTAATTGATATCAAATTTATATGGTTTAAACTTTTTATATCATTGAATCTAAACTTAAGCATGTATTGGGTCGTAACAAAAGTTCTTAACATTTGTATCCAAAAAAATCACAAATTAATCTATTACAGTCTATTCTCCTTCACTATTCACAACCTCTTCCCAACGTTCCTGCAGTTTTTCGATCCCTGAGTTGGTAGAATTGAGGTGGTTTAGAGGCAAAGAAGTTGGCAAGCCAATTCCAAAGCTCCTCATTGTTTTCAAAGGAAATGCCTGTCAAGTTGTTGGAGAGAGGAAGTGATGATCAGATGGGGCGAAGTAAGGCACAGAACCTCCCATCAAAGCTCTTGAACTTTGTGAAATATGCTGTGTGTTCTCCATACTCAAACTGTGTGGCACTTATGCTTTGCACCTTCCCTACCTCATGCAAATGTTGAGCGACTGTCGTGTGTCTACAGTCCATCTCCTCGGCTAGTTCATGAGTTGTTTTATGGCCTTGTTTGTGGAGTAGAGCATTTAGCCGGTCCTCTTTTGAGTCAGTTGGTCTTTTGGATCTCGCTCATTACCTTATCTGGCTTTCAAACCTTGATTAGATGTAAAAAGCAGCAGGTGTTGGAAGTGCTCATTTTTTTCCACTTTACATTCCATACTTCTAACTTAAAACAATAACCAGAAGTATAAACTTAGAAACTGAATGTTGTATAGGTAGATTATGACAGTAGTATATTATCTCAGAATTTACAAACATTAATATTAGCAAAAATTCATGTTTTAAATGTAAAGCTATGGACTTATGTTAGAACCCAGTACATTTCTCAGTTCCTTTTTCATCTGTTGCTGTCTTTATTCTCTTTTAAGTTAGCTAAGAAGACATTTTTAATTAAAATTAATTCCCCCTTCAAGGATGTCAAGATTTAACAGCGATTAAAGAAACACACACAACATTACAACGAAATAAAAAGAAATACACCAGTTTCAAGTCCTCATTGTAGGACTCTTTTTCAAGATCCAACTCATATCAGAAAAGATTCACAATATAAAGGGATTTGTACAATCAAATGATGAATAAAGTGAATTGCATAAAGGGATCAAAACGATGACCAGTTAAAAAAAGTATGCAAATAAGGAATAGTCAAAGATAAGTAAAATTCCAGAATAACTAAATTGCGAAACAAAACGTGAACATTAACGGAAAAGGATCAAATATCATGAATGCTGTAATATTCAGCAGTATCGACAGAAATCTTGTCATTACAGAGCTTTTTAAAGAAAATGTAAAGTGATTCTTCCCTCTTATTATAGAAGTTCTGGATCTTTTACTGTAGTTCATTTGTTCTTGTCAGAATTAGTTTAATTTATGAGAATTTTCCTTTCTCAGCTTCCTTATCTTATTCCCCATAAGAAAATTACCAAGCCAATAGTAAACAAAATATTACCAGTCTGCATTTTGTTTAGATACTGAAAAGAAATGTTCCATTGGAAGAGAGAGAAAGGCTGGCTGTAATATCATGGAACATATTCTGCATACTGTTTAGATTCAACTTATTAGCTGATTTTGTTCTGAGAAATAAAAACTGAAATAGCAGCTAATTGTATTGCCTTGAAATGAACTCTTTTGAAGCTAGGAATCAATAGAAATGTTAGTTTAGGATATAAAATGCAGTTCATTGTTTCATCTTCAGTTCAACCATCCTTGAAGATTCTGATCATTCTACTTTTGACAAATTGCAAAGACGAACAGAAGCTAATAACGAAAGAAAGAAGTGATTTGTACAAGACTTCTAATTTATTTTTATTTTCCTTTTAATTTACTGATTTTCTGGCAAATATTTTATCACTAATTGGTTTAGGAGTAACAAATAAATTAATGTAACTTATTTTCAAAACAAAAATAAATGTTTTAAAATAGATCCCTTTTCCATTTTAGGCAGTTACTGCTTGACTGTGGCATTGGTGTCGATTCCTCTTCAGCCGAACGTGTTGTTAATCAACACAGAGCTCTGATCTTCTGTCAACTGAAATCTATGTTGGATATTTTAGAAAACGATCTTTTTAAGTAAGTTCTTCAATATTTATCTCTAAACTTTAATGACATACTTTAGAAGAAATTTCAGTCCTAAGAATTTATGTGTTAAACTTGTATTAATTGGAAGTCATAAATGCTGCATTTTTATGACTTCATTTTATTTTTTGTTTAATTATTATCATTTTTTTCATTTTACTTCTTGTAATCTCATTTATATTGATCAATTACTCTCCTAAAATTGTTATTTGTATTAATATTGCAAATTCTTAATATGAAAATCAATAGATTTTTGTATATTGAAAAGACAGATAAAGCTGCCTATAAATTAAAAACAAACAAATATTGCTTTTTGCTGAGGCAGTCTGTACATTTTGAGACTACAAGAACTCAGTCATTAACCCCCTACAGCCTTTTGTTTTATTTAATGTTATTAAGATTAAATAAGTAATCGTGTTAATTAGGAATCTCAATCAGTTCCATAATGAAAAGAAAAAAAATAGACTAAGAAAATACCTTGTTTTATAAGTAAAAATAATTATAGAAAGTAGAATATAAGCACCAATAGGTGAAATACAGAATTAGAGCAAATGCTACTTTTATTCTGGAGGCTACTGTTAATAGAGTATTTGTATCCCATTGTAGCTCTTTATATATCTTTATTTCATTTGCCTGAAATAGACCAATGGTATCTTTGATGTCTTTGTACTGTCACTTGATAACAACAATGCCATTGTAAATAAGACTAAGGAAATTGAAATTAATTAGCCCTACAATATAGCTCTGAGAGGGCAAAAATTAAAAGCATTTATTTTAGGTATTAATATTTTAGAGGTCCAGAATTGTAAGATTGACCATTCTTTTCCACCATTTTCTCTATAGCCTATTTTGATTATGCAAAGTTTAAACATACCACTCCTTCTAAACAATTCCTGTATGTGATTGTACTATTATATTCAATACAAATTTCCTTTTTGACAAATACATTTCTTATTTGTTTCCTTTCTGCTTAAATTCATTGTATTGAGACATCCAAGAAATTGATGCCATTTTTTTTAAAGGAAACAACAGATTAATTTTGTCAAATATTTTCATCAATGGGTATTCAACATTTTGTCGATTTATTCAACTCTTTCCCAAAGTTCAGTAAGCTTATGTATTCCATTTTTATTAAAACAACAGATTTGAAGAAAAATTATTCAAGATTATTTTAATATCATTGCTAGTTTGGAAGCTTTTCTCTGCAAGTGTTGTTTGTAGATTCTGAAAACGTTAAAAATCTAGTGATGCTAAGTCTGATGAATAAGATGGTTAAAGTAAGATTTCCCAACTCATGTCATTTAAACTGGGTGATCATTGCAGAATGTGGTGCAGAATTATCATGGTGAAACACTACATCACATATTTTTATTTATTTATTTATTTATTTATTTATTTATTTATTTATTTATTTATTTATTTATTTATTTATTTTTAATGTTCCTCTGTCCTATTAGGTTTTCTTATAATAATGCACATCTGTAATATCAGTACTGATAAGCTTAATATGAATAATTAACAGAAATAAAAATTTAAAAAAATATTTGTACAGTATTTCCTGGCATTTATGATATCTCCAGATTTGAGCAACTCATATCCCTTTGCATTAAATAGAAATCATTACCTTCTTAGAATGCAATCCTGGCATTAAGAAGCTTGTTCTGATAGGGTCCAATGTTGTTTTTGTTCAAATTATTGTGTAATATCCATTTTTCATCGTCAGTTATCAATCTGCTGTTTTTTTATGTTCAGGCAGAGTAACACAAGCCTAAACTCTAGCTACTAAATTTCTTTTTGACAGTTACAAGATTTACACACATTTTGTCTACTGACTTTAACCCATCTTCTTTATATTGTCAAAAGACTTGGAGATTCGTAGCTTACTTGAAATTTTCTTTGATTATTTCAAATTTCTGTGTCTGTAGTGGTGTAAATTTTTTAGATGACCCAATAGTTGTCCATTCACTTTGAAAAAGGAAATACTGTTTAATAGCAGCAGTGCAAATATCTATTTCTCATCCTTGCAATTAAAATAAAATATATTGGATTGTTAATTATGATTGATCTTTTTTTTTATTTCAGCTGCAATTACAACAAAATGTAATGGAGTTCCTTCGTAGGTGACTGAGAAATCCTATCCATTGTTTTTGATTCTGATAGTAGTTTTAAATTGAAAATAATGCAATAGAAAACAAAAGACTAACTAACTCTTCCTGTGTATGCAAAATTTAAAAATAATACAAATCCTGAAAATGTTAAAAATTTGACAAGATTTGTGTATCCAAGAGCTTTACAAAGGGTAATTTATGCTTGTGCACAAGAAATATATGACATATAAGATCTGAAAGTATTTCCCTAGAAAATAAATGAAAGATAAGCAGAGGCTACAATCAGTAGTTGTTTTACGACTTAATAAGTAGATGGAATGAAAAAGACATAAAAATATCAACTCATTGTGAATTTTATGTTTTATTGTTCTAAATATTTTTGTTTCTTAATAAGTATCTTTTAGCTTGTTTGTTTGTTGTTTTCATTATCTGAAACCCATCAGTGGGAAGGGATTCTAATCTTTGTCTCTTTCTTTAGGGTTCATTTGCCCAACATTACATATTTAAGATTAGATGGCTCAATTCCTGCTGGATCAAGATACTCAGTTGTGCACAGGTATGGGTTAATATTGAATTCAAAATCAAGCTCTGTAGTCTTAATTTAATGCGTTACATTATTAATATGACAATAGAAGTAAATTTTGCACTTTTTCCATTTGCACTTTTTTTTTTTTACATGACAAAATGTTTTTTATTACAGCCATTTGATTCTATTTCATTTTGGGAGTTTGCTCAATAAATAAAAAGATAAATTACTGAAAAACTGAAATATTAATGATAATAAAATTAATTTTAATGTGAAACATTGGATTACTTTATTTTAGTTGTTCATTGTTATTTAATTAAAATCTTTCCATAAGCTGAAAGAATTGTAATATGTCTCTAATTTTTTGTAGTTTTAACAACGATCCGTCCATTGATATTCTTCTTTTAACAACACAAGTTGGAGGACTTGGTCTGAATCTGACTGGGGCTGATACTGTGATTTTTATTGAACATGACTGGAATCCCACAAAAGATCTTCAGGTTACAGTTTCGCTTTATTTTATTTTACTGTTACAACTGTAGTTTTTGCTCACTAAGCTACTACATCTACTAAAACCACACACTACTTAATTTTATTCAAAGAAAATGATGTTTATTAAAGAAATAATGCCAAAATATTGTATATCCTCAAAGGCATTGATAAAGTTAACATTCCTAAATTTTCAGAATGATTGAGTTAGGATCAAGTTTTCTTTTCTAATATACAAGAACTAGACGGAATAATGACATATTTATAAAACTATCACAAATTTAAATATCCTTATTCAGCGCCATCTGTAGAAAGAATAAATAAACAAAATGTAGACAAACTTGGCAGAAAACAGATGTTGAAAATATATATATATATAAAGAAATAATATTATTTTAAAAAATCGCACCAGCAGTAAAGAGGATTTTAATTTTTTTTTTTTTTTTTTCAAATATTGTAATATTTGCTGAAAATAAACAGTAACAATTTAACTGTTTATTTTCAGCAAATATTACAATTTCAAAATAAATGTAGACTTTTTGTTTTCAAAACTTTGAATTTTAAGGAAACGTAAGCTTTAGGTTCTTTTCTGAATGTCTTTATTACATTAAAATTAGAAAGAATTACGTCTTTTCCTTTTGTTTTTATTTGCAAAACTTAGTGAGCACTTCCTGAAAATAAATCATCCAAATTCTTTTGTTTGTCAGTGCATCGATGAATGAAGTGTCTCATGTGTCAGTCGTAAGTGAACAAGAATTAGGCAAGAGATGGATAAGGAAGCAGCATGATATTGGGAGCAACGATCAGAATGCTTCTGGATGACAAATCCTAGTGTCAGATTATTTCCTGAAATCCTTTCTCCTTTTATTTTGTTGTATTTGTTTTCTCTTTACAATATGAACCATCCTTGTTCAGTTTGCAAAATAAAAAAATTACTATAATATTCAGATTAGCAGCTAAAAATGCATTGGTATTGATCCTGAAGCAGGGTTTGTTCTGTTGGGTTGGTGTTCAAGGGCAGTTGTGTCTTCATAGAAGAATATTTCACAGGACTGGGTTTTGATGGTTCTTTAAGCTGGGATTCTAAGTGGAGTATTTTCCAGAGGAGGTTACCTTTTCCTGTTGATGATATCAAACATTTCATCGGCATTTAGACAGTGTTGGGGATAGCGCTTTGTAATGAACAATACTGAATGTTATTATGATACGGGAAGGAAATCTACAAAAAATGCACAGTCATTTGAATTCACGCCTTAACTTATCATTGACAGGAACTTCGTCAGTTGTTTTGTCCTAATCAGCCAGATTCACCGATTGATGATAAGCTCAAAAAGCACGAAAGACTAAGGTTCTCTCCTGCTCCAGGGGTGCAACCCACAAAAGCAATAAAGATATTGGAAGTGGCTAGTCATTCTAGTTTGTGAACAAAGCTCTATTGTAAATATATAGCTAAGTAATGCTTTGTTGTTGTAATATATCTTTTTGAAATGCATATTTTTATTATTTCTAAACAATGTTCTGGATTTAGATCTCTTTGCTGGAAACAACTTTGTGATGAAATGCATTGAGATTTATCTTTTGGAATATCCACAAAAATACCCTTAATAATATAAGCCATTGATGGTGTATGTATTATCAAAAAAAGGATTTCAAATGAATATTGAGAGAACAGATTCCTCTTGGACATTTTACACTAATAAGCAATGGTCCATTGGTGTAACTATTCGGAGGAGAGGCTTACACACATTCTCAACCATTGCATATCCTATGCAGCTACTTTCCAACAATGCTCTTGTGGATCGGATTCATAAAGTGTCCTCATTGTGTTTTCATGTTGTTGACAAGTATCAAGCTATTGTTGAATGTTCAGGGCTTTATCCTGATCTGCTACTGGTGTGTCAGCAGTTTGCCCTGATTGTTGATGTAACAGTGCCTTTTGATAATCGACTGGAGGCATTCGTGAAGCCAAACACAGACTCGAGAAGCCAAACTTGTGACATATGAAACTCTAGTTGCCTCCCTGTGGAAGAATTATGCTAAGGAGAAAGTTTCCCCTTTCGTCATGGGCTCTTGGATCTTGGGACCTGTGCAACGATTCTTTCCTGCAGCAACTGTGTTCTGCCTTGCATGGTCGGCTATTTAGAAAGATGTGTGTATCTATACATACACACATACAAACAGCACATAACTGGTCAGAAACAGTAGGAGTAACCACCTTCACTTCATATTGTTTCTTTGTCTATGAGCATGAACATTGCTTCTCTCTTAAGAACAGAGGATGATTGTATAAATCCAGTTTGCATGGAAACATTTAGGATAATACAGCAACCAATCAGATGGATTTCTTTGCCATGAATCACTTGGTTACGGAAACATTCTTTGGAGACAAAAACTCGTATCACCATCATATATGAACAGAAAAAAAACTCTGGTTTGAGATTTACTCCTTTTTTATAAAAAAAGAACCACTATTTGATCCCATTGTAACCAGTAATAAAAAGTGGGTGTTGTATGACATCTGTAAGCGATCTGGAAAGTGGCTGTACTATGCAGAACCTCCGAGATATGTATCCGAAACCAGAATTGACTCCACAAAGTTTTGTTGACAGTGTGGTGGACTGTGCATGATGTCCTACACTACAGGTTCTTGGTGAAAGCATTACCTCATACACATACTGCGATGAAATTGACTGAATGCATCAGAAATTGTTTGCCAAACAGCTGTCTTTGGTGAACAAAAAGGGCCCTACCCTCTTAACATGAAAATGCAAAACCACACGTCAAGAATGACACAACTGAAACTATATGAACTGAGGTATGAAACCTTACTGCATCCACCACCTTTTCATGCATCTGAATAACTACCTAAGGGACAAAGAGGATGTAGAAATTTGATTCCAGGACTTTCTTTCTTCCAGACAGGCACTGAATCACTTGTAAAATGCTGGCAGAGGTGGTAGCGACTGAAGGAGCTTATTTCGAGTAAAACAATTTCATGTGCTCTATTGTGATTCTTTTTCTATGTTTAGCCTCCAAATTGGCCATTATTTTCCAAATGAGCTGGTATTTAAAGTGAACATGTCAAAATCTTTATCAAAATCAATTTTAAGTCCATAAAATAAGACTGCAATCAGGACTGAATTTGTTTTTGTAAGAAGTCATCGTGACTCACAGATAAAGCCTTGAATTAAAGAGATAGAATTTAAACAGCATCATCAGATATTCCTGGAAATAGGTTAAAGAGAGTCTCTTGATGTGAAAAAACAAACAAACAAACACTGCAGTAAATTGAAGGAAGCTTTAATAAAGCAGTGAAGAACTTGCCTTGAGATATTAAAATGATTGTTGCTCTCATTCAAAATCTGATGTATTCGTAGCAGAGACTGGAGGATTTCTTTCA
Organism: Thereuonema tuberculata; assembly: GCA_023159025.1. Classification (NCBI taxonomy): domain Eukaryota; kingdom Metazoa; phylum Arthropoda; class Chilopoda; order Scutigeromorpha; family Scutigeridae; genus Thereuonema; species Thereuonema tuberculata. The sequence goes on from JAFIDM010000004.1 coordinate 69,253,436, forward strand.
GAGATACTAACTGTTACCGTTTGCCTGTTGCAAAAGTTTTGACAGTACTTAGTGTCTCTTAAGGTTAAATGGGAAATTGTAGCTGTTCTTTTTTGTTTTTTTTGGATGTGATGTATCCATGCAGCAGAAATAAAAATTAGGAGATTTTGACTCATTGTCTGTATTTTGGATCACAGTAAAAACTGCAAAATGACCCTTCAACCTAAATAATAGATTGAAACAAAGAATGCTGAGCTATAGGAAAACAGGGAATGTTTAATTCAAGAAGCTGAGCTAAATTGTTGTTTAAATTTGGGCTGTAATAGAAACCATTGAGCTGTTGAATGCAAAAGTGTGGGATAAGTCAATTTTTCTAAGATTTGATTTAACATCAGAAATGAGAAGCTCTAACATCATTGTGTCTTTTGGAAGTGAACCTTCACTAGTTTCTTGCTAGATTTCATTATTTGTTGAGAAATCATCAATCGATTGGCTATAACGGTTTGTGCGATAGTGGTGTAAATCACATTTTTTTGTGTATTTGTTCTGGCTGAAAGTTTATAAAAATGTACTGCAATTGCAGTTCTTCAGATTCATTGAGTTGGGAAAGGGACATAGTGTGAATAACACTGACCAGAGCAGAGTTGATGAAGTGAGAAATCACAATGGATGAGGATCAGAAAAGACATTATGTTTCATAAGGAAATCCTTGAAGAAGACGTGTCTTTTCAGAAACTATTGTTGCCATCAAGAAAAGGCGTTAAACAATCATACAATTAAGCAACAATGTGTTTTCAATGCACCTAGACAAATAACAGAAGAGATTTCTTCCATTCCTCCTGCGCACCACCAGTTTTTACATCCCTGAAAACAGAGAATGAGTCTACACATAGACACTATTCGGTAAAATTATTGTGTTCTATAGCCCTAAATTTTTTTTCTCTCACAAGTTCAATTCATTTTTCTTTGAACTAATATTGTTTGATTCATTATAACATTTTCATTCTAAACAATGTTTTCTGTGTTTCCGTTGTTTTTCTTTGAAATTTGTTTTGTTCAATATAAATCAATAAAAACGTAATGAAGTTAAATTACATGAAGTTATTTTTTTGCTACCCTCTTTTATGATGCCTAATACTAATCGTCTTTCAAGTATTGCAAAAGAGGTGTAAGTCAGACATTGCAAACATTTGAAATGGAATGTTAACTGCAGAAGTGGTGTAAGTCCAAATAATGTTAAATAAATAATATACATATACACAGAAGCTCGGTTGTAACACGATCTTTTGGATTCAAGGTTTCGAAAATCACGATATAACCGAACTGTTATTACTTTGCGACATCAAATGTTATATACCGCACCCTATTATTGTCCACACAATTCCAAATTGATTTAAAATGGTCATTTTGCGATTACCTACATCATTCAGAGCTATGTGAGAGAATTTTATATTTATAAATACATAAATCATTACCTTTTCAACACTTTGATGGGTTATATTAGCCAAAATCGATTTGGCGCCGCCATCTTGACATCTTGTACAAACAACAAGTCACGTGGATCGAAACTAGATATTCATACGCCTCTTTACTGGTTGTCATTGGCAGAAAAATAGATCTCGATATTCATTTTGGTTACACGAAAAAGTCCGCGATTCTGTTATTTTAAAAAAATATATTGTATTTGACGCATTTCGTGACATTAGGGTGGGTATAGAGTCTCAATTACTGTAAATAATAAGGAAACAAGCATATTAATTTACACCTTTAATTTGGTTTTAGGCGAAAAAACTGTAAATTTTGCAATTTCACAATTATACACCTTTTCCAAAATAGAAGGGGTCCAAGACCAAATAGTGTTATATCCGAATTCGCGATATAAACAACCGTGTTATAACTGAGCTTCAGTGTATAAAACATTTAACATGCTGTGCAAATTGATTAAAAAAAGGGGAACAAGAACAAAACCAGCACATGAATAAATTAAAATTGCCTTTCTGGTTCTTTTATCGGGGAGGCGGGGTTGGGCTGATGAGTCCGTGGAAGTACGAAACGGCCGTTCCCAATTCCTGCCCATAATTGAAACAGAAAGGCAATTTTAATTTATTCATGTGCTGGTTTTGTTCTTGTTCCCCTTTTTTTTAAATAATATACATCTTCGTTCAATCATGATATACACAATACAACTAAAATCTCTTCTTTATTCACGTTTTCTTCAATATAAAACTTCTTCAGGTTAAATTGAGGACAAGAAATCTGTTTCTTCTTCTTCCTCAACTGAATTCATTATTCTTCCTTAACGAATTCAGTTGAAGAAGAAAGAGATTTCTTGTCGTCAGTTGAACCCGAATATGTTTTCTATTGAAGAAAACAAAATATTGTGATTAAAGAAGGGGATTTTAGTTGTATTGTTTATATCATGATTGAACGAAGATTATCAATTTGGAGAATATACATCTTGATAATTGGAGTACAAATGAGCATTATTATTATCATCTGTAGACGTAAGTTTTCAGTGGATCATACAAAAGGTATATTAATAAATCTCTGAAATTTTACTTTAACATTAATTAGGTGAAAATTAAAATTTTAAGTGACTTAGGCCACTTTTACATTTTACGGCTCTATTAACAATTGATTATTAATTGTCTTTTTACTTTACATAAAGAATACGGTGGTTTATCCTTTTTCTTTTCTTTAGCATCACTGGTATAAAAATCAGTAAATTTTATATTTTAAATTAATAACTTATTTTTTTGAAACAAAATTTGATAAATCATTAAAATAACAAATCTCCCTTTCTTATTACAGGCCATGGATCGAGCCCATCGCATAGGACAAAAGAAAGTTGTTAATGTTTATCGTCTAATTACCAAAGGAACACTTGAAGAAAAAATAATGGGGTAAATAGTGAATTACAAAAATAACAAAAGAATTGATTCATTCTCTTTTAATTTAGTGTTGCTATTTAACTTTCAAATTTTTTATTTTAGTTTAAAAATGAGAGAATGTTTTTTAGATAAATTAAAAATTGAAATGGTGGAAATTTCTTTTGTTATATACTAGAATGTAAAAAGACATAATCTTTAATTTTATTTTTGAATTTTGAAATGCAACCCAGAAAGAAAAAGATATCTCTTAAAGAAAATTTAATCATTCTGAATATGATGATAAAAATAATGACAAAATTAATATTATCATATGCTAATAGCCACTGGAGAAAACAGCTTCATCATTTTTTTTCCCCACCTTAAATGATCTCAACCGGTCTATTTAGTTCACTCCTTCTTCAACATTTGAATTCAACACTTTCTTTATAAGCCTGTATATATATATATATATATATATATATATATATATCTTGGCTGTACAAAGGCTTTGTGTAACTGGGAGGAAACCCTTTAATTCCTTCAAAGAAAGCTCAGTTGGCCATTTTCAGTTATGATATTTGTTATCTGGATTGCTTTTAGTAATAAACATTTTCCTTATTTACGTACACTTCTTAATATGAATTGAGCTTTCTTTGATAAGGGACCATTCCCAAAGCATTCATTTCCTAACTCTATGGTCCATACAACAAAATGTCATTGAACATTTTCGACTCAAAATGACCTTTGGAACCATATCTCTTAGCTTTGTCTACCATTTTTGAAACACCCTGTATATATACACATACCGAAAGATTTCATTGAGGATTGTCTTTAACTTACAAGGAAACAACACATACTGTGTATCATGGAATTCAATGCTCTTTTGTGAGATGAAAGTACACATTAAGAATTTCAAAAATATACATTGCTGAACAATTGCGAAAGACGGATGACACTATCACCCCTAGCAACCACAAAATGGAAGGAACCCACATGTCGACCATTGGAATAAGCGCAGGATACTGTAAGAAGAGGTGTGCGTATGCATTTTGCATTGCCACGCCTGTGAGTCACCTGATAGTGCTGATAGAGAGATTTGAAGGATTGGACATGTGTGGACAGTTGCTGTTCGAAGGGAAAGTTTTACTGGAAAATGCTAATTGATGAAGAAATTTTCCATGTCTTCCCGTTATCACTTAGATGATTTTATGCCTGGCCGAATTATTGGAAAGATCGAAGAAGGGCGACAAATAACAATTGTTGCCAGGGAGTTCGGCATCGCCCACAGCGTTGTTTCATGGCTGTGGAAAGTATTTATAAAAACTGGAATGTGTGGCAGACATCACGGGAGAGGTCATATTAGAAGTACGACGACTGCAGAAGACAGGTACATTGCCCTAACTGCAAAACGGAACTGGTGCACCACAGCTCAGCAAGTGGCAAATGAGTTTTTGCTGCCATAGGAAAGCGGATCTCCCAAAAAACTGTAGCCAGACATGTTGTGTGTCCCATTGTCCAGACTGCACCGTACCGCTCATTTGCAATGGTGTCATGAGCATCGCAATTGGACCGAAGAGGAATGGGCTTTCATACTATTCTCAGATGAGAGTAGGTTCAGACTATCATTGGATTGACAATGACACCAACTAGTCTGGCGTGAGATTCGTACTGCATATCGTCCAAAAAATATTCAGAAAAGGGGTGATATCCGACTTGCAGTATCATGATCAATGGCCCCACACCCCTACAACTGGGACTATGACCAGCCAACGATACATTGATGGAGTTCTACTGCCTCCTGTTCGCCTTTTACGTGGCGCTGTCAGTGATACATTTCTGATCATGGATGACAACGCACCATGTCATCGAACACTCGCTGTTCAGGATTGTTTAGACAGCGAGGGTATTCAGCACCTTGTTTGGCCAGCACATTCTCCAGATCTAAACCCCATTGGAAATGTTTCGGATGCTTTGGGGAAGTGCCTTGATGGTTGACAATATCCTCCAACAAACAAAACCTCCCTCATCCGTGCACTGACAGAGGAGTGGGATATCTTGCCTCAACAGCTGCTGGATATTGTTGTGCAAAGCATGACACATTGTGTGGAATGTTGCACCGCCCTCCACTGTGGACGTATCCCACACTTTCACCGTTTTCAAAGGTGCTTGCTGTCATCCATATGCATTTTTCCATTTCTCTGTAAACAGCATCAAATGAACACTTTTGTCCTTTCAGCTGTTTCACAATCTCCTTTATTTTCCAGAAGAATAAATGATCTTTATTTTAATGTCCGAACAGTGTGGCAACAATATTATATCTTGCTGGGCCTCCACCTCGCGTAATGTTATGATACATCGCAATTTGTGATCCATCCTTAGCAATTCTCTGGTGATTTGCGAAAAGGTGTTAAGTCCAGAAACAACAGTTGGGAGAAAATGAAAAAGAACTTTCAGAGTTGTATAATGCAAGGTTTTATTTACATATAGAAGATGAACTATGGACAGTGAACTTATATCATTTTGGCATATCATGGATGCATCGAAAACGGATTGACTGAACATATCTCACAATGGCCAATTGTAGACTTCATTTTCTCCCAACTGTTGTGTCTGGACTTAACTTCTTTTGGCAAATCAGAGAATTGTCCAGCAGTGTATGGATAGGTTTATTGTACGGATTCAGATGGGATGAGGACTGTGTTTGATAATATTGAAGCATCTGATTGTAAAGCTGTTAACGTTTGAGTTGGTTTTGTCAACTGTTTTAACAATATTTTTCATGGCAATCAAGAGGGGGGTGAAACTGACTATTTATGCAGTTGAATAAATTGCCATATACAGCGGTACCTTGGTTAACGAAGAGTTCCTGTAAGCAGTAAATGTCTTGGATAACGATGCAGGCTTTGGTTTATAATGCCTCGCCAATTGGTGGCAGCCTATAGTTTTTGAGAAAATCGCATTTAAATTTTGCAAAATATTCATACCTAATGTATTTATATTTTTTTATACACAATTTGTACTTCTGGTGATTGACAATTACAACTGTATTCATGAACTATTCATTTTATTAATGATAAATTTTTGTAGTAAATATAAATGAATAAATGATATGTACCATATTTTTATGACATTTAAAATCACGATGATAATCCTGGAATGGATTACCATCGTTAACCAAGGTACCACTGTTTATATTTCCTTATGAATTAAATATATAATTTCACATTATTTCCCAGACAAGTATAGGGTACATGTGCCAAATAAGGCCCATCCTTCATTTTATTAATAGAACGTTGACAATTTCACAAGATTAGTTATGTTTCAGACAGGTCCTGGTTTCTAATGGCTACACCGAAAATTAGATCCATTGAAGTGGACTGTTTGTTTCAGTTGAACAGTAAAAGTCGTCTGAAGCTTTTGTCGATACTATTTAAAGTTAATTTGATAAATCGTCCACATTTTTGGCAACTTTAACATACATGAATATATTTTATGTCATCCTAAAGTATGTAACGAGTAGAATAAGATTCTGTATTTGATATTTTCCAGTTAACGTGCATTTAAATTCTTTTTAGTAATACAATCAATGAAAGTGTGGGTTAACAGGGGGCTCCAAATTAGGCCCTCCACTGATGAATCAAACAAGGCCCAAGGGCCTCATTTGAAACAGCAATTGTCGTATATTTTTTTCTTATTAGGGTCGTTCAAGTATTACGTAAGCGCATTTTAAGTCATTTTAGATTCCCCCAAATCATTAACAGCAAATACCACTGAATGATAAGTTAAAATTATATCAAAGTGCATGTTTGTCTTACGTAATACTAGAACAGCCCCTTATGAGCCTCATAAGCACATTCTGTAATATAAAGTTATTATATATAATGAGAAAAAATATAAAATAATAATCAAAGCTAGTTTTAAATTCACCATTTTATAAATTAATTATTAATTTGTAGCTTAATATTTTGTTAAGGCCTAAATTTTGAAAATTTTGTCCTGACAAATTGTATTGGTTTTGTTTATATTTATAAATATCTTTCGAACTAAGCCTTTGGTGACAAGTTTTAAGATTTTTCAACTTAGATTGAATGGGTGTTATATAGGTGGAGTAGGGGAAAGTTTTTAAGATTTTGTTTTGCTGGGTTAGGAAACGGCTGAGCTTTTGTTAGAGGAATATGAGGAAGTGAAATGTGAAGAAAGTTTTAAGATTTTTTTTTTTGGGGTTAGAAAATGATTGTATCTATAGATGGGAAAACTTTGCAGGGGAAGAGAGAGGAGAAAGAGAGAAAAGGAAGCCAACATAGGTTTGGGGATTTTGCATTACTGAGATTTATCCATTCGATGTAATGCTATCCATGAGAGGCTCCATTTGAACTGACCAGAAAAGAAAATGCTAAACAAAATACAATAACAGTCGCCATCCCCATTGATATCCCCAACAGCAGCTAATTCAAATGAAGGCATTAACTAGGAAAAGAGTTTCACAACAAAAGGACTCTGGTAACTCAAGCTCCACAACAAGTGAGAACTTCATGTGGAATCTACTGACTTTTCTCCTGAATCTAGTGATGATGGAGAGATATTAGAAACTTCCTTTAAAGATATTTTTCACACTCCTAAAGTTCAGAAACAAAATACAAAAAAGCGAAGAAAAATCCTTAATTACCAAGCAGTTACTAATGCCTTATTTCAAGACAACCAGAAGACTAAATCAGTTAAAGTTGCAAAAGAAGAGTCAAAACAACAAGAAAGGCTGGGCGTTAAGAAAGCTAAGAAAAGAAAACGCATTTACTCTTCCGTGCAAGTTCATCTTGGACAAAGTGGGACACAAACAAGAAAACTAGTTCTGTAACTTAAGCAAAGAAAATCAAATCGCTGACATGAGACTGTGTCAAGTGTTTCAAATATGTTCATGAAGAGTGCATTGGACTTAAGGCTAAGGACAAAGTATCCATTTTTCTTTGACCAGAATGTGATTTTTAGGCTATTTAGTTTTAAATTGGTTTCTTCTTAATTACTACTACCTCCATCTGAAAATATAGTGTACATTTTAAAATTATTTGTGTTTTAAAATGTATACCATATTTTCGGACGGAGGGAGTATTTATTTACATATGAGCCTTATTTGGAACAGGGGGCTTCAAATAAGGCCCATTAGTTACATTTTCAAATGCCACTAATTCTAAATTCACTTTTTCATAACAGCACACCTTAATCTAACTTTCAGTATGGTTTTCAGAATTTTCCCTCTTGCAGTAAAAATATAAAAAATCCTTAAACGTTAGGTGGGCCTTATTTGGCGCAAGTACCTTGTATTCTTTTTAATAATTGCTTACTGTTGTAGATAACAAAATTTCTTATTTTTTGTTTTGTTTTTGAAAGCAATTTTGAACAATATAGATTGTTAAAAATAATGTTAATTCTAGAATGAAGTGCTATTATATTTATTAATGTTTTCTAGGTTACAGAAATTCAAATTGACAATTGCAAATACGGTAATTAACCAAGAAAATTCAAGTTTGATGTCGATGGGAACAGAACAGCTACTGGATCTTTTTGAATTTGATGATAGTAAAAAAGGGAAAATGGCTGCTCCAGGAGACAAAGCATCGACTTCAAAGGTTGGAGTAAAAAATATCCTGGAATCGTTACCAGACCTTTGGGATGACAAACAATATGAAGCAGAATACGACTTAAGCAACTTCATTATGAATTTAAGGAAATGAAATGTAATTACAAGCTCAATTATTTATTGATCTTTCTGTTCTATTTTTTTTTTAATGCCTTTTCATTGTAAAGAAATATGTAAGATCTATTTTTATTCAAAATATTTCTTTTTGTACAACTGTCAGATATTTGAAGTCATATATACTTAATGAAATTATGTTCTGTAGATTTTTAAAGATTTCTTTTTTTTAATAAAATATTTATACAACATTACTTTGTGATTGTGGACAGATAATTGTTAAATTTCATTCAGAGAAACAGATGATGGTTTGGTAAGTGTCCATCATATTTACATTACAGAAATTATAATTGTTCTCTTTTATTTTTCAAAATAAAGCTGACAATGATTGTTTGTTGAATTTATTTATTTACTATGGAAAAAAAATCAATAGGTGAAGCTTCAACAGAGCATACTTCAAGATGGAATGCAGCCGTAGGGATTACTGCAATTCAATAAACTAACTGTGCTTTGTTAAAATTTCCTGCTCTGCAAAAGATTTTGGATATTTTTCCTAATCATTAGTGAAATAGTGAGCAGACCTTTCTTTTTTTCTCGTTGGCAATTACTTCTCTGATCCTTCTTACATAATTCATCATCCTTATACATTCTCTAATAAAAAGGACTTGATTTTTCCATACATTTCATAACATGCTCTATTTGTCACTCTTTTAATTCTCAGGTCTTTTAATCTTATCTATGATTATTATTATAGAAACTTTCACTTTGTAACTACTTCTGCAAATTGAGGCATGTACAGAGTGGGCGAAAAAGTCTGTATCCCTCTTTCAGTAAACAGGATTTGAAATGATTTGATGTGTCTATTATGGATCCAAAACATCTTCTCCATGGTCTCTGACAGACGGATGTGTCTTCAGACCTGTATGGCTGTTTGTGAACTTCCTGTTTAATGATTCCCCACAGAGAATTGTCTGGCATAGTTCTCATGGCAAATGTGAAGGAAAGTTCTTGGATCCCCTGAACTCCAGTGGAAAGGCATAGCTGACACTGTGTGGTTTCAACAAGATGGAGCACCACCTCATTTCGCCATGAGAGTGCGATTGCCTCTTGATGAGCTTTTCCCAAATAGGTGAATTGGATCCGAGAACTTTCCTTCACCTTTGTCATGGCCACCACGGAGCCCAGATGTCACCACATCAGACAATTCTCTGTGGGGAATCATTAAAAAGGAAGTCTGCAAACAGCGATACGTTTCCAACGTCGAGTTGAAGATGTCTTCACGACTACGATGCCACAGATGCTACGGAAAATGAGCATATGGACCTGGAGAACTGCATACAGATGTTTTGGAACCTTAATAGGCACATCAATTCATTTCAAATCCAGTTTACTGGACTTTTTCACCCACTGTATGTAAGGTTTGTCCCGACGGCCTCTTTTTAAGTTACTCAACTGATTTTGAATTCGTTCTGGCACTTCCTTTTCACACATAATCTTTTTAATGTAATTTTGAATATCAATATTTTTTTCAATCTCTAAAACATTGTATTTGATTCTCAGTATAATAAGAGTTTATTTACATATTAAAATAAATTCTTTTTGTATAAAAAAAGAAAGTCCAAAATTCTAAACTTAAAAGATATATTTTTAATATAAATGCAGTAAAAGTAAATAATTTGTATTAAATTGCTCCTGCAGGAATACAACTTGTAATTCAACTAATTATACAACTTTTTAAAATCTTTTTTTAATGCCTTCTTGTCATTGATATATTAAGTTGGTTTTGCTGTTTTAATCCTTACCTGTGTGTTCACACTGAAGAATCTTTGCTCCTTAGCTGCATTCAACATCTACAAGAAGATAAACCTCCTCTGCTCTCCATTACTCTTCTTAGCATTTTAACACTGTCTTATGAGGATAAATAAAATGCAGTTACTTGATAAAAATATATCCACAACATCACTATATGTTTTTGTCTTGTGGCCATGATGGTGGAATACTGCAATTCTCCAATCCTTTTTCTATGTTTTTATGAAGTAAGTGCATTTAAGTCTTATTTTTATTTCATCAATCTAATGAGGTGTGTTGATGAAGGCTATGCTTTTCTTAGCCATAAAGGTCTGCATGGACTTCTTCCATCTTTTTTTCTGCTATGAGATGACTGGGTTGTTCACTGGTGCTCTTCCTGCTCTCTGTCAACTTGCAGAGTATTTCTAATCAAAGAACAGCATTCTCTATGGCAGAACGTAACATCAGTTTGAAAATCCACACGACATTCATGGGATCTGCTATGGTGACCAAATACTTGACGAACACTTGGCTTTTCAAAAAGTTTCAGGGGATGAAGTCTCAAGATCGGAGTTCCCAAGACACACAACATGTGAGATGTGGGGTAGTGTAGACATTTACTTTTTTATAGATACAGTAAAACCTCGTTAAGTCGTCACTCCGTTTCAGTTGTTGTTTTCCTTTCGTCCCGACAAGGTCTCATACACAATAATGTAAAATAGCCCTCCTTTACCCATCACCAAATTTAATTCTACTCCGGATAACTCGTCACCCTCAAAATGGCCAAAAGCATCTTTCTTCTCCATTTTGCATGTCATTGTGTTGTCTTTTCAGCCCCGCCCCTTTACGGGGAATTTTTGACCACGCCTATCACTTCATTCCTTTCCTACCCCTTCAGGTTCTTGGAATCTTCCTCCTAATCATTCAAAGCATACTTCTCGCTGCAACTCTGTAGAGTGCAGACGTTTTTCTTGACCGCTCTTTGAGTGTGACTTCATTTTATAGCGAGTAAGCCCCGCTACAAGGGTTATTTTTTTCTCTTGCAATTTCGTGGTTCGATTACGTTTTTAACATGTCAGGGAAACGAAAGTTTGATGAGATCGAAGAGATTTTAGTTCGATGGCTAAAACATGCCAGATCGCAAAATATGCCGATTTCTGCATGATTCTCAAAGAAAAATTCATGGAAATTGCTAAGGAGTTGAACATTGAAGATTTCGGCGGCAGCAATGGTTGGCTGGAACGTTTCAAAGATAGACATTGCCTTTCTATTAAAACGATTAAAATGTGATAACTATAAAACTGTTTTTTCTTTTATTTTCCACTCATTCATTTGCATGAATTGATTTCTGAAAATCTTGTTTTTCTCACCGAATCCTACAGCAAATCATGAAAATACTGTATTTCAGTGTTTTTTTGTTTTGTTTTTTCAAAAATGCCCACTCCGCTTAAGTTGTCAAAAATGTTTGGTTCCTTGAGTGACGACTTTAAAGTAAGTACAGTAAAAGCTCGTTTTGTTTTTTTTTGTTCTGGAATGACAATACTGATACTTTTTCAGTGAACTTTCATTTCATTGTGCCACAATAGCCATCAGCATATTCTCTATACGATCAATCTAATACCCAATTATGTAAAGAACTCTTCATATACCTCCTCTGAGACTTGCTGCCACGTTTTTGTAACCATTTAATTTTTTGCAGTAAATGTCTTAATATCACTTGATTGCCTGTTTTCCAAACCTTTGTCACCATTCTACCGCGCTCCAGTAAAGATAATTATAACACACTATATAAGGATATTCCTCTTTCACATTCTACAGTAAGGTTAGTTAGCCTACTCACTACAAGAGTAACAATATCGCGAATCTCATTAGCATGAGTGACACATATACGCTGCTGGACAATTGCTAAGGACGGATGGCACTATCACCCCTAGAAACCACAAAATGGAAGGAACCCACATGTCGACCATTGGAATAAGATACAGTAAGAAGAGGTGTTTGCATGCAAATGCCATGCCTGTGCGTCACCTGACAGTGCTGATAAGAGATTTGAAGGATCAAACGCCTGTAGACAGTTGTTGTTCAAAGGGAAAGTTTTATTGGAAAACGTTAATTGACGAACTTGAAATTTCCGATATCACTTAGATGATTTTATGAATGGCCGTATTATTGGAAATATCGAAGAAGGGCGACAAAACCAGATGTTACCAGGGAGTTCAGCATCGCCCACAGCTGTGGAAAGCATTTACAACAACTGGAATGTGTAGCAGGTGTCACGGGGTAGATCATGTTAGAAGTACGACGACTGCGAAGACAGGTGTTGGGTTGTGAAATAAGTTCCTGCGTTTTTTTGCTTATATTTATTGTTTTCTTCAATAAATCTTATAACAAAAAATTAATGAATAATATTTTCTCCATCATTAATTAGTTCCCACCTATCGACCAATTTTTCGATGCTGTCTCGCCAAAAATTTTTTGATTGTATGTTGAAGAAGTGGGTGAGCCAGTTTTTGAGGTCATCTTCGTTGGCGAAGGTTACGCCCTTCATTTGGTTCGACATGGAGCAGAAAAGGTGATAATTCGTTGGCGCAAGGTCCGGAAAGTATGGGGGATGCGATAAAACCTCCCATTCGAGGTGATTCACAGCCTCCTTGACGATGTTTGCGGTGTGTGGGCGTGCATTGTCAAGAAGAAGGATGACCTGACTACGATCGGCCCTTTTCTGCTGAATTGTTTCGTTAACGCGATAAAATTGGGCAAGATAGCATTCCTTGTCGACAGTCTTTTTCTTCTGCAGCTTTCCTAGTAGATCACACCTTCACAGTCCCACCAAACGCAGATCATTGTCTTCTTGGGATGGAAATCTTGCTTGAATCTCGGCTATGGTGTGTCGCCTGGTGCCGTCCACATTTTTCTTTGCTGCATATTGTAAAGACACCACTTCTCATCCCCGGTGATAATTCTGTATAAAAATCGTTATTTGTGACCGTGTGTTGCACGATGTGGGCCGAGATGTTGAGCTGCTTTTACGCAATGATTTTCCTTGTTGCCATCACTCAAGTTGTGTGGCACCCAAGCTCCAAGTTTTTGAGTACAGCCCATCTTTTGGAGTGAAGACGGTTAGCAATGGTCTTGAAGGTAATGCCCATCTTTCTGGCCGACTCTCGTATTGTTTGACAACCATCTTTGTCGAAGTCGAAAGGTCGGCCAGAGCGAGGTGCGTCGCCTAAGTCGAAATTGCCAATTTTGAACTTGGAAAACCAATCTTGAGCTGTCCTCGGAGCTATAGCATCTGCTCCATACACGTCGTAAATGTCACGAGCTGTTTCCGTAGCATTTTGACCATGACAAAAGGCGAAATAGAGCAGTTGTCGAAAATGCATTTTTTTACTTCCTGCAACTTCCATTTCAAAAGTCTTAAAATTAATTAATTCGAAAAATTGAAGCATATAGGTTGGTAGAGGAAGAAAAATACTTGCGAATGCATTTATATATTTTACTAAACAAAAAAAAAACATGGGAACTTATTACACAACCCAATACATTGCCCTTACGGCAAGACCGGCGCACCACATCTCGACAAGTGGCAAATGAATTTCTTGCTGCCACAGGAAAGAGGATCTGCGAAAAACTGTAGCCAGACATTTGGGACGAGGAGGGCTATATGTCTGTAGACATGTTGAGTGTATTCCATTGTCCAGACTGCACTGTACCGCTCGTTTGTAATGGTGTCGTGAGCATCGCAATTGGATTGAAGAGGAATGGGCTTCCGTACTATTCTCAGTCTGTCATCAGATTGTACTGGTCTGGTGTGAGTGTGTTACTGCGTATCGTCCAAAAAATATTCAGGAAAGGGACCGATATCCGACTTGCAGTATCATGATCAATAGCCACAGGCCCCTACATATGGTTGCAACTGGGACTATGACCGGCCAACAATACATTGATGAAGTTCTACTGCCTCGTGTTTGCCTTTTCCTTGGTGCTGTCAGTGATACATTTCTGTTCATGGACGACAACGCACCATGTCATCGAACACTCGCTGTTCAGGATTGTCTAGACAGCGAGGGTATTCAGCACATTCTTCAGATTGGAAATGTTTGGGATGCTTTGCGGAAGTGCCTTGCTGGTCGACAATATCCTCCAACAAACAAAACCACCCTCATCTGTGCACTGACAAAGAGTGGGATAACTTGCCTCAACAGCTGCTGGATAATGTTATGCAACGCATGATACGTTGTGTGGAATATTGCATCGCCTTCCACAGTGGACGTATCCATACTGACACCATTCTCAAAGGTGCCTGTTGTCATTCATATGCATTTTTCCATTTCTCTGTAAACAGCATCAAATGAACACTTTTGTCTTTTCAGCTGTTTCATAACCACCTTTATTTTCCAGAACAATAAATGATCTTTATTCTAATGTCTGAACAGTGTGGCAACAATATTATATCCTGCTGGGCCTCCACCCCCGCATAATGTTATGATACAGCGCAATTTGTGATCCGTCCTTAGCAATTGTCCAGCAGTGTACATATCACAGCTACTTTATTATCATCCATCTCTATGTACAAGAACTGATTTTCAAGTAAGCCATGGTGCCAGGAGTTTTTTAACATTTATTTCACCTCATAACATTGCAGGTATAAACCCTGTATTTGATCTATCTTTTCTGAACAGTAATATTCAGCCTTGAATACAGCCAATTAATTTTTCGATCTCTATTGACTGCGAAATATCTTTCAACTTGAATATTATCAGTGGTTTTAGCAACACCAAATCATATTGTAACTTTTTTAGGGATGTAGGTGGTGTGTGTTACCCACGCCACTTAACATTCACGTTACCATTCTGGATTGTTTCTTACATTCTATGGAAATGGGCAGGAATAGACTAGGACTGAGTAAGGTATATAAAAAGAAAAAAGATGAGCTTAAGACTACTTATAGATCAAATAGTTTGTTATCTCATTGGATGGGAATTTTGAGTTTTGTGATAAGAGTCTGAGATACAATTGGCCAAAGCATGAATTTCAAGATTGTTTTTAACAGCAGAAAATGGTGAATGTAGAAATGGACATAATTGCCGTTGCATGTTATAGAAACAACACAGGAAATATAAAGAGCTTATCAGTCAATAAGTTAGGACTGTTAAGGGGATGTATCAAAGACTTTGGAAAACAGGCTCAAAGCAATGCGCTAAATATTGCTGGAGATGGCATGCGTAGCGATGAACGTGGTTTGTTGAACAACTCCATTAATAGAGCAGTTGATTTTTGTGGCTGAACAGCCATGCTAAAGATGAATAAAAGAGATATATCAGCTGTGGAAGTCGATCAGAGAAGGAACTACATTGCTGTTCCATTCTCTCTGTTTAATGTTGCCTCATTCCTTAGCTGGGCATGAAATTCTTGCATTGTTTTTTAGTAACTGTGGACCATCAGTTGAATTCAGATTGATTTTTTTGCCAGCTCTCTTGAGTGATTTACTCCCTGCATATTGAATTGGCATTCTTATTCCATTCCTTATTTAGAAATAAAATAATTGTGAACAAAACAAGGTAAAATTTAATTCTAATTAATTGCTTACCATTTTCTTGAAGATTGGCAACAACTTTTTCTATATTACTTGTGTTAAATGGTGTCACTGAATAGAACCATCTAAAATGTTTGAAGACAGGAAGAATAAATACATGCACAGGTTTTGAATAAGTATTCAATGCAACAAATTTAAATGATTCCTTATCATTTATTTTTAGATTTGCATCTTGAAGGGTTATTAATTCAAAAAGCTTCCTCCAAAAAATTGGTAAATTCTTCAGGAGTAATTCGTAAACACAGGCAGGAATGACAGATATTCCAAGCCATTTCAAATCAAAATACCTGAATATATAAAGATACCTTAAGCCACTCTCATGGACATCTTGTTTTAATGAGTTCCCTTCTAATGTAGATCCCTTTGCCTTTTTTTTCTATTATTTTATTCCATCCCCAATGTCAGATGAGCTTGGTCTTAAAAAGGTATTTATATTAACAAAACTCAGGTCACTCCAGGTTAATTGAAAAACATAAATTTAATTTTCAATAATATTTGTAAACCATGGAACTGTTTTTATGTCTGCCTTATCAATGGTAGGATCAGAGAAGAGTCAAAAGAAAAATCCAGCAAATGCCAAGAATTGTAGACGGAGTAAAACGTCCCCACATCCAAATCATTCAAACTGTGAAAAAGAAAAATTAAATCCAGAATCAGGTGGATGTTGGAAGAAAATAAAAAAAAATGTTATTGTGACGCAGAACAAAGAGGATTTTAATTATACTGACACTGTGTCATAAGACCATTTCAAAATTAATTTTAAATTCTAATTACATCAGATATAAGATATTTGCAATCACCAACAGTCTACCCCTGGGAAACAACTGCATTTTACAGAGAATTGAATGAAGGAAAAGTCCACTGGCTGTCATAGAAAGCTCAGATGAAATCAACAAACTCTTCAAAGGAAAAAACTACCAAAAATAAAAATCACTAATAAATTAGAGCAACAACTTTATAAAATTGTTTTCCTGCTGTTGTTAACCTATAATATTTTAATTTGCTTCCAATTTTATAAAGAAAAATGAGTACAATTCAAATATCTTCAATCAATTTTAAGCTCCATATAAATAGAAGACACTGTGCTTTCCTCTATGAAAGCCTTGTGGTGTAGGAAAAAGCAAAGCACATTCATCCCATGAACAAGAGAAACTGTTAATAAGAGGAAATTATTTTTATGAATTAAGGGAAGCAAAAAAATGTTCAATTATCAGGTAATAAAGAGAAACAAAAGGAAATGCACTTACTAAACAGGATCAAAAAGGGTGGTAGTACACCAAATGGTTTCAGAATACGTTGCGTATTCCATCTTCAGGGACAACACAAAAAAAACATTTAGGACGACACGAGGTGGGGGTAAGCGAATCTGGAGGAAAATGTATCCCCACCTTGTGTTGTCCTACATGATAGTGGCATCCCTGCAGACGGAATACGCAAAATATTCCAAACTACCACCCTTTGAATCCTGTTTATTCTTTCGTTAAACAAGTGCATTTCATTCTGTGCAATTATCAATGAAAACAATTTCCTATTCTTTGTAAGAAGCAACTTACTATACCTCAAACACTATTGCAGATAAAAATCTGAAATTTTGTAAAACCAAAGTGAAGGCTTTGTAGTTTTGTTTTTTAATTTATTAGTTTTAATAATAACAACGTCGAGACCTTACTCTAAAACAAAAATGTTCTTATGATTCTGCAGACCATCTATTGAAAGTTAAAATAAAGTAACTAATTAGAATTCTTGGAATATTTCTTTTATTTTGTTTGTAGTTTAGATTTTCATATTCTTCTCTCAAATTAGATTGAAAATTTCAAAAGCAAAATGAAATAAAGACTTTCAAGAATCTCATAACAATTTTTAATTGCTGAAATATTGCATATTTTTAATTTAAAAATTAATAACTAAATTCGCCCATAACTTACCATAAGAAATTCTTTTCAAATTTTAACACCAATTGGTGTAAGAGTCGCAAAAAAGAATGTCATAGTTTACTGAAAGGCAAAATTAACAGATTTTCTTTCTAATCCTCAGAGCTAAATCTTATAAAAAATACCATAGTATAGAAAGCAAGTTAAACTTGCTTATTGTCCGGTTGGCGATTTCTCTCCATTTATGAATGATTATGGACGTTAAACTTGCTTTCTATTGAATTTTTCAATTTGCCTCTTTGAGATTAATTTCCTTAGTGCCTTTCAGTGAGAGCACAAGGGGTTAATATTGTGGGATCTTTAAGGATCATTTTTTATTTTATTGTTGTTTATCCCGGCGAGCCATTCGCGGAATCGCATTTGCTTTTGGGTAGAGCTTTCGCGCGGCGAGCCAAACATCAACGAGTAGATTCTGCTGATGATTCCCCAATAAGGATGAAACAATTGTACAGAATTCTCGTTGATGTTGGCTCTATGGGCGAAGGCATATTTATTGTCCGGTTGGCGATTTCTCTCCATTTATGAATGATTACGGACGTTAAACTTGCTTTCTAAAGAATAATATATATATATTTTTTCAGGTAGATGAGTAAAATGACAGTATACCTGGGGTTTCAAACGTAGTAGATAATACATATACCACAACACTAACGATAAATATTATAGCAGTGTTCTGAGGTGCATGAACGGTTCAGTGTTCATCGAAGATTATGCACAGTTCGTAGGAGTTCTCTGAAGCGGCGAAGCAGCTCCAAGTTCAATTTGTACTCTTGATTAGTCAAAGAGTATTTTCCTTGCCGAGCGCATGTAGCCTTTTTGGGATTGTTGGTTTCGATCTGTGCACTTTCTACAATGCTCTTCGCAGGCCAGAGGATTCGAAGAACACTCTTTAGACGCAACAAGATCCTGGGTGCTGCATATTATTGCTGAGTTTTGCCTTCTTAGCAGATCTCAGTCAGATCCATTTAGACGTATGCTAAGCAGTCTTCGCCAAGCACAAAGTCTGCCTTCCTCTTGTAGTGGTGAGCCTTCGAAGGGCAGTAAGATGGCTGCCATTCTCAGATGCTCCCTGCACACTTCTGTTTCATAAGCACTGTCTCCCAGGAGTGACGTCACCTGAAGCAGAAGACCCCACCCTGTCTATAAAGACATGTCTTGACAGGCCGGGAGACAAGAGGAACAAAGGGAGGGGAAAAAGCAAATCTGAGGAGAGAAAGTAAAGTTGCGCAAAATGGGTGCCAGATGAAAGTCAGCTTGAGGAAGCATTAAAAACATCTGTAAGACATCCGTTTCAGGAAGACAAAGAGGCATTTGGAATGTTTGGTGAAATGAAGAATGTTGCGGGTTGTTTTTAGGCGCACGCCATCGAGTGCTCTCCCAAGCAAGCCACGGGCACAGGAGAAAAAGGGGAAAGAGGAGATTGGACGGGAAAAAAAAAGGGAGGTGCCGTGGAAAGCTAGCCTAGCAAAGGAATTCACTAATGGCTGCGCCTTCTCAAGATGACAGATTGGCTATGTGGAGTGAAAAGAAGGCTTTATTGCAGGTATGGGGAAGGGAAAGATAGGAAAATACAAATAAAGGGAAGCGGGAAGACTCACGGTGCCGGACTAAGCAGCGCACAGGCAGGGCTGGAGACGCTGGAGATCATCTGCGGTTTCCGGCAAAGGAACGTTCGCTGCTGTCGTTGATTCGTGGGCGTCAGACAACTCTGGAGAACAGGAGGTCCAAATGCGAGCGGGTGCTCAGGACGATCCGCTCGATTTCTTGTCGGAGCAGGCGCAGCGGGAATCCAGGATCGCACCAAGTATCCAGGTGCTCAGCTCGGGGATTATTCCGACCTCTGATCGGGGACTCTCAGATCAGGAGGGCGGTGTGATTCCGAGGAGATCGCACAGGGCTTTTGGATCTACCCGCTGACAATCTCATTTGCCTACTGTCTGTGTTGTTTTGTGTTCGTCCCCTCCATCGCCTCTGGTCAAGAAGGGGTGGCATCACTTACGTAGTTCCAGTTGGCCTTTCTTTTGTTTTCCTCCTATTGAGAGCAGAACTCTTATGCAATGCATAACAGGGGGAGAGGGGAATCGGCTTTTAACATGGGAAACAATGGTTTTCACAGCCATAAAGGCACTTACTGGTCACTCCTAAACCTGAGAAAAACACTGTTTAATAGGCATAAGGGCGCCGTGTTGGAGGGGAATAAGGGAAGGAGAACCCTTGCAGGTAGGTTTGAAAGGCTCCATTTTTGTGTAAATATGTATATTTTTATATTTTTTATGGTTGTGTGTATATTTATATATATTTTGAAACTATTTTAAAACACACATAAAATATTGTTTAAATAGATTTCGCTTACAAATGATTTTCATTAATTAATTTAATGAATTAACTTCAGAATTGTTTATGCGATGATAAATGTATTTTCTTTAGATAAATATTCAAAATTGTTAGAGAATATTTTTCTAACACCCACTAGAAAATGTTCGAACAAATTCCCTATCGAATATTTTTCCAGGCACCAAGGATAAGAGAGAGAGAGAGAAACCGTTACAAGTGAAATTGTTATAAATTGCTTTAAAACAAAAGTCGCATGGATTTATCTATGTATTATTAATTTTCAAAAAGAAGCCTGAGGAAGTCCAGAAATTCTCTGGATGATATATAGCATATAATGAATAAAAAAGATGAGATAGTTTAAAGTTCTCACTGTTCTGTGATTTGAAACTTTTACTTCCTACCGATGTGTCTCATTTTTCTGGTAACAAAACTTTGTCTGCGTTCTCTCCTACATTGTTCTAGCCATGAATAGAAAGTAAAAATTAATGTTAATCAAATGAAAGTGGTTTGTTTTTAAAACAAAATGTTTTTATGAAGTTTTAAAAAGAATTATAGCAAACAACTCTCCTTCAAAAGAGATCTTGGAGTCTAGAGAAAGAACAACACAAACACTTTGTTAAACTGTCAATTTATTTTCTAGGCAAACTGAAATCATCATAAGAGTATATTTTAAAATATCCTAAATTCAGGACTCAATTGATAACTTTGATTTAATGTTACACTAGAAACAAGTTTCATTAGGACTTAGAATGTGTGTATTTCATTATTTATTCTAAAAACATGCTTCGTACTAAATTTAGTTACCAAATACCATGAATGCTTTTAGAAAATAAGCCATTTAAGATTTAAAAACAATGTCCATAATTACTTTGAGGCAGTTGTAACTCAACTCTCAAAAACATCCTTTTTCAATTATAAAACCAATGTACCTGAATATTTTCTAGCTGCAGAAATCCCCCCCCCCTTTCTTTATGACAATTCAAAACAATATTAACATTAGATAGAAAAAAATGGGTTTCCCCATATGACCAGATAATAAGACTAGAAAAAGTAAAAAAGTATTTTGCTTTCCATATTTAACTAATATATTTATAAAAATACAGATAATTAAAAAACAAATCACACATTAAATACTAAACTTGTTCGTTACATCATTAAATTGCCATTGGAAAATATATGTTGTGGATCGACTGATTCCTTAATAGCTTTCAACATTTCCATTCCCACAGGGGAGATTGTCTCTGGCAGCCATCGTTTACGTAATTTCCCAACTGAAAAAAACAAACAAAAAAACCATATTTAATAAATAAAAAGAATATATTTACAACAACAGTATCGATTGATATCCCAGTTGTCTTAAAGGGAATCCTGTCAAGAGGACAAAAGTGTTGGCATCGAGGAAAATAAAACAAATGAAGAAACTTAATTATGTTTGTTTATTTTACAATTTACATTTTGAAGGGGAAAAAATATGTCAAGGAAATTATTAATATAAAATAAAATTAGACCGATTGCGCTTACCTAGATAGAGGAAGGAGAAAGAAGAAAGACATATCTATGAGGATTTATTAGGATAGAGTTGAGTAGATAAGTGTTTTTTTAAGTTTTCTTTTAAATTGTGCCAAAGAACAGCAATCACGAATTTCCTTTGGAATTTTATTCCAATTTCGAGGAGCTGAATAACTGATTGCTTTGATAGTTGGATCTTGTTTTTGTTAGTAGAAGAACAGGATTGAGTCTAGTTTTATAAAGAATGGGAATGGGGTTTAGTAATTGAAGGATGTAGTTTTTTATTGATAGCTTTATAGGTTAAAAGAGCCAAATGAACCTGTAGATATGATTGAAAGGAATTATTTTATATTTTGTCCAGAGGGATTGGGTAGAGTAGAGGCAGGGGGTTTTATCTAGGAAGCTTAGGAAATGCTTTTGAACTTTGAATATCATGTTTTCTTGAAATTTGGCAGCGGTACCCCAAATGATTACACCATAACTCAAGTTTGTATGAATTAGTGACCAATATAGACTCAGAAGTATTTGCGTAGAAAGAAAATAAAGTTTCCTAATGATGCCTAAATTTGAGGCTTTATGAGCGATTTGACAGATCATGTGAAAGAGTAACATCTAAATATCTGAAGGATTGGATTTCATGTAATAAGGAGTTGTTATAAGTGATAGAGAAATTATCAGAGTTGAGTATTTTATTTCTTTGATAGAAACACACACAAACCGTTTTGGTTGTATTTAAAGTAAGGTCGTTTGAGGATAGCCAAGATTCAAGATAGAAAAGTGAGCACTGGACCTCGTGCTTGAGTTTTTCCACATTTGTATCAGTAAATAGGAGGGTTCCGTCATCGGCATAGAAGATACATTTGGGAGCAGGTGATGTGAGAATGAGATCGTTTATAAATAAATTAAAGAGAAGGGGGGGTTAACCTGTCCACATGTGATGTACTGAAGAGGAATATCCGTTTATGTTCAGCTGATATTGTCTTTGCAATAGATATGAATAGAGTCATGTAAGAGGTGGTCTTCTAATACCCATACGTTCTAATTTTTGAAGTAAAATATTGATATTAATTGAGTCAAAAGCCTTTTTCAAGTCCAAGAAGAGACCTAAGACGATCTTATTAGCAGTGATAAACTCCGAGAGATCAATTAGTTTCGGTATTTTTCCCTGTAATGAAACCATGTTGTTGTTGTGCAATGACTTTTCTTTTTGATATATAGATAGAGAGTTTGCTGTGATATAATTTTTCAAATAGAGTTTACCACGGAGATAGGACGGTAGTTGGTCAGTGTTCACATCTCCTGCTTTCCATAATGGAACAACTTTCGCTTGTTTGAAGGAAGAAGGAAAGACGCCTTCAGATATTGAGATATTAAAAATAAGAGAAAGAGGGAGTGCAATGTCATCCACGATCTGTTTGAGAAAGTATGGATGGGGAGATCTCACAAGGACCAGAAGAAGTTTTGTTGGATAGTGATTTGATAGCTTGTTTAACTTCATGCGGGGAAGTAGGAGATAGAAAGAAGGAGGAAGGACTTGGATTGTTCAATATGGGATGTATATTTTTAGCGGATGTGCTGAAGGGAAGAAATTTACTTAGGTTTTGCTCGTTTTTTTTTAAAAGTTATTTTCTATAATAAGAGTAGATAGATATTTTGGTTTTCTGTGCTTCGATATTAATTTGTTGATATTATTCCACTTTTCTTTTATGGAGAGATTATCATTAAATAGATTTTCATAATAACTTTCCTTGGAAGCTCTAATTCGTGACTTTAGGGCGTTCTAGTTTTGTGGGTGTAGGATTTCTCTTATACGATTTATAAAGTTTATTTTTGTGATGGATATTTTTCAAAAGTTCGAAGGATATCCATGGTTTCTTATTAATAGTGAAATTATTTTGGGAGACAAGAGAAAAAGAGTTTGTTGAAGATTGAAATGGAATGTTCCGTAGAGGTTACGTTTTCCATTTCTTCAGCCCAGTCAATTGAATGTAAATATTCTTTAAATTTATTTATGTTATTTAGATAGAATTTGCGATTCTTCATTTTTGTCGCTCTTTTAAATTAGAAACCTTTAAATAAATTTGAAAGATTTGTAGTGGAAAAAAAGAGTAACAATTCATTATGTTAGAAGATCTACAACATTTTTGTCATTTCGACCGTCCTAAGGTAAAAGGAAGCAACTAGCAATTTGGAAACTGATTATTTGCTGCCTTTGACCATAGATATAAGCATATTGCGAGTCAGTTGCTACCTTTGATCATCGAAATAGGGACCAAACTTAACAGCAGATCATTACCAAATTGCTTAGGAAGATGTGTAGATACTTCCTTAAGTAGAAAATGCACAATCAGAAAATTTGTAGTTACTTCCTTTTACCTTAGGATGGCCGATTTGTATTTAGGAAGTTAATGTTAAAATTGCCCTCTTTTTTGATTATGATTAATAAATTGTGAAATCAAATCAATATCATTATGTAAATGAAGAATGTTTCCAGAATAATCTTGGTAGGCATTTACTTAGATTGATAAAAGAGAATTCATTTAATACCTTGATATTAAAGTTATCTTTATAATAGAAAGCCACACTCCCACCTGTTTTATCATTTCTATTAACAGAGACTAAGAATAATGTTCAATATTAGATAACATTTGTGGACTCGTTGCCCAAGTTTCAGTTAGAAACTCTTAACAAATTTCCAGATTTCCTTCTTCTAAGTTATAAATTAAAAGATCCCAATTTGCATTGATACTGTGGATATTTTGGGATAAAAAGAAAAGAGAACCCGGAGATGAGTCATTGAATAATGACATGTTCATTATTTACATCCAAGTTTGGCTTTAGATATGGAAGGAAGGGCACAATAATAATTTTGAATAGTATGGAGTAATGAAGTAACAGTATAGTAATAATTAATCAAAAAAATGCTATGTTTATTTAATAAGCATAAACTAAATTAAACTATTCCAATAAATTTTTGTAAGTAATATTTTCTCTTTCCTGTGTTTAACCACATATCTTCAAGGTCTTCAAGAAGTTTATTGTTTAAGAAACAGAATTATTCTATTTAATGAACATTTCATGTAAAAATAAACTCTCTACAACAGCTGTTAATAGTACACTTTGCACAAACATTTCATTCAGAAGCTGATATTCCATCTAATTAGTAACTGTGTGACCAATGCTTTGTACTATATTTTCAGAATCATCTCGTTTTATCACCACTAATTAAGACAGGATTTCGACTAACCCAGTATCTGTCTTTTCCACTGCATGGAGTTGTGAGTCACATTACAATTCCAAAAAAGTGCAGGTATTTATAAAGATAAGCATATCTTTTTTAATACAAATAAAAAATAAAATTAATTATTTTAACTAATTTTGATGTAGTTTTAAGCTTCTAGAATGTGCAGTGTGTCAATATTTCTTAGTTCTCAATTATTCTACACAGCCTGAAGCTCTACCTTATCATTATAGGTTTAACATTAAAACACAGACCATTTATTTATGCCCTCCATGTGGTGGCCGGAGTAAGAATAGCCCCAACGTAGTTCATGCGTGTCGTAAAAGGCGACTTAAATGATCACCCAGTGCCTGGGGGTATAGCCGGGCCACCCTGACTCCGGGGTTTTAAATAGGAGTCCTGGTCCTCCAGGTTGGGGATTGGACGTAGGACTAGCTATTCTACTCTGTAAAACCTTCTTGCTACGAGACCTGACAATATTAATAGCCGGATTGATTTTTGTGGAACTAGACCTAGGAACGATAAACGAAGAAATGATTTTTGGATCGCTACATGGAATGTATTAAGCCTTTTTAGAGCCGGGGCTTTGAAACAACTGCTCGATGAATTGAAGAAGTATAAGATTGGAGTGACAGCTATACAAGAAGTGAGGTGGAAAGCTAATGGGTATAATATGTTAGACACAAAGGATTTTTGCTTGTTCTATAGTAGTAGTAGTAATGATAGGAATATGTTTGGTACGGGATTTGTGGTCGATAGAAATCTTGAATCTTCTATTATTAGCTTTGAGCCTGTTAGCGAGCGTATGTGTTCATTAAGGATGAGAGCTTCTTTGTTTAATATTTCTTTTCTGTGTGTGCATGCACCAACTGAAGATGCAGAGGAGGAAGAAAAGGATGATTTCTATTATCAACTGGATAAGCTCTATGAGTCACGTTATCCCTGCTACCCCTTTTGAAGTCATCGGTATTGTCTAGAAGGACCAAATCCAGGATTTATAAAACCATGATCAGACCTGTTGTTTTGTATGGGGCCAAAGCATGGACTTTATCATGTAAGGATATTTCCATTCTTGGTATATGGGAAAGGAAAATTCTGAGGAAGATTTATGGAGCTATTTGTGACCAAGGTTTGTGGCGTATCCGCACTAATAAAGAACTAATGAATTATTTCAGGAGCCAAGCTTGGTTTCAATTGTTAAAAGTAAAAGGATCCAATGGGTAGGCCATCTCCAAAGGATGAATTTGAACCGTGGAGTTAAGAAACTTTTCATTGGAAACCCTGGTGGTAGAAGATTAAAAGGAAGACCACGACTTAGATGGCTTGATGATGTGGAACGCGATTAAAGCTCCAGGTACGAGGATGGAGGAGAAAGGCGCAAGATAGAAAAGAGTGGGCTCATATTGTTAAGGAGGCCAAGGCCCTACATGGGCTGTAGTGCCATGGAGTTAGTTAGTTATTTATTTATGCCTAATCAAAAAAGATTGTAGAAGAATCTGCAGTGTATAACTAAAAAGAACAGCACCACAAGGGGAATATGGGAACTCAATTCATTTAAGATAGAAAATATTTCCTAGTGTGGCTTACTAGAGTTCATAAAAAAGCCTTGTAATTGTAAAAACCACACAAACAATTTTCGTTATATGTATGATCTCAAAGAAGAAACATTACTCCACTCGTGAGAAAATCATAGAAGCTTTAATTTAGGTGTAAAGTTGAACATCAGGACAAATCTTCTGTTGTGCTTAGCACACTCATTTCCTAAAATTAAGGGTTCTTGCAGCTGTTCTGGTTGTCTGGTCGGGACCAAACTTGCTAGGCAGGTGCAGAAAGTCTTCCCAATACATCCCCACACAAAAAAATAAAATGGTAAACTCGTTCTGCCTGAATAACTAAAGTTCTGAAATGCCACCTGTGTAGTAGCAGTGCCGGTCACGACACAGGACGAATTGTGTGACAGTTTTGGTCACTAATTATATAATACTGTATGCCAATTGTTCGGATGTTTTGAGACAGGCTAGTCACAACTGGAAGTGTCTCGTGCACTGACAAATCTCAAAAGAATTTCAAATTCAACCAGCGGCATCTCTCACTTACGTTGATGTTTCCTGCAGAATGGAAATATTGCCCGACACTACAGCAGAGGACGTCCACATGTCGATAACGGCCAGACGGAACCCCTGAAGCATGACACACCACCTTGCCAGGGAGCTGGCAGCAGCAACACACACCACTGTATCCAGACAAACAGTATATCCAGACTCTGCACAGTTGATCTGTATGCCAGGAGACCTGTATGCCAGTGCTTGTTGTGGTGCACTGAATGTGCAACATAGACACAGGCACAATGGAGCCATTTCATATTTTCTGATGAGTCCCGATACAGTTTAGACTGTGATTCACGACGGATCCGCATCTGGAGGGAGCAGGAAACCAGGGCCAATCTTGCCAACATCGTCGAATGGGCAGGGTGGTGGTGGTGTAATGGTGTGGACAGGCATTATGTTGGGCTCTCGTACACCACTGCACATGTTTGACAAAGGATCTGTAACTGTCCAGGTGTACAATGTCCTTCACCAACATGTACTATTGGGATGCTGCTGGTCCACAGTTTCTGTTCATGAATGACAACGTCAGTCCACATCGAGCTTGTCTGGTGGACGAGTACCGTCCATCAGACGACATCCATCGTTTGGAGTGGCCTGCATGTTCCCCAGACCTTAATCCAATTGAACATGCAAAGGGTGCTCTCGGAATACGTGCTGCTGAATACATTCCACCACCACGAATGCTACCAGAGCTGAAGACAGCATTGGTTAAAGAGTGGTATGCAATCCCCTAAAGTTTGCTCGATACTCTGGTGTGCAGTATGGCAGCGCGATGTATTGCTTGCATAGCTGTGAGAGGGGACCATACATCCTACTGAACGCTCTTTATGCCTCCTACAAACACCTGAATAGTAATTTAAGGGCATCAGTGTATGTGTAAAGGTGGGGAAGGGAATATTTCTTGAAGGATTTGTGTGTCTCCAAAAGCACTTGAGGTGGAAACACAAAAGAGTGTTCTGTGTCAAAATTGAAAAGATGCTTTTTCAATATTGAGTCCTAAGTGGTGGGAGGGAGTAACATTGTTAAAGATGGGGTTCTCTCCTTCCCAAAATTAAAAATAATGATTTACAATCAAGAAAATTAGAATAACTATACTAACAATCATAAACGTGAATTACGTTAATGATAATGTTCACATTATTTTTAATTCTGGGAAGGAGAGATATGGTCTCTCTTCTCGTAATGTAATAGGCCTGAGGAAGTAGGTAGATTAGGCCTTACGAAATATCGCCGTGTAGTGGAGGTTTTTATTTTTGTTATTAAAGAAGTGATTTAAAATATTAAGAAGAATTTATTCTTAGCTTATGTTACACTGGATATTTAAGTAGAATAAAAGAAACCTACCTCCATGATGATGGGATATACTTCCGCCATTAGCAAGAATCTCTTCACGTGCAAATGCCTATATTAATTAACAAGAAACAGACAATTTTAAATTTACATGTAAAGAATATATTTTAATTATAAAATTACCATTTGCTCACTTAATGAGGAGGAGACGGTTTAAGGCTTGATCTCGCAGAATTCAATTCTGTTACTTTGGAAATAAAATAATAATTTAGGAAACAGGCTTTTCCGCTGTTGTTTTTTTTTTTTTTTTTTTTCAAAACCATTTGCTAATGAAAAGTTTCTTTTACTATTTCTGTTCCCCAAATAAATAAGCATTACATTTGTTTGACTATTACAGCATTTATTTCAACTAATTGTTTATAAAGGGTAAGGCTAAATTTTATCTTTTCTTTTTATAACTGTGAATGATATCTATTAACCCTGTGTTTCACAGACAATTGTTTTAATTATATCTTTAAACAACAGATGACAGGACCTGTTCTTTCCTGAAGTAGTTTCAACTATTTGCCAGTAGGTGATTCCTTTGTTTAGGAAATATTCAACAATTTGGAATCTGATACCAACCACACTAATCTCATTGTACATTATTTGTATTCATTCTGCTAAATTCTGTTCAAAAATGGAGTTTCTAACTATAATTAACAGTTACTGAAGTTTATATTTAGTTTGAACATTTGTTAAAGTACTTTGGTCTCAGAGATCTACCACATTAACTATGTTCTAAAATCTCACCACATTTCCCCAGGGTTACTAAGTATTTACTAAAGGAACAATATCTAAGTCATGTTTAAACAAGCCATAAAGGTGGACGATCTATATCTTAATTTTAAAATAGTCAAATTTGACTAGTATCTGCTGACAGCTTAACTCAAAGGCATTGTATTTATTTACTCTTCTTTGTTCTTTAATATGTTGTGAAATTTTTAACGTGTGCTATTCATTTAAAATAAATAAAAAGACTGCTGTCGCACAAGTCTAAGAAACATTAATGGTTTAAAACATTAAAAAGATTAAAAACAAACTTTAATATCTAACTTGTTCTTTAATATCTTTGATGATCACTACAATTTTCTCAATAACTGTATCAAAGTTACGTATTTTTTTTTTTCAATAAGAAATAAAATAAAATTACAGAACAATTCAAACATTAGGATGATTGCATGTCAAGGGATTTGTCTCTACTTTGATATCATTAGGCTGAACCTAACTAGGGAAAAAACAACTGCATTTTTTGGACCAGTAGTTTTTTGTTTTTTTTTAACTGAATTTTCAAAATGGCGAAAACTACAAATTTTGAGTAAAACTCCTATTTATACCCAAATATTATTCTCAGCAAGAGTTCACTGGAGGCTATTTTAAAGCCCTTTTATTTTGATAGGTCATATTAGGCAATTTGCAAGAAAAAAATTGTTGAACACTTTATAAAATTTTCATTTTTCAAAATCTCAAAAGGCCATTTTATATTTTTCCAGACCACGGTTGCTCTTCTGTATCTCTTTCAACTGCAAAGTTCATTTTAAAA
>JAFIDM010000004.1:69290752-69314669 GCA_023159025.1 Thereuonema tuberculata
TTTTGACATCTTAACAATTACTGATATTACTCAAATTCAAACAATATTAAAAACTAATATTATTAGAATTTAATTTCATTTCCACAATATTTCCTGAAATTTTCAATTATTAACAATATATTACACAATACTAAACACAAATCAAATAGCACAATATTATTGGAATTAAATTTCACTGGAATTTAATTACATTTTCACAATTATTCCTGAAACTTTCAATTATAAATTTACTAATTTCCATGCCGTTCTGCTTTTTCTTATATTCAAAGTTATTTATAACATATGATTCTATAATGAATATAGAAATCATGTTTGATAACTGATATAATACCATCAATTTGGTATCTGGACTATATTGGTGGACTAAGCAGTGTTCTGCCCAATCCGAGAATTTAGGGTGGTTGTTTTTGTGAGAAATTCAATTTTTAATCCCTGATAAAATTAAATTAAAACTAACATCAAGGCTTTGAAATATTTATATTTTTTATTTTCATTAAAACCGAAAGTTAAGAGTATGTTCTTTTGTTGTGTGTAAGCACGTGAGAACAATGGATGTGTTGAACACAGCATGAACGCGGACGTTCAATTGTTAATGGTGAATCCTAGAGGATCGAAAAATGGCGTTACGATGAAAACCGAAATAGCAAGGATGCTAAGGTTTTGAAAATGGGAATCGGATGAGTTCCTTCCGATTGTGCTATAAATTAGTTTTGATTTTAAACTCATATTGTGTTCAGTAAAAGGCGGACGGCCTTGAGAATTAAATAAGTAAGGATTAATGGTAAAGTTAAATTAATTCTTAATAAACGGTTAGGCTCAAAAGATTGAATCTCGCAAATGAGAACTGGCAGACCAAAGTGGAATTATGCCAAGGTATTATCTTCAACGTTTGACTGGAATTGACAAGAAATCGATGGATTGTTGCTGAACTTTTGTAAGTAGATTTTCTATTTTACTTCACCCATCGAGAATTTGGAAATGGAGCCAACGTTAGAATTTCGAACACAAGAAAATGAAGTTTAGGACAAAGCGGAACGTATACTAATGAACATTAAAGATTAAACATTACCAACACATAAACATTTGTTCGTTGATTAAAGAAATAGTAAAGTTATTTATTTCAAGTAAAACCATTAATGCTAGGATTTATTAAAGTCAAGGAAATCGACTTATTACAAATGTTGGACTGAATCAACTAAAGTTAAAGAACTGTAAAGTTGAAAGGATTTAAGTATTTATACAGGAACATTTGTGTTTAATAGCAAGAGGTTTATTTTAAAGATTATTTCAACGAGGTCAAAGATAGTTCGATTGAAGTATTCAAGTTATGATTATAAACTGTTTAGAGTGTTTTGGTAAAGACAATAATACTAGAATGTTTAGTCAAGAAAGGATTGGAGAAATCAAGTTTACTTAAACATTCATATAATTAAGTAATATTATAGCACATACAGTGAACTTTATTTAAAGCCATCTCATACAAGTTAAAAGACAAATGTGATATAAGAAAGTTCTACGTGTTAATGAGTTTATACATTAAGATAAACTTCAGTAATTATCACACTAGATGAAAGTAGCCATTTATCAACGTTGTTAATTGAACAGTTGATGTTAAGAAAGATTTAAAGGAACTTTAAGCTTTAAAGTAAAGAACTTTCAGTGAACTTTCAGTGATTCATAGACTATTTGAAACAACTGTTTCACATCTTGTAAATATTTAATGAGTATAAAACAAGTTAAGTTTTTTATCAGTTTTGCTTTTCATTTTCTCCTTACTCTTAAAGACTTAATATGATCTGCTAAACCAGTACAGGCAAGTAAATAAATTAAAATGCCGTTTAGAAAATTTATTGTGTGGAACCTCAATGACAATTATATTCAATCTTTCCCACAGTTTTTATACGTGCTGACATGTTCTCGAAGCCTTTCCTTTAATGTCCTACCTGTGCTGCCGAAGTATATTTTGCTGCATTTATGACATTTTAATTTATATACTACACCCACCATATTCATGATATTCTTCTTTTTAAATTTTTACATCATCGATCCTAAATTCTTACTACCTATGAATAAATCATGGGATTCACATGGTATCTGAATTTCCTTGAATAAGTTATTGGAATTTTTATGATGTTCCTATACTTTTTTTTATTTCTACTTTTTTGTTAACAGCTCTTTTTCGAAATAACATTTACATACTTTGTTGATAAAAGTAATTGGATATTCATTATACAGTAATTTTTGTTTGATGCTTTGAATTTTGTTATTCCATCTACTCTAGTCCATGGTATTAATCTATCTATATAGCTCCAAATTATAGTTTTTTAACTTGAGTACTAGGCACTGAGGAAAAGTTTACCATTAATTTGCTTTGGTAGATTTTTCCTAATGTCAGTATTCAAGGGTGTTCCATTAGTAAGCATCAGATTAAGAAAAGCCAATTGTTCTTTTTCTTGTTTAAATTGTATTCTGTGATCAAGATTTTTAATATCTTTGTTAAATTACTGTGCTGATCCTTAACAACAGAATATCATCTCATACCAAAATATTCATAATTGTTTTGTTTAACCTTTCACTGTGGAATTAAATTTCACGGTCATTCCATATGAAAATTATCCATCAAAAAATCAAATTGATATTTTCTGCTTTTGAATGCTTTTTCAATATCTCCTGTAGTTAAGTATTCCTATCCAGCATTCTTTGATTCTTGCATTATAGAGAGATATTCGGACCCAGTCATTGGGGATGTGTCTGCTTCTAGCAGCATAACGAGAAATGTTTTCAATACTGTGCGTAAATCTGCTTTCCACACTCAATGGAAATAAAATTTCAGGCGGATATATCTGCACAAAGTGGATATATCCACCTGAAATTTTATTAAAGGGTTAAAGAGTATTTCCAAATTAATATCCTTTCGTGTTCTAATTTATCTATGAATAAGTTACATAGGCTACCTGAAATCGAGCTCCCCATTGGAAATCCCTTTACTTGGTGATACATAGAATGATTGAATTGAAGTGACAATTTTTACAAACCAACTCCAACAATTCCAGGGAAACTCTTTCATCCATTTTATACTCTTTTAACAGATCTTTGTTAAATTGTAATAGCTCATGATTTATATTTAGAGTTCTCCCTACTGGTATTGACCAGTATATTCCAGTGAATATAATTTAACCTTAAGCTTTTAATATCATTGAAAGTCTTTTTTATTAACCTTTCTTTAACGTGCGGAGTGAACTATCTAGGAACACAATTGACACGCACAATTTACGCAAAGGATTCACCCCCCGAGCTGTCATCGTGAAGAGACCGGGACGGACCGTTTCGCACTTGTTATGTGCTCATCAGCCAGCCAAACTCCACCGATAACATGCTCAGGAGGTGCGATACTTTAGCTATCCCGGCTCTTGCTCCCAAGAGCGGGACCACTCCCCAAAGAAATACAAAATAAAAATTAATAAAACGAGAAAATACAATACTTCCTTGGCCTGCAACTCGCAAAGCACAAAAGGAATTTAATAGCAGCATTAAATAAGAAATACGCTGTAAATAGAAATTATCAACCTTTCTTTAACGTGCGGAGTGAACTATCTAGATAGCTAAAGTATCGCACCTCCTGAGCATGTTATCGGTGGAGTTTGGCTGGCTGATGAGCACATAACAAGTGCGAAACGGTCCGTCCCAGTCTCTTCACGATGACAGCTCGGGGTGCGAATCCTTTGCGTTAATTGTGCATGTCAATTGTGTTCCTAGATCATTGAAAGTCCTAATTCTCTGTAATACATCTCTTAGAGTTCTTAAGTATCCCATTTTTATTGAACAACAGTATATTCTTTAAAACTTCATTATAGATTTTGGGCCTAGGTTGAAATACCAGTGTTACAATTTTTATCATCCATTAGAATCCAGATCCCAAAAAGACAGTATTATATCAATTATCAAACACGATTTCTAGATTCATTATAGAATCATGTGTTATAAATAACTTTGAATATAAGAAAAAGCAGAACGGCATGGAAATTAGTAAATTTATAATTGAAAATTTCAGAAAATATAAATGTAATTAAATTACAATGAAATTTGATTCCAATAATATTGTGTGAATCATCCCATTAATAGGCGAAAGTTGTACGGACTTTATTTGTAAATTTGTAGGTTTGTAATTTGAAATAACCAATCACAGTGCAGCGTTAGAACACGTCAGCAATGATGTCATGCCCATGTTGAAAGATGGCGTCTCTACTATTTTCTCCACTTCACAACAACGAATCGCGATTACACAATTATTATCAGCATATTGAGATTTTCTTTCCCACATAAATAAAGTTTACACTGAAATGCATAAAGTTCATGCGTCAAAATTTATCAGAGAGTTTGTAAAACCTCGGTTTTTACATAATTTCGGCTGTGTCGCCGCTTTCTCAATATTCAACAAGTAGGAGATAATGACGCTGCACGTGCCCTCATTGTTGTCAAGACAGGATTATTGGTATTGGCTGTTGGACATTTGTTATTGTTATTGTTGAAACTGGTAAATCAATTTTTTATTTTCTTTTATTTTTATTTTAACAACATTTGGCTCAGTCATTCAAATTACATGTGGGCTGTTGCGGAAATCATGGCTTTTAAAAAATGAGATTAGAACATCTTTTTCAATCTTGTGTTTTTCAAAAATCTCAGGATATTTCAAAAATGTGGCATTTGTTTTATTTCCGTTAATATTGCCTCAATTTCGACGAACCTATTCTTTTAAGGCAGAAGGTTGCCATTATGTTTTATAATGAGAAACCACTACTACGAAAGTGGTAAATCAATTTTTTTTTTATTTTTAATTTTAACAATATTATATTATTATTTTAACAAATAAGCCGATATTCAAATTACATATGGGCTGTTGTGGAAGTCATGGCTTCTAAAAAAATTAGCTTAGAACATCTTTTTCAATCTTGTGTTTTTAAAAAACGTGGAATTTTTTTATTTCCGTGAATATTTCACGGGTCGCAACTAGTTTTATTTATTACTAAATTCATCCTGAATAAAAAATAAACACAGTTTCCTGAAACTAATAATCTTCTTTTTTTTTTTTGAAAAAGAAAATCGATGAGGTTTTTGAAATATTGTGATGACGAAGGAATAAAGAGGATTATTAGTTTCAGAATTTCATTTATGTTTAGTATTGTGTAATATATTGTTAATAATTGAAAATTTGAGGAAATACTGTGGAAATAAAATTAAATTCTAATAATATTAATTTTTTTAATATTGTGCGAATTTGATTAATGTTAGTAATTAGTTAAGATGTCAAAAAGAATCTTTGTTTAAAACAATTTTTTATTATTGTTTGTAACAGGTTAGGAGGTCCACAAAAACCTCTGTTGTTACAACCTTTTAGTTTCAATGCAGGGAAGCTTCAAGAAGCAAAGGAAATTTTCTCTAAAAAACATTGCGTTAGAGTTGATCAGTGTAGTAAAGTTTTTAGTAATAAATAACCTATATCATGCATTGTGGAATTGTGAAATGAATATTATATTTAAGGCCAGTAACTATTAAATAAGGATGAAAGACAATTTCGCTTGAAATCCAAAGGAAGGTCACTGAATGGATAATATGATATTATAATATTTTAAAATCAACACATTGTTAATATTTAATAGATAACAAAGTTCTTCCAATTATTTACGCTATTTTTTTATGCGAACATTATTTTGTTAAATTATTTTCTTTTCTTTTAGATTACATTTTACATTTTTTTAATAAAATGCATCATTAAAGTGAATTATGGTGGTTGATTTTTAATTAATAATTAAAAAAAACTAAAAAAATGCTTATTTCTAATTATAAGCAAAACGTCATTATAAAATTAAATTTGATATATATTGATGTTTTCACAAACCATGCCTAACAGACAATAGGCAATTGATTCCAAAATGGCAATTTCACAATTATGGTAAATATCCTTTACAATATTCTATTTTAAAAATTGAATTAGTTCTCAACACATCACAATTGAAAAATGAATTTATATATACATTTAAAAATAGCACTAGTACTTTTGAAATGATCTACATTTGTTGTCAAGTGAATAAAATACAACAGATTTCAAAATTAAGAAGCCTGGAAAATTGGACGTGTGATATCGGACAGATCCATTGATGCATTGGGGATTGCTTGAAGTTGTCTTCTTGGGTCATCTCAAGTGTAGGGGGATACTAAAAACCCAAAACAATAAATAGATACAAAAACATTGATTTGAGTGAAATGATAAATAAGTAATTAAAATGTATTTATTCCATATGAGGTATCTGGGCTTGGCTGTCCTTGATCTTGTCACAGTCATCAACAGTGATTAGTCCTTCTTTCAATAAATTTCTGGCTATTTATCTCAGGGTTCTCCCCAAGGTCCACAAAAATCGGGACAAACTTGGATTCTACCCAGTCCAGTGAACTGTTCTAACTCAGCTATCAAAGTTTTGTCTATTATTATTTTGATTAAATTAAGTAAGTACAAAATAGTTTCTCACTTTGTCATTGCCAATAGCAGAGAATGTATTCAATTAATCAGGAATCTTACAATTATTCCTCAGTATGTATTATTTTTGCTAGATGTGGAAGCGTTGTTTACGTCCTTAACTTTTGATCTAATTTATAAATGCCTTAACTTTTTTAATGTTAAATAAGATTTAAAGATTTGTAAATGGAATCAAATTTATTGAAGCTTTCTACAAAATACAGGTTTTTAAGTTCAATAACAAGATCAACATCCAATCTAATGGATTATTTATGGCACTATCAGCTACGGCCATGATAGCTGAGACATGCATGAATTATATCGAAGAAAGTGCATACATGTGTTTTGATCTTGAGCAAATACACGTTCCTCTCTATGTCCTCCTTCTTTTATGCATGTGAAGGCCCCCCCCCCCCAAAAAAAAAATTCTAAATATAATGGAAAGTATGTATCCCAACATACACTAAAATAGGAAACGGATTTGTCCTTGATTTCTTTCCTAAATACTTGTATTACCAGAAAGCACGCAAGCTTTCAAATGGACATCTTTAGGAAGTCATCAATGATAATTCGGCATTTAAAATGAATCATCATCTACATGGTGGTCAATAGAGCTTTTTTCATATCAAGTTCTGAGCAAATTTTTATAGATGAGATTGACAAACTTATTCTTATCCAATGATTATTCACCATATCCTTCATTACTCCTAATATCACTAACTCCCTTGAACCCATATACAATCCCCCTCAAAGAAGTCCGAATTCTAATAAAATTTTTTATATCCATTCCACACCATCGTACCATTGTTTTAGCCCTCAGAAGAATTCTAAAAAACTTTAATGTTGCACTTACATCCCCCATCACTCAATCGGTAAACCATTTATTGTCTCACGACAAGGCTGGTGATTATGATGCTAATATAAAAGGTGTAATTTATGCAATCTCTTGTAATTAAGACACTTGCAGATAAATTGGTGAACACGCCAACTCCTTAAGCAGTGCAACATTCTTTAGCCATTAGGAATAAAGATTTTAATTATTTAACTGTGGGTCATTTTTGCTAATCACTTCTTGGACGTGGTCAATCTCAAAATTATATGTCGAGAGAAAAACGACTTTAAAGAAAATGTAAAGAATCTTTTTTCACATTACTAATGACAAAATAATGTTACAACGATAATTTATCGGTTTTCACTATTCTTCAATATGGTTTTTGCAAGTAAATTCGTTTTTATTTTAAATCCGGAATATTTACATGTTAATTACTTATTTATCATTCTGTTATTTTTTTATACTCAAATCAATGTTTTTGTATCTATTTATTGTTTTGGGTTTTTAGTATCCCCCTTCACTTGAGATGACCCAAGAAAACAACTTCAAGCAATCCCCAATACATCAATGCATTAGCCCAATATCACATGTTCAATTTTCCAGGCTTCTTAATTTTGAAATTGTTGTATTTTATTCACTTGACAACAAATGTAGATCGTTTCGAAAGTACTAGTGCTATTTTTAAATGTATATATAAATTCATTTTTCAATTGTGATGTGTTGAGAACTAATTCAATTTTTTATTTTATAAGTAACACATTAAATAATTACTTAACTATATAGATGTTCTACTTTTAGAAAGACACGTGTGCAAATAATTCTCGATTTAATTCTTCACTTTCACTGCCAAATTTTGCTTAAGATTGGTTGGCTTTTCATTCAAAGTAAGAATATTAAGTCATGGAAGAAAAAGGTTTACTCTAATGGAATCTAAAATCATGGAGCCTTTGCTCTACAGATCAGATGTTAGGAGAAATTATTTGATTTTACGTTTTAGTAAAAATACAATCTGAAGGCATTCAATTTTCATTTTCAACTTCATAAATTGTTCTGCAACATTTTGTCAAACTAACAGAACCCACAAATCTCAATCATAAAAATAACTGAGCAATAAAATATTCTTGTAAAAGCCTTGAATTTAATGTCCTTTGGATAAAATATCCATTCACAAAATGTCTTGAAACTACTTACCTATTCCAAGGAACAGAAGTTTCAAAAGATTCTGAAACAATGCTGTATTCAAATCCAAGATCCTGTAAAATAAATAACTTTTATTAAAACTGATAGAATTAAAAAATAGACAGACAAGACCTTTTTTAATTTCTTCATTTTAAAAAATTACAACCATATTTACAAGTGAAAAAAAAAAACAACAACAACATGAGTTTCATAATTTTAACTTTACAGTTCAATTATTTGAAATACAACTCAAAAGCATTCATTTCTACCTACCCTTATATAGGCAATGACAAAAGTTAACATGTATCCTCGACGGCCGTTTTCTTCTCCAGCAGGAAATCCCCTTTGAATGGAAAGGAGAGATAATTAACAACGTAGATTAATTAAATAAAAATAAAAATTGTATTTCTAAAAAATAAATATTTTCATTGTAATGTTCCTCCAAGACAAATTTTAAAAATCCTCAAATACAAACTGTCTATGTTTTCCACAATGTGCATAATTTATATGAAATAACATTTGCAACTGAGTATTCAATCCAATCCTAACCACAGATTATTATTTTCATGTTCTTTTCTGGCTTACATCCTTAATAATATGAATAGAATTTTAAATAATATCCCCTTTAATATAAGTAAAATGTTATTTTGTTTTCAGTACATTATTATTATAATAATAAAAAGAATTATTATAAAAAGTAAATATCATTTATTTTCCTTCAGCCTTTGTTTTTCTTTTTCCTTGTTATGTATTTTTTAATTATTTATATTAATTAAGTCAGAAAATAAAAGTTACAATTACAATTTATATAATTATATATAAATGATAATCCAAGAAATTTTTAATTAAATACTAATAACTGTTAATTTAGAAAAATAAATGTTAGAAAGAAGTGTTCACACATATCTAATGAAATTTAATTTTCAACATTCATTTAATTCATTGGGCCAATGGATTCACATGCAAAGTCTGCCTGTATGGATAAAGGGCTATTCGCAATACTCCATCTTCTGTTATGTTTCCATAACGTAATTGCTTAAGTGACGTAGTTATGTCTTCAGGGTCACAAGAATGGGGAACAATTACGTGAAATAAAAATCACATTTGACCATATATTTCTATTAATTTATATTCGAAAATTTACAATCCTAAAAATTTCAGATAATTGTTTCCCATTCTTGTGACCTTGAAGACATAACTCTGTCACTTAATCAATTACGTTACGGAAACATAACGGAAGATGGAGTATTGCGTTTAGCCCTTAAGCCTATATTTTCATGTTGGTCCAAATATAAGCATAAACTACATTAATATGAGAAGAGAGGGAACAAAGATTCAATACCAGATAGAAATAATCTATTGGAATATCTATTAACATTTTACTTTATTCTTCAATTCTAATCATAATACTATTGTAAGTCAGAAAAAAACATAAAAATAATGAAAGTACATTAACCTATGAAAAAACAAAAACAAGACAGAAAAAAAAAAAGCGAATTCAATCCAGGGAACTTGACCACGCAAATCACCATACAAGACATCACTGACAACCACAATTGCATTTCTAATACGAGGGTCATTCAATAAGTATTGCAAAACATTTTTTTTCCTCAAAGTAGATTTGTTTTATTACAGTTTTAAATACATCACCTTGTTCCTCAATTCTTTAGCTACAAAAACTATTTTTCAACATAATCTCTGTTCAAAGTCGATGGCCGTACGCCACCGAGATGTCAGAGCTTGTATGCCTTGATGGTACCACTCTACCGGTCTGCGTCTCGGCCAACTTCATATTACATCAAGAACTTCCTGATCATTGCCATATCGCTTCCTGTGGATTGCATCCTTTTAGAGGTCCGAATAGGTAGAAGTTCCAAGGTGCGAGATCAGGGCTGTAGGATGGATGAGGGAGAACAGTCCAAGTGAAGTTTTGTGATCGCCTCTCGAATATACAGACTTTGAGTGTGGTCTGGAGTTGTTGTGGAGTTTCTTAAGAGTCTTCTAATTGGCTTTTGAGTTGCAGGAGTCAGATCTGTGTGTGGGAAATCAGACAGCTTCCCTTTTCCTTCTTCTTCTGACGACAGACGATTTGCAGTGCTTTTATCAATTGTCTGTGTAGATGTAAGCGCTTCTGAGTATTTATCACGGTCTCCTGTTCCGCCAAAAGAAATACAATAACTGCTTTTTGTTTGGAATGCACCTCATTCACAGACGCCATCTTGAACGCTACCTACAGTGCTGCTGCACAGCAGAGAATGATGAAACAATTTGAGAAACAGTGGGAATGTTTGAAAATTCTGTACACAAAATTTCATGTTTTTTGAACAAATATTAGCCGAGAACAAAAATGTGTTGCATTACTTATTGAACAACCCTCGTATTTTAAGATAATACTGTAAATCCAATGAAAAAAATCAACTATCTCGAAAACTGAGGAGTGTTAGCTTCCAAACCATATAAAGTTTTGAAGTAATTCATATGTACTTTCATCTTACAAAAGGACACCAAATTCAGAGGTATACAGGGTGTAAGTGAATTTATCAATTTTTATCATCTGCCTTTGCTCGTTTCTTCGTCATCCAAATCACTTTCTGAGCAAATGTTTTGTCATTCTTTTTAGTTTCTAATATTTTCAATGTTTTTCAATAAAATCTCCATGGTTCATTCAGAAAGCATGTTAGCAACTGATAGGCAATCCATGTTATCAATCATGTTGCAATGTAATTAAGGAGCATTAGACTGAAATGAGATAAGCAGAAGCCACACCCAAGCAATGCCTGTAAATTAAGACAGCAAATTAATGTAAAATTTGTGAAATTATGTCCTGACCTATTATTACCCAAAACAATACAACAACATTAAATATTAATCTAATAAAGAATTAATAGACCAAAAACAAAATTTTTAAATAATCAAAATAGCAATCTTACCCAAACTTGGTTGCAATGTCATAGACTTTACTTTCTTGAAGAGATACTTGCTGCAAAGAGTTAAAATGACTTACTTAGAAAATAATAAATTTGATAAAAATTAATACTCATCTAAAATTGTAAAAAAAGGATTTTATTTGTACGAAGGGCAGAGGAAAATTAAGAAATAAAACTTTCCTGTCATCAAAAATAAATTAAATAAATTATTTTTATTAATGTTTGTATCCAATAAAAAAAAAGAGGAAGAAAACACTGATGACAGTGCTGATTAAAAGAAGCACAAAGTGAGGCATCGTCAGTAACAATTGAAGTTTGTTTTATGTCTGTCTGTGCCACTGCTGCTGCCACAAGATTTTCCAACAAGTCAGAGTAATCAAGCAGCAGTGAAAGAAGAGTCATTTAGTTCTTTGCCAATAATTCTCATGTGATCAGGAAACCAACAAACTATGACAGCGCTGTTTAACATGAATAAAACAACAAGGTGATACTTCAAGGTGTGACTATATAGTGTCTGCAGAATG
Organism: Thereuonema tuberculata; assembly: GCA_023159025.1. NCBI lineage: Eukaryota > Metazoa > Arthropoda > Chilopoda > Scutigeromorpha > Scutigeridae > Thereuonema > Thereuonema tuberculata. The sequence continues at coordinate 69,302,726 of JAFIDM010000004.1, forward strand.
GCTGTAAATCAGAATTTTCTAAAGCTTTTCTTTGACTGTCTATTTTATAGTCATAAAAATGCTATAGACTTCGCTAGAAAGACTGAAACTTCACAAGGACGATGAATGGCAATACTTTAAATCCATCTGTTTAAAAGGTTGTACAATCTAAATAGCATGATTCATGTTCGTGATGCAGAGATTGAAGGACTATCTTTGCTTTCCTGTATTTACGAAATGAAAAATCACAGTTTGGCATTTTGTATTTCCAGTCAGTGGTGAATCAGGTAGAGCTGCAATTTTTAGATCTATGAGTTGAAATATATCTGTGAAGTGTGTCTTCAATCGATGTCCAAATGGACATTTCCTAAGCTTTGGTAGGGTCTCACTCCCGGGAGGAGAGAATAGCCTTTTACGTCTGTCATTAAGGGTAAAACTGACTGATGAGTCCTAACAAAGATGAAATAGCTGTCCCAGATTCCCATTGATGATACCTCAAGATATTAAAGCAAACTACAGTGCATTGTCTATATTCCTTCTTTTTTTTCAATAATTATTTAAATTTCTGCTAACTTTACCAGGTTTTGAAATAGAATAATGATGGCCTCAATCCAAAAATCTGGCAATAATACGAGCCAAATATTTATTAAAGATAGCAACAATGACTTCTAAGCATGCAAAGGAGATATTGCAGCATTTTAAAATGCCATCTGCATGTAAGGGCCAGAATTACCATTTTGTAGAAGAACAAATAAGGATTCATCTACTGCTTCTCAACTGGTGAGAAAATTATGAGAATGAATCAACACTTGACAAATGCTCGTATCTAGAATAAATTCTAAGTATCAAATAATAGGAATTACATAGTTCTGTTTCATTCTAACAATTAAGGTTTTAATAAAGTTTTAATTCTCAATCAAGTCCCATTAAATAAATATTAACTAAAAAGGATATCTTATATTTAAAAATGTTATTTTGGTAAATCTCAGATGTTCTCCAAAGGATTCTGTGATAGCAAAAAAAAAAAAAGTTTGGTGTACCTTAGGATTTCTGCTATTACAAAAGTTTGCGGTTCAGCAAAAAAGGTTGAGAAACACTGATCTAATTTAAAGAGACTAATGTATATTTCTCCATTCGAAAATGTTACTCTTAGTAGTATGGTTTCATTCTATTCTTTGATGGCTTGAACTTCTGGATATGTGTTGGTTCAACTATAATTATGAGCAAACGTTTGTCCAAGTGCTTTCACTTGATCACAGGAATTGCCAATTTGAACGCTTTAAGAATTGGCAAACTTGAAGAAGAACTGAAATTTTGCTCTTTTATAACCTCCACAGCTTTTTTTTGATGAAATTTTACTAATTAAGAAACAAAAAAAATTCTTAATTCCAGGAATCTTGATGCAGTTCACTGAAGAAGCTCTTTTTGCTGAAAGATTCACTGAATAGAAACAGAAAATATTCCAGGCGTTCTGTTATGATGTAGAAGGGGGTCTCATGATTTAGGATAGAGTGGTAAATGTGGCCTCCCAATAAAATAGAAAAATGATTGAAAAGGTGGATCCATCTGTGAAGAAGATCTGATTTGACTTCCACATAAGATACAGAATCATGTCTTATACATATGGTGTAAGGGATAAAAATACAATTAGGACTGATTTCAGCTGGTTTTTATCCAAACCAGCTTTCAGTTTCATTTTTCAATTAACATTTTGTTTCAATTTAGATTAGATTACAGGTGAAATAGTTTCTAATGTTCCTAACACTGCAAATGGACTACTGTATTTTCTATAGAAAGGTTTAGTATTCATTTCACTAAATTTTTCCCAGGTAGTCTTTGGGGCAGAGGCATCACAAGACACCAGATTTAATCAACATTTTTATAAAAAGGTTATATTATTTTTTGTTTTGTTTTTTTCTAATGAATAAATGTTTGTCAAAATTACTTCTCTTTGGCTGGTCAATCTTTTCCCAGACATATCAAAATATATTTTATTTCAATTTCATTTCATACTTGTTAGGAAAAAACCAGAATAATGAATTACAATAATAAAATCAAATAAAACATGGTTTCGTTTTTTTATAAGCTAGCATTAATAAAAATATTTTTATTAGTTACTGAACTTAGTGTCATATTTTATTAAACACAGATATCTTTGTATGTTAAAATAATATTTCAAACTAATCAAATGCTATTCAGTTCAGATCAGTGACTAATGGAGAGTGGCTCCATTTTAAAAGGAATTAAGTTTTGTAAAATAAGTTTTTGTTTATTGTTATTATTTATTCTTTGAATAATAATTTTCATTTTATTTTTAATATTATATACTATTTTTTAATTTTAGAAATCTGATCCATTCCAAATCAACGAGACCAAATGGAGGAAGTAAAGCTCTTCCAATGATTCATTGTCATCAGTTGATAGAAGAAGAAGAAGGTGATAAAGAATTAGAAACAAGTGAAAATAACAAAATTAGAAGCAGAAGAAATTGTTGGCATTGAAAGTGATTCTAGTCATGATTCAGTCAATAAGACGCTCGAGAGAGAGAATTTTTTTTTTTTCTGATGTTTCATTTTGGAAGATAACAGTTCAAGATCATTTTCGAATTAAAGAGGAAGTATTTCTTTCCAAAACAAAGATGGAACTTTTAGTTTTGTGAAAAGAAAAGATGCAAAAGCAAAAGGCAATAGAGGCCAGCTTTCTACAGACTGCCTTTACAAAGTGATGCCAAACGGAGAAAAAATTCTGCATTCATGGATGGTCTACCCACATGTCAGTGAAAATTTATTCTATTTTTTTTTGTCGATTGTTTGCTGTCAATATTACAGTTACGTCTTCCAAATTTGTGACTGGTTTTCAGAAATGATGGAAAGTTGAACCGAAAATTACATGAACAGGAAGAATCCCAAAGTCATCTACGTTGTCTAGAAAAATGGAAAATACTGACAATAAGATTGAAAACTCACAAAACCATTGACACCAAAACTATTTCTTTTATGGAAAAAGAGAAGAAACACTGGAGGGACATAATTATTACGTTGTTTCTTACTAAACAAAATTTGTCAAATGAATCTTCTTTAAATATGGAGTCAAAATAGGAAACAACCAATAAAGCTAAAATATCAGTCTCTTATCTTGCACCAAAATCTCAAAAGGAATTAAAAGAGAAGTGATGCCGGACTCACTTTGCAAGAAGAAAACAAGAGAGCAATGTTTGAATGCATTGATCACCTTTCATTGTGAACTTAAAATAAGGTCAAAAGCCACTAAAAGAATAGCAGACATGTTTGAGTGTATTCAAACGAAGTATTTCATATCTGAATCTGTCAATGAAGATCTAAAGTTGTCCATTTCAAAACTGACTACATTCTATGATAAGATATCCAAGAGTGACCTTTTATTGGAAATACAGAGGCTAATAATGCATCTGAAAGCATTGGAGGGACAGTTACCTCTCCAATATTTTTAGTAAAAAAAAAAAAGAGAGAAATATCTGTTGACAAGCATTATTGACTTTTGAACTAACAAATTTCTCATGAATTAAATTATCTTCAGTGCTAATTTAAAATATTTTAAGGTTTGAGAGTGATTAGATTTTTTGCTCCCACCTCCAATCAAAATGCTGAAATGCCGCTTATGTCTGAAAGCACCAGAAAATGATTTGGAAATAGCCAACAATTGAACTACATTAGATGTTTTAACTTTCATTGCCGAATGGAACTTTATAGAAACTCTACCACTGCTTCCTCTTAGTTTAAGGTTATTTCTTACTATTTGTGTATTTGTTGCTTCATGCAAGAGAAGCTTTTCCAAAATGAAACTCAACAAAAGCTATTTATGGTCTTCAATGGGACACTTTCAGATCTTATCAATACAAAGTGAATCTGCAAAAAGTAATGATTCTGATTCTGAAATATGTATGATCGTATTTTTGATGAATTTGAGCTTTAAAAGTTGGAAAAGGGAAATTCTAAAAAGTGTTTTGTATTTATCTGTTCAATTTATATTTTATATATTTATATATTTATTGGCACAAATTATAATTCCAAGAAAAATAGGAGTAGAAAGAATCTTTATATAGCCAAATGTATTAGGCCTTTCTCTACATAATACATAGTTGTTTTTTTATTTTTTTGTTATATATACTATACATTCTATGTACTTGTTTATTTTCATTTTTCCTAATTGTGTTAGTATTTTGTATTTTATACAACAGTTTGTCTGTTGTACAAACCTAATGTATTACTTTAGTATTAAAATATCCAAAAGTTTAATTACACAAGCCTGCAAAATTCAGGTCAATAAAAATTGTCTATAATACTTTGACTGATTTTTATGTTTTTTTTGGTTTTGCTGATTTCAAAAATGACCTCTATTTTTCCATATCACGTCAGAATATTTTACAAAATGCATGTGATGATTTGGGAAAAATTGCATATTTATCAGTATTTTATTTAAAATATATATATTTAAAAAAGATAAAAATACTGTTAATTACAAAATTATAAAAAAAATATTCTCAACACTTTATTGAATTGCTTGTAATGTCTCTTCAAAGCTCCTTTTTCTATTTTTTCTTTTATGCGATGTAGCAATCATGTTGACGTTCCACGATATCTTAATGGAATCTTTGTTATTCACTTGAGAATGAAGTCCAATGGGAAATCACAAAGTGTATTTCCAAGCTCATGGAACTTTCAATTTTGCAAGCATATTTTCTACAACATACTTAAAGTTGGGGATCTTTATAGTTCCCAAGAAATTTTGTTACAACTTCTTTAAATGCTTTCTATCCTTCTTTTTAACTGATGAGTAAACTGATTTTTTTCCTTGATTTGAAGCTATAAAATGTATGAACCTACTCTTAAAACAATCAATTTTCCTTTTCAATCGAATAAAAATAAATGTTAATCTGGGAATGAGGAAAATTAAGTCAATTATAAAAATATAATAAAACCTCAATATAGCGCTCCCGCTTTCAGCAATATCCCGTTCTTTACGCTCCCTTTATACGGTCCCTAGACGTTTTCTATGTACAATAAAACATGGATATAGCACTGTCCCGCTTATTACGCTTTTAGATCATGGTCCCTTGATGAGCGCAATAACAGGCTTCTACTGTATCATCCTCTTTTAAAGTGCATTATGAAAGTAAAATTATGGAACCATCTTATAAGTGGCTACCATAAGAAATATCACTTTGAAGGCTTTGTTGAACAGTTAATGAGATAATCTACAATTGTTTTTTGTTTAAAATCTGGTTTAAAACATTTAAGTCTGTAAATTTCACACAAAATTAAAATATTTAAAGGAATTACCTCAAAAGTTCCTTCAAATAACAAAGTCATGACGCACATCTTAGTTACATCAAAACCTTTAATTTTGGTTAAATAAATTTTTTTAATTCCATCAAGAAACTGAGTCAGAAAAGAATTTCCTCCTGGCTTGAGAGCATGACCTGAAAAGAAATATATTCAAAGGAATCAGTTAGGAATCGATTCACACAAGGATTCCTACTTGCAAATGACTTAGAATTAAAAAGATAAAACTTAGGTCTACTTTTACTACACCTTGTATAGCAAAACATAACATTCAGTGCTAATATGATTATTATACCAAGTCTCCATCTCCACATTCAACAAATGATCAGTTTTCTTTGTCTTATTTGTGGAAACAACTATGTTGAGGAGGAGAGAAGAAGTTAAATGAGAAAAAAGTAAACAGATTCTATATTATATTAACATTACTAACTCAAATATTTTAATATAGAATTTATTCAAATGAAGTAAATGAAGAAAGGATAATATGCAAAGGTAGTTTGAAATGACTAACTAGCAAAGAAACTATCAAAGACATGGAAGAAAAGGAAGAAAGATTCCATATCTAAAAGATCCAGAAATTGCTGTCAAAGGAGGACACCAAGGAATTTTTCCAAAGTTCAATGGAATCCTCTAAGAGAACGTCAGGACCAGCTACAGGAGAAGAAAGTAAATGAAAAGAAGCAAAGAAGAAACATCTGTAAAAAAGCCAAGAAAGAAGGAATTCAGAATGGAAATGGAACTAATAGGAGGAATTGAAGGAGGCAAAAGATCATAAATGAAGACGGAAATAAAAAGACTAGAAAAGTATGTAAAGATTACTAGGTAAAATACAAAGAGGCTCATCAGCTAGCAAATAAATAATAATACGGTTGATATGAGGAAAACAATAAAGTGTATCTCAGCTCTTCCTCCTATGTTAAGTGAAGATTACAAGAAAGAAGAAAAAAAAATCCAATCAGTATCAGACACAGACTGAAGTTCCAGTAAATCAGATCGCTACAGGAGTAAGAAACCGGGGCAACAAACTGTCTCATGACGGAAATCCCTTCAAAAAACTAACAAACCATATTCTGTTTAGAAAACATGAAAGCCATGAAATACTACTATGAATCAAATCTTACAAAAAAAAGGTTATCAAAAGTGTATTATGAAATTTCAAACAAAAATCCCCAAACTCAACAAGTTATGAACAGCAACTGCTGGATCAAAGATGATTTTTAACATGAAGCAAGGCCGCGTGGTTGGCGTTGTTGTTAAGACAGTGGCCTCTCACCTCTGAGTACCGAGGTTCGATTCTCATGTCGGTTTCGTGATGGTGGACGATTCGTGCTGGGCAAGTTTTGTTGGGGTTCTCCCGTTTCCTCTGAACTTCTCCCACCGTACTTTCTCAGTTTTTCTCTCAGTCTGTCCTTATTTCCGTGGGATAGTACAATAGACCAACGGTTGCGATGCTCGGCTTCCCTGCCACCCACACTCACCATACACACACAACATGAAGCAAAATTTTTGCTAAAGCTGAACTTGACAAACTAAAACAGAAGTTAAAAATGAGATCAAAAAGTCAAAAAAAGTGAAATCAACCCTTTCTGTAATAGATGTGGCCGATGTTATTAAGCTTAGTGAAACACCAACACAACTCTGAGTAATCAACATAATAGGATGATACATTCAATTAAGTCTCCAGTGATTAAAAGACTTATTTTTTTAATAATGAATCAGAAATGATTACCACTGCTAAAACAAAAGCATCAATTAGATACTAATTAGTTCTAGAAAATATTGTTACAATTTAAGAGCAATTCTTAACCCAATACTGCTGTAGTAGATAAAAAAAGAATTGGATCATAAAATAAAAAGCACATATAAACAGGAAGTTTCCCTTGAATCAAAGATCAATAAGCGTCAATTGAATGGCTCTTAAACAAGGAAGGAACCAGAAGGACATAAAACAATTAACAACAAATAAAAACAAGAATTAGTGCTACGTCAAAGAAAATTGTTCAATATGAAAGTAGAGTTAACCAATTCAGAAAAAAAAGTAGTTTAATACAAACCAACATCTGCTTTTTTTTTTTTTTTTTTCCGAAACTTGAATAAAAATGCATAATGTGACTTTAGATCCCCAACAAAGAGGAAACAGTAAAATTTTGGAAGCTGCTTTGAAACCTTTTGAACCTAAACGATTATAACAAAAATCCAAAATAGATTAAAGATGAAAATGTTGAAGACAGCTTTGCAAAGTTTATATACAAGAATTATAATAACAGAAATAATACAGAAACAGATGGAATTGATGAATTACATAGGCTTTGATTAGCCTTCACACACAATTAACATTTCCTACAGACAGATACCACTGAACAATGGATGACAAAAGGGAAAACGATATGATAATGAAACATAAAGAAAAGCACTTTAGCTAGCAATTATCGGCCAATAACCTGCTTACCTACTACATTCAAGTTGCTGATAGGTCTCTTGGCATTTGAACATTTAAGCAAAAGTCAGCATTCCCTAGAGAACAAAAAAGCAATTTCAGGAACTCAAGAGGAACAGACCAATTGCTTATCAACAAAATGATTATTAAAACTGAAAAAAACAAACAAAAACAAAACAAGTAAATTACACATGGCATGGCTCAACTATAAGAAAGCATTTGATTCTTTACCCCAAAGCTTCCTTGCAAAAATGCTTAGAATGTTGTGAGTTAATCAGAACCTTACAAAGTTCCTTAAAAGGAAAAACTTAATTTTGTATTTGGACAAGATCTATGACAGGTGAAAATCAAAAGAGGAATTTTCAGATTCATTGTCACTGTTATCGACAATAATTCTAAACAGAGCCTTGGATATGAATCATCAAAGCAAATTTCACATCTTAAATATGAATGACTTAGAAAATCATTCAAAGAAATTATTCACAACAGTTAAAATTTTCAGTGAAGAATCTCTATTGGATTTTCGATCAGTTCTCCACGAGTAAAAGGAAATTCACTGACAACAGAAGATAATGAAACAATAAAAAGTTTCATTAAAAATGAATCAGACAAACATTTGGACAGTCTCCTGATGACCTTCACAGGGAAGTTAAATTAGTATCAAATATGGTAAGAAAAAATTTTGAAATCCAGATTGAATGGAGGCATTGCAATAAAGATTGTTGATCTAGTCTAGTTCTTAGATAAAGAAGGACACAAATAAACTTACTCGATCTGGATTGAAAAACCAAAAAATTAAGGACTATTATCATGCTTTGAATGCTAGACTGCATCTCTCTAGGAAATTTGATGGTTTAACAAATAAACAGTAAAGGAAGGAAAAGTGTGATTTAAGTGATTATATCAAAGCAAATACTGAGAAACTGCTGATAGTTTCTAATGAAAATGTTTTGATTTTGAGTGTAATGATTATTTATCAGAGACAAAAAGATAAAGCAAAAAGGTTAGAAAATTGACAATGCAAAGTATTACATTGTCTGTACCTTAAACTTATTGAAAGAAAATGTGATCCTTGTCTTACTTGGCTGACAGAGACCAATTATGAAACTATTACTGAATCCTGTAGCAACAATGATGAGCTAGAAATTAATTGCAACCCCAAAAGAAAACGAAATCTTAAAAAGTATAAAAGATATCAAAACAAGAAACGTACAAAGACCAGATGAATATTAAACCAGAGATATCAGCTGCTCAAATAGTTACTAAAACTTTATGTCCCTTTCTTTCAGACAATTTTCTCAAAAAGGAATCCTTTACCCCCCCCCCCCCCCAAAAAGTGACTTGACTTAATCATTGGAGATGGATTAGATTACTTTCCATAATTGGAATCTTAGAATTAAAAAAGAGAACTAATCCAAAACTTCCCAAGAACAAGCTCACCTTAGTGAAACAAGATCCTGTGTCAATCAAATAAATATCTCAAGAATCCTCCTAGAATAGGCAGCTGAATCTCAGTCAACAACATGTGTAGCATTTGAAGAATTTGAAAACGCTTTCGATTGTGTAGAGAATGAATTTGGGAAACTATGAAGAATTATGGCATTCCAACTGAAATTATTAACTTAAACAAACTCTACATATTGAGTAGAAGTAAACAGGCATCGAAACAATCATCACAAAATAGGAGTCAGACAAGACTGTTGCCTATCTCCCATTCTTTTTCTCATGGTGTTCGATTTATGAAAAAAGTGACAGAACATAAGAGTATTATCATGGAAAACGATAGAAATACTAGAAAATTTTGAATGATCTACGTCTCTTTTGAAAAAAAATTTAAAATATAGATTTAAAAATAAACGATTTTTCTGAACTGGCAAAGAGAACTAGACTCAGAATAAATGCCAACGAAACACAAACATATTAGAAACATACAAACACAAGATGTCAAGACATTTGCATACCTTGGGAATATTGTAATAAAAGATGTGGGAACTGAAGCAGATATTAAAAATAAATAAAGCAAAGGACATGACTTATCTGTAAACATATTGAAAATAATAGTAAGTTAAAAATATTCAATAGTAATGTAAAGTCAGTCCTATTGTGAAAGGACTAATAACATTTGCGTCAACATTCAGAAGTTTTCTCCAATGAAAGATCATGGGAGGACAGAAACTTATCAATTAAAAAACCCAAATGAAATTGATAAGGCAAACACTTAGAAAATCTCCACCTGATAACTAATAAAATGACAAACAGTTGCAGCCGATGGAAGGAAAAAGAAGGCAACAAGTAAAAATTTCAACTCGATGGCAAAGCTTTACAAAGGCTGCACCTGTGTCAAGTAGGTTAATTTCTTTTCAAATAAAGTTGGTTTGTGTTCTATATAATTATCGTTTATATTAGGGAATAGTCAAAATTTAATCTTTTTTTTTTTTTAAATTATAGTTACTGGTGTTCCTATTCCATTTACTGTTTATGACTAAATTGTGGATAGGATGTTCAAATACCTCTGGCTGTCAAATGTTCTATCACGAAGAGTCTTGACTTTCTGCATTTCCTGACCTAATGTTATTTTCAAGAGTAAGTTTAACTATTTTTATTGTTTTGAGGAAATTTATTTTATACCTAAAAAAATATAATAATGAACAAAAAGAATTCTCATCATTTTTCACAATAAATTTACCTGTCAAAGTATTCATAGTCAGAAGATTCTATAAGACGATCCAATACAAGTAACTCTTAATCCTTTAGATCCTCCTTTTCTTTTGCTTTACTGGTATTGAACTACTGTAAGCTTTGTTGACTTTAGGCTTCAAAATATTTAAGTACTTTTACTCAATGTTATATCAACCTAAACTTCATTCATGTTATGTAACAGCATAATCTCTCCTTACTTTTTGTTTTGCAAGATTTGAAATTATTTGTACTACTTGGTTGCACAACTTGTATATCACCAAAAATCAATGCCGTTTTGTGAAGTGAAAGTGCTTCAGCACTCAACCTTTTTTAAGATATTTGGCATTGTTTTCATCGACTTTCAAGTATTAACTTCCTGTTGTTCAATTTGAGAAAGTGTTGGTCGGGAAATATGTGCCTGCAGTTGGACTAGAGTTCGCAAGACATGATGCAGGGAGGGGATTTTTTTTTTTTAATCTTTCTTTATGTTATGAATATCAGATAGTAGAGTAATATACAATTAGAAATAATTAATATTCTCATTGACATTTTTTTTTATTAGAAATATTTTAATTTATTCAAAATAAAAATTAGACACATAAATTGATGGAAAACAATTCTAAAATATACATTTGTAATTTAACAGCACAATATATACATAAATGACTCTTTTTTCTTTCTTTTTTTTAGTATTAATTTTATAAATTCTACCGACTGAGATATTTATTCTGATAATTGTTATTCCATATATAAACATACAAATTAACTAAACTTTTTTCTTTTAAATTCTTATCTATTCTCTGTTCTATGCTAATATACTTTTCTCTGGTGCTTTGTAATAATATTATTATAATATTTGAACCATTAAAATTTATAGATAACAGTTCTAAGATTGGTTTAAATTACCAAAATCCCCATTATTTTTAATTCAATTTTTTAGAATAATTTTGACGGAATAAAAGCTTTTTATTTTTCAGAATAAATCCATCACAAGTGAACTTTTCAATTTGTGATCAGTTTCAAAGATATGTATCAAAGTCCTTTTCTGAGATCTATCAACACATCAACCTTTTTAAATAAAAATAATTATACTAACTTATCAACTGTACAACAAAAACCATTAAATTATAATTTTGTTGGTTAAGTGTTATGTATAAAACACGCACATAAAAAATTAATTTTTCTAACTTAAATTAGAATTAAAAAATTTAATTAGAAAAATTAAAAGTGGAATAACAATTATCAGAATAAATATCTCAATCGGTAGAATTTATAAAATTAATATTAAAAAAGAAAAAAAAGAAAAAAGAATCATTTATGTATATATTGTACTGTTAAATTACAAATGTATATTTTAGAATTGTTTTCCAAAAAAAAAGAAAGCAAAGGAAGAAAGAAATGAAATGAAAAAGAAGAAAACGTTGCTTGTAGCAGAACTGAATTCCCTGTGGCTCCTCAGATCTCCAGTCTGATTCCTTTGGTCTCCAGTCTGATTCCTCAGATCTCCAGTCTGATTCCTCAGATCTCC
>JAFIDM010000004.1:69333035-69355513 GCA_023159025.1 Thereuonema tuberculata
ATAAACTAATTTAATAAAAGAGAAATAATATATAATATTTTGTTTAGAGTTTGTTTGATATTTTTTAGATATTTGAACTTTTGTTAACTATAAAAATATTAAAATTTTAGTTATGTAATTTAAAAGAAATAACAAAAAAAAAAATTGTCTTTCAAAAATGTAATTCTAATGAATATTTTATGTTGTAGGAAATATTCCATTTCCTTTGTATGTGTTTCTCCATATGGCACCTCTTTAAATTTAGGAACTGTAATAGTTATAAAATTTGATGAATAGATAGGTGTCACTAAGGGAATCATACAAACTGTTGGGTCCTGAGAAGGTGGGAGTGAATGATATTGATAGATGATTTCTTCCTATTAAGTTTGTTGTATCTATGACTTTTATTTAATCTATTCATTCTTAAGAAAACCTAATAGAAAGAAAGCATATGTCAATATGGCCTATCTATAATAATACTACTGATTTACACTATTCCTGTACATCAGCACTTCTCCTTTTTTGCTTCATGGCACATATATATTTTCATTAAATCTTGCATTACATCGTACTTTTTCATTTATTACAGATAATAGAATCCTCGCTTGATTCACAGCTGAATCTACTTTAAACACTAACATTATTTTAAAGCTGATTTAAATGAGTATTAATGATTTCATTAGAATAAACAGAATGTAATTCAAATTTCTATTTGCCCAGATTATTTCATGTCTAGTATGTTAACAGAATTTAGCAGTGTATTAAGCTAAATGCTTCTTACAGATTCTCCGTTTAGAATGTTCTTTTGGTTGAGAAGCTCAAAAAAAGAAAGAAAAAATATTACAATTAAGAAACCAAAGAAAAATGTATGTAATGCTAACTATAAACTAATGGCATATTATAAATATAATTACAAATAAAAATCATGACGTTAAATCTAATAAAAACTTAAAAAAATTACCTAAAAAAAAAAAAAAAAAAAGAATAGAAAATGTTTTAAATAAAAATGGAAAATACTTTCATAAATTTAGGAAACATTTCAAAGTTATAAGACTGTGGAACTAACATGTTTCTAAACAGTGAACTTACCGCAAATGTCTAACTTATTGCTACTAATAATAATGTAATTATTATTTAAAAAATAAAAGCAGTAAATGAAAACTGTGGCATCATTTATATTTTAAAAGAAAGTAATTTTAAACTTGATTTTTTTACTTAAAAAAAAATAAGTTTTAGTAAAACACATTTCTGAAAATTTATGTTCAATTGTGAATTTATGTCCCATTAATAGTTAATCATGGGTAGAATATGGAAAGTTAAAGAAGAATAAAACACACTGTAATGATCTCTTTACATAGTTTACTATTCTTCCCGGTAAACCCTTCACCAATTCTCTTTTCCTTCTAATCTCCCAGGGTCCTTTTTTCCTCAGATGTTCACCCTATTTTATGCCACCATATATCACGCCAGAAAAATAAATATAAAAGGACAAATTCTTAAAATGAAAATACAAACTCATTTTAGAAGAAAGTAAACTCAAAAACAGACATAGGAAAACAGATATATTTGTGCAAAGGAATATTTTTGAATCTACTGTTGACACATTATCAATTGTTAATCCATACTGTTTTTATTTCTACTTTTTTTGATTACTGTTGATTATCCAAAACATTCTTATTACAATTACATGAAGTAATGTTTCCTAAATTTACGAAAGTAATTTCCATTTTTATTTAAAACATTTTCTATTCATCTATTTTTTTGCTAATTTCTTTAAGTTATTATTCAATTTATTGCCATTATTTTTATTTGTAATTATATTTATAATATGCCAATAGTTTACAGTTAACATTACATAAATTTTTCTTCAATTTTTTAATTGCAATATTTTTTTTTGTGTGTGTAAAATCACTTTCTTTTAAAATACAAACGTGACCACACTTTTCAGTTACTGCTTTTATTTTATAAACAGCGATTATATTATTATTATTTTATGATGTCATGCTTGACTCGCAAAGAGTGATGACATCACATTACTATTTCTTGTGGCTTTAGCATTTTTTTTACACCCTTCCAGTGCCTATTAGCAGCTAAAATTTGGAATACAATGACTACTTGCGATCCTGAATAAATGATAAAAATTTCAAGGGAGGTTTCGACCTGTCAAAATTTTAATTTTAAAATCACTTCAGCAATGCATCAAATTGTTTCAATTTATTATCATAACCTAGTGTAGAATGTGCTCTATCCAATATCATTATGAGTGAATGAAATCTCTCTTTGCATCAGCCAGTACCATTTATTAAAGGGATTCCTGCACAATTATGATATCTAAAATAGACTGTTTTGTAGATATGTTTTAAATGAAACACAAACTAACACAAATTATAATAGCCCTTGGAGCACTAATAATAAAAAGTGGGAATTAGGTCACTTTACCTTTTGATACATACACCTTATATAATGATATCACTTTTCAATTCTTCATAACAATCTAGACACAGCTGAAATTTGGGGAATTACAGATTCAGAAATATCAACCAACCAGAAATTTCTAAAGGATAGAAAAAAAAATAGGTACAAAAATTCCCAGAGAAACCATTAAAAACTCACGCAATACTAACTCTGATTGCAAACAATGAGTTATTAATGGTTTCCAACAAAGAATCTAAGTTGTGGTATAGGATAATATAATTTCCTGCAAAGAGCTACTTGGATAAAATTGATTAATTTCGTAAGACTTCAGAAATTGTTCATTTAATTAATTTTCAATAAATGGAGAATTTGAGATATATTTATGTAATTAAAAGGGATTATCAATCTATATATTTTGTCAGATCCTTAGGAGTAAAAAAAAAGGTGGAAATGCAAAAGGCAACTGTTAATCTCTGTCCTGTTGATTTTTCTACACTTTCTAACATCTTCTGATAATTGAATGCTACAAATATTAGTGTAAGAACCAGAAATCCCACCATGTCGAGTTACAAAGAAGGGAAATGGAAAAATTTTTAATTTTAATTTATACGTTAATGAAAATCTGTATCTTGAAGCTTTCAATGTCATAGACTACAAATTTGATACATAATACTAATTTTAATCATATGGTATTTAAAAAAATAAATAAAAACTTGGTTTGTAATTTCTAAGGAGTGACCATTAATGAACAACAGATAGCAGGTTTTCCTGAAGGAAAAAAAAAATGACACTAGGTGAAGTCCGATGTAACATTCCTGTTAAATCCCAAGGACAAATACTATAAGGAGGATGTGGCTAAGGAAAGCTTGTTAACATTTGAGAATGGGTCCCACATCAATGGGGATTTGAAACGTTGTAAGTTTTAATATATGGATTAATTTTATTTGTACATAGTGCTTTTATGTACTCTAGCTTTATCGCTCCAGTTTTATTGAGTTTTAACTGCACATAAAATAATTTTTAATAAGGTTTATTAATAATTTATGAGATAGGGTTAGGATAGTCAGAGTCAGAGCTAGTCTTTTTGAGCCCTCCTACAAGCAGTAAATTGCTGTGTCTCCTCCCCCAATTATTATTGAGAAACCTTCCATTGGCCATTGAGCTCCAGCTGGCCAAAAAAAAATACAATTATCCACTGACCCCCCCCCCCCATTTCACTTACTAGATTAATAATCTATGAGGATAAGGGGTGCAGTATATGGTTAGAGCTAAAGACACAAGGGAGAATGAGGATATAGATGTATTATATGGTACAGATGGGGCTATAGGGCATAGTTTAGTCAGTTAGGATTGTATAAAGGTAGTAAGGTAGATTGCTAGCAGTAAGATATGAATAATTTAACAGCTTGACTTATGTTGGGTTCTCTGTCTGTATTTAGGACAGCAATACAATCGTCTCATTGTATCAATTCTCATTGTACTACTGTGCTATCACTGCACTCAGTATCGGCAGCCATGTGAAAAACCTTAGTTCTGTATCATTAATTATATCATAAAAATAAACATTATATGATATTTAAATAGAAAAGATATTTACCAAATCCTCAATATTTCCATAGATGTTCTTTTTCATTCCAGAAGCTCTGGTTGCAACCCAACCTCCTAAGGAACTGAATTCATAGGAATCAGGTTCATGACCGGTGCAGAATCCCTTCTCTCCTAACTATAATTTAACAAAATATACTCATTTATTCTATTTCAAAATTTTATTACAAAATAATAAATAATAATAATTGCAAGAAATCATATTTTAAGATACTGAAACTTATAATATTATAAATACATATTTTAAATAACAATGAACTTTCCCAGTTATTAATTTTGAAAAGAAGATTAAAAAAAATCACTGAATTAACAAAAATAAATAATATAAATCCTAGCTGATTGCTAGCAGAATCCATTGCTACTATGTATATCCATCATCAGTGTCAAAGATGCCTTGCAAGAAAGGCTGTTGACTCTTAAGGATACAGAAAATAATTTATTGGGTTCTGTAAAGGAGTTTACATTTAAGATAGAACTGCAGTGGTTGAAAAATAAAAGTAAAGTGTGGGTTTCAAGTACACTATTACCCAAAGTTATCAAGACAGCCGGTTGGCTCCACAGCGAAACTACTGCTGTTATTGGCTAGTGCCAATGACATTAGCTAAATGGTAGGAGAGAATTTAAATGGCTGAACTAATTGGTATTTTTTCTTTATTTATTTAATCTTCACTAGCATAATATTCTATGAGATACAAAATGGCCTTTCTGCAGACTATAACATAAATAAATTCTATAAATTACATTATGTTTACTTATTAATATTAAACATATTATAAATGGCATTCAAAAAGCAACGAGCCTGAGGCCTAGGAACAGAAACCAGTACCGGTATTGGCCCTGGCTGTTGAGGCCCTTGTCCCACTGACACACAAGGCGGTGAATGGCTGTCTCGTAAAATTCCCGGGGCTGCATTGTGAACCAGTTCCGCACGTACTGCATGACGTCGTCGTCCGAGGTGAATCGTTTGCCCCTCAGAGCCTATTTTAGGGGACCAAAAATGGCATCGCAGGGAGAGAGGTCTGGACTGTATGGAGGGTGATCGAGAACCTCCCACTTGAATTTCTGCAAGAGTGCCGTGATTGTGTTGGCCGTATGGGGCCTTGCATTGTTGTGGAGCAGAATGACCCCACGGGTGAGCTTGCCTGGTCGTTTTGATTTGATCGCTTGGCAAAGGGTGGTCAAGGTTTGCGAGTAACGCTGGGCATTCACTGTTGTCCCGGGCTGCAGGAAGTCTATCAGAAGGGGGCCGTCTTGGTCAAAGAAGAACGTCAGCATAACCATCCACTTGTGTGGATGGCCTTGAAATTTTTTGGTGGTGGTGACCCTGGATGCTTCCAATGGAGACTTTGTCGTTTCGATTCTGGTTCAAAGTGATGACACCAAGACTCATCTCCAGCGACCACTCGTGCCAGGAAGCCATTCCCTTCACTGGCATAGCGCTGCAGATGGTCAATACTGTGGGCCATTCGGCATGCTTCCTGTTGTGGTTGAAGACTGTGGGGCACCCATTCGGCACACACTTTGCGCCAGTTCAATCTTTTCGTAATGAAGGTGTGAACACTTCCGACGCTCAATCCAACCTTGGTGGCTATTGCTTTCACTGTAACTCGGCGGTCTTGGGTAACTAGTCCATCAATCAGCTGGACGATGTCATCGGTAATGCGGTGTGGTGTTCCAGACTGTGCATCATCGGCTAACGACACCCGTCCTTCCCTGAAGCACTTGTGCCACGCCTTGACCCTTACAAGGGACATACAGTGTTCACCGTACACTTGTGACATTCTTCGATGAATGTCTGTTCACCCTACTCCTTCCGCTGTCAGAAAACCAACAACACCTCTTTGCTCTTCTTTGGACGCCTCCATTGCACTGTTTCACTGCTTATGAATGACCGCGTTGGACAATTGACGCATGCTTCTGCTAAATTTTAGTCATGTGACTTGTATCTGTGACCCTCTAGTGGCGGACTGTGAACTTCTGCACTCACTCGGTCGGAATTAATCTTGGTTACACACGCTCCGATGTTACCTTTCTGTCACCGGTTTGTCCATTCCACACTCCGGCTCATTTCTTTTTGAATGCCCCTCATAAATAATAAAAATGATAATAGGAATAACAAAAATGCAAGTAAGAAATACAACGACAGGCTGTGTACGTTTGATGTGAATAATATTAGGATATATACAACGAACATTTATGGATGTTAATAATTTGGAAGTATCAGATTCATATCAGGATCAATGTTAAGTAAATTTATATTATTTATTTACTTCCAGCAGAACAGATATAAATGGAACATCGAGTCGCCATATTGAAGAAATTTCATAATACAAGTTACCTCATGTGCATACAAGTTATAATGTAATTCAAAGAATGCTGACATAATTATTTGAATTATCGAAGAGATGATTTAGATATTAAATAATTAACAAAGAATACTTATTAGTTTAATAAGTAAAAATATATTTTGAAGTGTACACGTAAAGAACAGTGATACTCAAGTAATACTCAAGTTAGGTGATCAATATAATCAATTTTAGACATAGACTGATTATCAGTGAAATTGATATTATCATGAATAATATCTTTAAATTGTTAATTAAAATATACTATGTGATCATGAGTTTCCATGATTTAAAGGATGCCACTAATGAGCGTGAAAATTGGAGGAAGTGTGTCCATCGGATCACCAAGAGTTGGACACGACTAAATGGATAATACAACAACAATGTGAGCAAAAATATCCAGACACCCCTCTGTAATAAGTGAACTGAAGCTTAGATGGAATGATGATGTCATGTACAGGTATAAAAGGGGGAAAGGAGTCGTATGTTGTTAATTGATATGAAACAGAATTGGATGATTAGCAAAGCTCAGTGACTTTGAGCATGGACTGGTCATTGGCTACAACTGGAGTAATAAGTCTGTCATTTCAATCATTTTAAAGTTGCCAAAATCGACAGTTGTTGATATGGTTGTACCTTTACAATCACAACAAAACCGAGTCTGGGTAGGCCGAGTATCTGACAGACCAAAACGGTAGAGACTTAAAGGTGGTGGTTCATGCAAATAGCCAGACATAGACTGAAATAATCACTTGTGAGTTTCACAGTAGTAATAACACTCTAGCCAGTACCATGACTGTTCATCAAGGTCACAGGAAATATGGTCGAGCAGCTGCTTACAAACCAAACATTTCTCCTGTGAATGCTGAGTGCTGCCTGAAATGGTGTAAAGAGTGACACCAATGGACAATGGAAGTGTGTGAAGTGGAGTAATGAATCACACTATGCAATGTTGAGGTCTAATGGGAGGGTTTGGATGTAGCAAATGTCGTGGAATGATATCTGTCTTCTTGTGTAGTTCCAATAGCGAAGTTTGGAAGAGGTGGCATTATGATGTGTACGTGTTTTTCATGGAATGGACTCAGCCCTTTTGCTACTGCAAGGCAATGTAAATGGGTAGATACAAGGTCATTTTGATCAGTTACATACTGCCTTCGGTAGAGGACCATTTCGGTATGACCATTGCCTCTACCAGCTTGACAACGCTCTGTGTCATAAAGCAAGGTCTGTGAGGGAATGATGTGTGGACAATAAGGTTCCGGAAATGGACTGGACGCTCAGAGTGCTGACTTGAACCCTAAGGACAAATTAGAACGTCGACTTTACTCCAGATCTTCAAGTCCCACATCACGACTTGCTCTGGCTACAGCTCTTCAGGAAGAATGAACTGCCATTCCTCCATAGAATCAGGCACCTGGTGGAAAGTCTCCCTGGCAGTCATGGCTTTGATAAAGGCGAAGGTGAACCCACCCTGTATTAATGTCCACTATTGGAGAGTGTGTCAAGGGAAAGTCTGACTTAGGTTTCGGGTAGTGTCCGGATATTTTTGATCATGTAGTGTATCTTTAAGAGCTTTCCAATTGAAAAAAAAAAAAATCATTCGGCAGATTACAGAAAAGTACCATAACAAAAAACATACAGATGAAAGGATGTCATATGAACTAATCTAATTAGATTAAATATAAAGACTTTTTCCTGCTCTTGTGCCAGCAGCAAAATTAAAACAAAACAAGAAAGTCTTGTGTCAATGCACATGCAAACACACACACAAAAAAAAAAAAAAAATCAAAAAAGAGAAAAGAAACAAGATACAAATCTAAATAGTGTAACAATGGACTTTCAGCACCGAGTTAAGATAGCAGAGATGGTCCTAGAAAAAAACATGAGGAGGAAATGGAACAACATTCCAACTGACTTATCTTAACAGACATTTGAACTATGACTGTAGTTTGACATAAGGACAACATATTGAACACAACAGGACCTAGAGGATGGACTATCAAAAAGAGGTAAAGTTTCAACATCATTCAACTATTTCAGTTGAATGGAAGGTTATTTCAACCTTCCATATTTTTAATAATTATACTAACTAGTCGGCTACCCGTCGCTTCGCTCCGGAAGCCTCCCTTATGTAACGGAAAACAATTTTTTATTTATTAAAAAAATACACACACACACACACACACACACACATACACACAAATTACATCAAGGAAATTAAAACTAAAATTTTTTAAAAGCTTTTTTTTAATTTAATTTTTGATGTCTATATTCTCTCAATCTACGACTGCTTTTAGAACCACCTTGTAAATCATATATCTATGATATATTTTTATTTTTTACAGAGATTAGAATGTAGGTCTAGTGGTCTAATGGCTAAGACGTCTAACTTCTGAGCAGTATTCTACCTAATAGAAATAGTGCATCTTTCTTTCTTGACTATCTTTTTTTTTTATTCCTATTGATACTTTTCAGTCGTTTTCGAGTTAGAAATAGTGATGGTTTTTGAGTTACAAATGGTGATTTTTCAGTATTCTACCTAATGAAATACTGCTTCTTATTTCTTGACTCTTTTTTTTTTTTTATTCCAAATGATACTTTTCAGTGGTTTCTGAGTTACAATAGTGTTCAGTATTCTATCTAATAGAAATACTGCTTCTTTTTTTTTTGAGGCTCTTTTTTTATTCTAAGTGGCACTTTTCAGTGGCTTTTGTGTTCCAAATATTGATGGTTTCTGAGTTACAGATAGTGATTTTTCAGTATTCTATCTAATAGAAGTATCGCTTCATTCTTTTTTGACTCTCATTTTAATTATAATTGTCACTTTTCAGTGACGTTTGAGTTACATTTATTGATGGTTTTTGAGTTGCAAATAGTGATTTTTTCGGTATTCCACCTCAAAAAAAGAGTGCTTCTCTCTTTCTTGACTCTGTTTTCTTTACTCCAACATCTGGCGTGTACACCCACATATTTTTCAATATCACATAGGATTTGGTTAAGTAAGAATATTTAAAATATTGCAACGTTTCGGCAATTATCATTCTAATTGTCAGTTTCGAATTACAAATAAACTGACTGAAGTGAAATAAATAAACAATCTTGAGATTCAAAAAAAAGATTGAATACATTCCTTATTGATGGGGGAAAGGAAAGGAGATATAAATCAAAAAACCATATAAAGAGAGTTGTAGTCCCTATGGCCTAATGGATAAGGCATCTGACTTCGGATCAGAAGATTGCAGGTTCGATTCCTGTCGCGGATGTTTCATTGTAAAAATTATTTCTATTTTCCATTCGCTCAGAAAATTGCGCAGGACAGACACACAGACACACAGACAGACAGAGAAATAAAAGATTTTAGTAATATAGATTGAATTGGTTCACTTTCTCTTAGTATTTTTCAATTCTTGTACTGCCAGCATTCTCTAAGATTTTACAAAATATCATTCAGAAAAGAATTTTTTCTAAATTTATATATTTTAAGGAAATAAATTAATTTAAGAAAAAAGTAAAGGAAAACATAAAAAAAAAAAAAAAAAAACGCTTGTTGATAAAATAAAAGCAGTAAAGTTATATCATCCAACAGTTCGGAACACAGCATTTCCCTCATAAGGGGAGGGCGTAAACATACATAGACAAAACAGAACAAGTGGTTACAGGAAGGGAGGACATAGAAGTAGTGATGAATTATAGGCTTTCAGATTACGGACTATTTAGAAAGTAAATAGTCCATTACCTTCTCTGTAAAATACACCACATAATCTAGCTCAGAGCCTTACAATCTAATAACCCACCAGGCAAAAAGCTTGTTAGTCCTTCGCCTACAGTTACCGGTTCCTGTAGGTTATGTCTTGTGTCATCCTATATGTTTATACTCTCCTCTCATGATAACATGGGCGTATACAGGATTTTATTTCAAAGGTAGGGGAGTGGGAGAGAGTAAAGAGTTACGGAACTGAACAGCAACAAAAAAAACAAACCCTCGTTTTCAAAAATTAGGGGGATGGGGGACATTATTTCGAAATACAAAGACAATATAATCAATAACAAATGTAAGAATAACAGCTACAACAAGCAATAAAGAAAACAACTTATATTAAAAAACAAATAAACAAACAGTAAACAATTTGATGAGTGTGGATTAGCAATGGAATGGAGGTAAAGAAAACAACTTATAGTCTATGCAGCATCCAAAAAGATTAAACAAGGAAGAGACAAGAAAACCAAATAAAGAAGCTGGGAAGATAAGGGATGAAGGCAATAAGGAACTTTCAATAGGGAATAAAGATCTTTCACTTCCAAACAAAGGATGACTTTATACAGCAGAATTTCTATTTTTTATTAAGAAACAATTGGCATTTTAAAATTACTAAATATCTTGCTTGAAAGAAATTTCACTAAAATAAAAAAAAGGACAATAAAAATTTTTACAGTTTATTAAAAATGTCAATTACGATTTAAGACTAGAAAAGAAATAATGTCAATGTAACTGTAAATAAGTCGAATTTTTTAAAAATGTAATAAAAATAAAACTCACCACTCTTTCCAAATCCTGACCAATAATTCCTGCTTCCATGTGAGCAGTAAGATTGTTTTCATCAATCCATAATATTTTATTCTAAAATAAATAAAAAGAAAATTTATTAAGTTCAACATTCATGAGAGTATTATAATTTCTTATATCAAATGATCACTACTTATCAGTGTTAGATATAAACATTAAAATGAACTGTTCAACTGAAGTCAGGCATTAGCCTGTTTTCATGAATGTGTATGGTGGGGTCATGTGATCATGTGGCTAACTGGGAGATACAGCCCAGTTAACCCTATCCAAGAAAGCACATGCATTCTTACCGATACAGCACAGATGCTGCTGCTTGTGAAAAATGCTCGTGCAAGAATACAAAAGCAATCCAAGAGATTCTGAAATACCAGTTCTTTGTATGGTTTTTACAAAAAATAAACGATGTCCTGATGTGGATGAGAAAGAAGTTGTGAGAAATTGTAAATTTTGAGCTTTGAGCTAAAACTTTTATGGGTGCTAGACACTCTTAAGGACTCGGCTGATATTGTATTTCAACCAAATCGGATCATCCGTTTCAAAATGGCCGATAAAAATTTCCACTTTTTGACATTTTTCCTATCTTCAAAACCTTACGGTGACGTTGTTTTTACAGCGTTTGCCATAAATTTTTTAGAGCTTTTAGAGCACTGGTTTAACTACAAATAAGTAACAAAAAAGTCAACATCTCTTCACAGGTTTAGAAGTCGGATGTGACCTCAAAGTTGTGACGTATATATATATATAACTGCCATGAATTTTGAGTTTTAATCAAATCGGATCATCAGTTTCAAATGGCAACCATTATAAATTTCCATTTATGGAACCTGTTATGATGTAAATTACAGCAAGGAATTCTTCAGCATATCTTTTTTGCAGTAACTTATATACACATTTCATGCATATGAATATTAAAAAAAAAACATTAAAAAAATAAAAAATAAATTAAAAGTATTTAAATTTCTAATGTACATATACCCTTTTTCCAAGCACACCAAGTGTTTGAAAAATTAACAAACGATGCGTGAGTGAAAGAGCAAACACAGTTTTAAACATTTTTCACCTTTGGGAAATACACTTACAGCAGTGGATGTGCAGCAGAGATATTTTTAAATTCTTTACCATTGTATCCGTTAAACAGGGTGTCTACAAAATCTGAATAAAAAACATCCCTGATTTCACGAACAATTTCTTTTAAAATTCCCTGATCATAAGAGAAAATTCCAAGATTTTAACTACTTGGTAAATATTTACTATTTTCTGTAAGTATACTAAAAGAATAAGGAAAAAATTCTATTCTATACTGAAAAAGTAATACAGGCATTCTGAAATAAATTCAAATTGTACTTATTGACATTTCATGAATGATATAAAAGTATATTTTAATGAGCTTTTACAAAATATGCCGCATATATTATATTATACACACACTATAATTGAATTCAATATTTACTGCAACATAATACGTTTGATTGGTTTATTACTATAAAAACAGTACTTATGAAATACTTAAAAAAAGGAGAAGAGAGAAATAAAAAATTATAAATTAATGAGTTTACAATATCTTACCTTTTAAAAGATTTATTGCAACAATATACACAAAATTAAACTCAACAGAATTCAAGATTCATTGTAATGTACAGCATGATACTGATTATTTAAATTTTTGAAAGCTTTATCGCAGCAATTTCATTTTCAATCATTTCAGATTCCTTTTGTGCTGCTTCTAAGATTTTAATTTTTTTGTCATTAAGCCTTTTCAGTTCAGGTTCAGCCTCTCTTTTTCATTTAACAGCTACAGCCAATTCTCAATTTTCTTTCTTTTTTTGTTCCATTACCTCGAATACTTACTTTAAGTTAGTAATTTCAATGTTATTTATGCCATCTTTGGATAATACACTGTCGTAAATGGATCTTCTGGCAATGATAGTTTCTTCTTGGATATTATGCTCTAAAGTATCTTTGTTTATAGAAAAACCTCTTTCTAAGCTTGCATTGCCATGTGACAATACTATCTGTATCCCAGTCATCATAGCTTCAGGTGTCAGAATAAACAAATGGTATTAAGGGAGCATCTGTTTGCTACTCCCTTCACAACATTTCAATATCGGAAGCAACTAAATGAAAAAAACAAGCTTTGTTGGTAAGAGAGAATCATAAATAGCACTTTTAACTTCCTTATAACTTTTTGAATTTGGAGCCATAATGTCCTTCTCTATTCCTTCTATAAACTTCCTTAGCAATGGGATCAGCTGCAATGATCGTTCTGTTACAGTAGTGTTCTATACTTTTGAATGCTCCCATAAGATAGGCACTCGCACTTGGCAAAAGATCATAAATTTCCCTGATTTTAACTAATAATTGCAAAATTCCCTGATTTTTTCCAGAACAACAAAAATCCCTGACAATTCCTGGTTTTCCCTGATTTCCCGGTTCTGTAATCACCCTGTACTTATCTAAAAGAGACTACTCTTCTGTAAATGTTAGTGAATGAAATATTTATTACTTTCATCACACTTGTAAACAAAATTGTATTTATAAATTGAAGTATCAAATAGTTTCAACTTTTAAAGAATACTTGCCATTTGAGTAGTGTCTAGGGATACAACCATGCGAGTTTCTTCTTTGGGACATTCTAATGCACCAGTAACACATGTGCCACCTATTTTTATTGAAAACAAAAACAACTTGATTAATATTATATTTATAAATAGAGTTGCAATAATTTCAAACTGAATGAAGGAATATTAATAAAATATTCTCAATGAAATGTTGATAATTTGAAGATGCAGCAAGGATTGAAAAAAAAAAAAAAAAACTCACCTCCAATTGGAATTATCACAACATTGTGTTTCTTTGCTAATTCCACCAATTTCACAACATCATTATGACATTCTAAATAAAAATAAATAAATAAATAAATAAATAAATAAATAAATAAATAAATAAATAAATAAATAAAATTATTAATTACAAAGGTTTTATTTTCCTATGGTGATTATTTTGCAATTTTTTAATTTTTTTGGAGAAATATACTGAGTGACCACTTTATTAGACACCATACTAATAACAAATTGGTCCTCCTCTAGCTTTGATCACAGCCGTAATCCTTCTAGGCATAGATTCTAGAAGGTGTTGGTAGCGTTTCATAGGAATATTGGCCCATGCTTTCATCTTGTCCCACAAATACTCGATTGGGTTAAGATCAGGTCAATGAAACAAGTGGAAATCAGTCATGTTCACTGAGCTAATCGGAGACCAATTGAGCACGATAACAGGATGCATTGTTCTGTATAAAGTGTTGGGGAATATTGTAGCCAAAATGGGTGTGTCTGGTCGGAAACAATGTTGAAGTAGCCCATGGCATTATGAGATGTTTCCAGGGGTATTAGAGGACCAAGTGTGTATTAGGAGAACATTCTCTAGACAATTATTCCACTGCCACTTGCTTGTGGGGCTTTCATTTGGCAAGACGGATTCGTGCTACGTGCGCCATATTCTCATTCTATTCTAAGTCTTCTTCTTCGTCTCCTTCTTCATCTTCTGCTTCAGCAGCTTCCTCCTCCCGAAGGTGAAGAAGCTGCTGAAGCAGAAGATATTCTCATTCTGCTATCAGCATGGTAGAGAAGGAATCGAAACTCGCCAGACCAAGCAAACTTTTTCTACTCATCAAGTGTCCTGGGATCCTATCAGATACACTTTCCTGTGATAGCAAAGGCACCCTTGCTGGCCTCCTGCTTTTAAAACCAATCAGGGACCACAAGGTCCATCATGTTGTGTGTTTGGATATTCATACTCAGCTACAATCTGTTGTTGAGGCATCTCTAATAAAGTAGTAACTAAGTGTATACTTAGTTAACAAAAATAAGTGACAAATTCAAATATTTTCTACAAAGTGTTTCTAATTTACTTAAAATGGTGATTGAGGGAGAGATTTCAATAATGAACATTGAGTGGCTCAGAGGTTTCTCATTGGAGTAATTTATTTCCAAAATCTGGATCAAAAGATGAAAAAAAAAAAAAAGACTTATTTTTCAAGAGGAGAAGAAATGGGAATTCAATATTCAGAAACACTAATGAATGAAATAGTAGAAAAAGGAACATTATTTGAGGAAGTGTAGCATAATGTATAATGTTATTATGTAATAGTAATGTCAGCTATAATTTTGTTATGCTGTCTGTTTATCTTAGGTTGTTAATGTTCTTCATCTTAACTTTAAATAATATTTATTTAATATAACTTTTAGTATAATTGAAACTAAACACACAATATCTTGTGCAGTGTCAGCAAGATGAAAATTAATGTTCAAAAACTCTCATGTTCGATTAATTCAATCATGAATTAGCCAACTGATAAGTTTAAATATTTTTTGAGATAGTGTCAGCTATCTCAAAGAAACTTGTCCAAGAAGGTGCTTATGTGAAATGGGATTCAAAAAATTAAGTGTTCATCATATTTTAAGCATGCAAAATTTAATCCTGAGATGAGTGAATGAAAAACATCCTTAGTGTTAATAGTCTATGATGTAAATGCTCCTATAACAGCTGATGCTACTTCAACTGAACTGTGTTATTGCAACAAGGAAACCTGGCTGCTATTAAAAACAAGCCCTAACCAAGTCACAAATGAACTACTCCAAATAGAGAAAGAAGCTCTTGTTGTAAAAAATTTCAAGAAAATGTGTATGGGAAGGAACTGACAATTCAAACATAACAAACCACTTGAAGCAATCAGCAAAAATTACTGTTCACTGATCTACGTCCAAAATCTTGTTTCCTATTCCTACATCCAAGATTGTCCATATGTATGAGAAAGAGATTTTAATATCTGAAGCAGATTGTTAATGACAGTTTGGAAATAAGCAATTTTGAAAAAACAATCAACTTGGTTTTACCAAAGTCTAACAGTGCAATGCTGAAGTTGAGAAAACCTATATAAGACACATCACTACAAACTCTCATTTACTGGTTGACCAAAAGATTACAAAGCTTTGTCTGGAACTACATAAAAGTATTAGACCTACTATGATGAACTGAATAGTAAAAGATAATAGTACAATAATACCTGCAAAATCATACTTGGAATTAGAATTTAAAGCAATCTGAACAGAGTACAAGAAGGGTTTTATTTTTGGTCTTTACTGCCCAAATGAACTGTTTGTCAATCTACCCAATGTGATAATAATCTCTACGTGGACGACTTGCATCATACACAAAATCAACCATTGGAAATTATAGCTAATCTGTTGTGCTTACTATTTTAAAGTGATAAGCTAGTGGCTAATCAAAGCCAGAAGAATTGCAAGACCACCAAAAATCTGAACTTATAAAGAAAGATGCCTGCTTACTTGAGTCTGTTAACGTTCTTTACGTTAACTTTAAAGATTTATTTATTTAATATAAAGTTTATAGTATAACTGGAACTAAACAAAAAAGTTGTACAGACATCTCTAAAAAAAAACAAAAAACTGAATGGATGTAGAGATTTGGCAAATGATCCTGAACTGGGCAGCGATTAGGAAGTTGAAAAGATAAAAAGTTTTTGGAAATGACTCACAAGAAAGCTGAAAGAATCTGGAATCTTATGTTTGTTTAACGGATATTTATCCTTCAATTTCTTTCAAGTATTGTTTTAGTATATCAGAAACAGAAGATGCAACATCTATAGAAGCATGAAATGCTGAACTTGTTAATGGTTGTTGGAGGTAACATATGACCTCTTCACTCACTTTCAGGTCCATAGATCAGTAATCTTCAAATAAAATATAATTAGAATAAAAACTCCAACCATGAAAGCACTATATACAATTAAAGTAAGAACATATTTTAAAAATTCACTATGTATATTCCAAGTGCCCTTCTTATTAGGACTCTTTTATCAAGTGTGCCCCTTAACTCCCACAATCTCATCCTTCTCTGTTGGATTCGTCCTTGTTATTAAAAAGAACCTCCACCTAGTGTCACAATTCGTAATGATCAGACCAGAATAAGCCGTCTGCTATTGATAAAAAGAGTCGTAATGAGAAGGGGATTTGAAAAGTACATAGTGAATTTTTAAAATATGTTCTAATTTTAATTGTACATAGTGCTTTCATGGTTGACGGTTTTATTAAAAGTTGTTACTGCACATTTATATTATAATAAATAAAATATAATTATGTTGTCATTTAAAAGTTTAATGGCTTTATTCTTCATATAATGGATCTACGATTGGACAGCAGTTTTGCTCACAATATTCTATCTGCAAAATTATATGAAAATGAGTAAAACCATACAAACAAACCAGAATAGTTTGTGATAATTGTGATGAACAGCAATATATTTGAAGAAATTCCAATTTCAGAAAATCAGAATATATTGAAAAACAGGAACAAATATTTTTATTTATATACTATAAAAATTAAGATTACATAAAAATTATTTAGAGAATGACTAATAGATGACCAATGACTGCCTGACTGTGCAAATTTACAATCTCAAATAGGATGTGTCTTTGGAGCTATAGAAATTTCGAAGGCTTGCAACAAGTAAATGGCATATTCGTAGAAAGCATTAATTTAAAAAACGATGGCAGCTGATTTTTATTTACATTTGTTCATTGCAACAAAATCCTGCAGCAAAGAAAAAAAATTAGGAATTTTTTACAATTTGAAAATGGGCTGGGCAAGTTTTTGCTTTACATGAAGCAGCTTTTACAAGAAGCCAAAGAAAACTTATGAAACTGATGGAAATTAATGTTAGTGCTTAGAAATCTAATGAACATTTTGCCTTCTCATCTTTGTATAGTCTTATGTTTCTGCAGAAGTAAATCCAAAGCTGTGAAGTTAATGCAATAAAACTTTATATCTAAGCTTTGGCTCTTGGAAAGTTGTGTGAATTATCTTGTTGCAGAATAAAACTTTTTCTGTTCAAAAGTTTTACTAACAAATCTAATCTATCATTTAACAATGCATCAACTTTTTAAGTAGTAACTGCACAAAGATGATCTGATACTACACCAATTCCTGGATATTCCACCGACACATTCTCTCACTTTTTCCCAATGTAGATGAATAATTATTGGAAAGCCAGTTTCAGTAGACTAGACCATAAAATATACAGTTAAATGATTCTCGGTGAAATTGGTTTTCCTTTGCCTAATTATCATACTGTTTATTTTTGTTTGAGAAATCTTCATTTTGAAAAACAGACTTTTAGATACACAAGGAATCCTTAAGAAATAGACAATTTAATAAACTTAAAAATGCATTAAAAATTTAAATTTCTAAATAATATACAGACCTGGCCATACAACAAGATCTGGAATTCGATCAATTTTACCCTTATGAAGATTAAAGATTTCTTTTAGAGTATGACCTATAAAAAAAAAAAAAAATACACTTGGTAATTCTAATTATAAATAAAACTGTTTTTTAGAATTTGATATTTCAGAAATTGAATTTATTCTAAATTTCCATAAACCATTATCCCTTTCTCAATCTAATAAAAGTCCCATTGGTCATGAAGTGCTGGGATTCTTACGTCCCATGACCTCAAGGGTCTGCATAAGTCTAGAGTGGGACACTTTAATTTAATGCAAGAACTGAAGTTATTTATTTATACCTATTTTGTATTTCAGGAAGAAATAGATTAAAATTTATCTCAATAATAAAAAATTAAAAAAAAACAAAAAAACTTTATGATAATTATAGAGTTCCTTTTGCAATTAATTAAAATAATAAAAGTTTAGAAATAAATAAAAACATATAGATTATAAGATTTAAAATAATAATAAAAAAAATCAGTGGCATAATTTAAAAACAAAAAACAAATAATAAAGCTATCATAACTGATTAAGTCAAAAATTCTGTCCATCTTGTGAAAGTGAAAATCAACCTTTCACACCCACATGGATTCTTGGCACAGTTTTAAGAAGAAAAAGTTATTGCTAAAAAAAAATTCTGTAAAACTGCTTCTTCTTTTTTCTCCAGCCATTTCAAAAGACTCAACTGCCCCATTCTATCTCTTTTAGAAAGTTAGAGTAACATTAAAATAATGAAAGTAATCTACTAATCTTGCTTACCATGAGCTCTAAAAAGTCTATCAAAGCCATCTTTTGAAAAAGTTACAGAAGTCCTGTTTAAATCTTCAAAGAAGCCTTGATTTATTCTGGAAGGAGGAATGGAACTGGGATTTTGCTACGGGAAACAAAAATAAAAGAATTTAAATTAAAATTAAGAATAATAAAATGAAATGCAAAAATCAAAGTGTTTGTTATTATTAAAATAAGAAAAATTAAAAATCAGAAAAAGTATTTGGGAAACTTTAAGTATATTTGGAATCTATCCCTTATAAACTGTCTGTTATATATGAAATTGTTTAGACTTATTTTATAAGATAAATTACTCCAACTCTTTTCTATTTAAGTGAAATTTATATTACAGATATTAAGACCAGTTATTAATCACAATAAACAAAAGACAACCAATTCCAAAAAATGGAAATCAATAAATACACTATTGTATTCTAAAAACATCTTCTACAACAATACAGTGAACTTCCTCTTTTCCGGCACCGCTGGGACTGGAGGGTTGCTGGAAAACAGAATTTTCCGGATATCTGATCACCACTCTTTAAATTATCATAGCATCGTACAAAACTCATTAAAACCCTATATACCTGCTGGTAGTGGAGAGCTCCTCAGCAGACAGGTGGGCTCGACAGTTGTCCAACACTAACACAACTTTATTGTCTTCTGGAAAGCCATTTTTCTTTAAATTTTCTTTTACACTTGGGACAAACACTTCTCTTAACCACTTCAGGCATTTGACTGCCAATAATACAACACTGGCAAACTTGTAATGTTTTGGAAGCATTTTCCAACAACCCATAATTTCCCTTTCCTTGTGCATTACTACAAATCAACATAGTTCATCTATCTTTACTCTGCTTGAAGCCTCAAGCACTGATCTCACCCAAACTTGCCAATGTCGTCAATGGAAAGCACCGATAAGGCAGTTCAGTTTCATTAGCGTTATAAATTTGATGGGGAGATAAATTTTGGTCTTTAACTAGCTGTGAAAAGTTGTTTACAAATTCTTCTGCAGAAGGCAAATCACCAGACTTTTTTTCTCCCAAAACATTGAGACTACAATGCCACGATGCACCTTAAATCTTGTAAGTCATCCGGATGAGAACATACACGATTCCTGAATATTCATTTTCTTCTCAAAATCCTTCACCTTCTCAATTATCCTAAGATACAAGCTCCTCCTTCAGATCTTTTAATTGAAAATCATTCAAACAATACTCTGTTGAAAGGTCTTCACTTTGTGCTTGATGCAGTGTGTAATGTCCTTCGACTGCCTTTGGACTCTCTGACTTCATGAAGAATTCTTTCGTTTTGCTGCTTTGTGCCTTGATGTTGTACAATCTACATGATTTCATGTTCATTCATCAAATGCTCATGATTTTCTCAAGGCGAGAGACAACCTCTCTCTCCATCCATTTTAAGGACTGCTCATTTAGCAGCTGAAAACATGACTACCGATGGATTCTGAGGAAATCAATATCCTACCCAAGTAAGGATAAATGAAACACACGAGCAACTTACTGGTGGCCGATGGTAAAAATCACCATTTGGGTATCCGGTTGCTTGAGTACAGGATAAGAGGGAGTTTACTGTACTAAGCTATGGGTACTTTCTCCAGTTGAATCCATATCTTCATCCGATCCTTATTCACCAATATCTAAACATGTGACATCACCAAGAAATCAACAAGTGCAGACTGGATTAAAGATTACACATATTTAATCTGTAGAAACCTGCTCTTAAACGCCCTTCGCTGCTTGCAATCTCCAGAGCTTAATTTAAGAACTTAATCCTGTCTCTGCTTATGCAAGATTCAAACTCAGTCCATTGTGATCACTGATGAAGTCCATCATTCAACCACCAATGGTTCCTATCTCATTAAAATGTTTCTACCTTAATAGTAGCTACCTACATTCATCAAGAGAGAAAAACAACAAAATAAGTTAAAATACACGTCCTCCTGCATGTGAACCTGATAACTTAAAAACAATAGTTAAAAACAATAGATCCTAGGAAGCTGAAATTTCTGCTGTAGATTGTAACAAAGAAGATTTCTTTTTATTGGTAAATATCAGATCAACAGGAAACAGCTAATGGTAACATACATTGTCTTAAAACTCAATAATTCAAAACTAATTATCAACTAACTGAAATTTTAGTTAGGTATGTGATTTTTACAAGAAAGATTCTTATTATTTTGGAACATGTCTGATCAACAGATATGGAACTATGGGCCAAAATCATCTTTTCATTGTTTGTCCATAAAAATAACACAAAAGGTGTTGCTAAAACAAAGCCCAAACTTTCATGAGCAGTTATTTGCTTCTATGAAATACCTCGACTGATTTTGGTAAATCTAGGATCAGCAAATAAAGAGGCCTAAGAACTATCAAAATAAATGAAGGAACAACTTTTATGTTTGACAAAATTTTCTACGCTGTTACCAAGCAAGGTTTTGAAAGTTGGCATGGAAACTATAGCTTCATTTCATTTAATTTGAGATTCACTAAAACAAAACGATATGACTTGATTTGGGATTTTAATTGTTGATATTTAAAAGAAAAAAAATCACTTAATATTTAGTAGTGGAATAAAAAGAAGTCACAAAGTATTAATTAGATATTTCTTTTAAATGTTTATAAACATAACCATGATTTCTAAGATCAATATTATTACTGAATTAGAATTAATTGTTAATTATAAAGTAAAAAAAAACATTTAAGGAAATAAAATTTAGAACACTCACTCAAATGTTTGTCCATTTTCTAGAATTAGTTATACAACTACTGCCAGGAAAAATCAAAACTGCCAATTTTACAACTGTTTTCTATTTTTTAATATGTAAATCTTTATTTTTAGGCATGCAGACCTTATTCTTATTTAAAACCTAATAAATTCATTTTCCAAATTAACTTAGTTTTTATCATTGGACTAAATTTAATCATTTTTATTATTTATATTTGACAATAATTTTTAGTGTAAGTTAATACGTTATGAAACATTGGTAGTTTCATTGTCCCATGGCCTTTAATGACTAATTCAAAGCCTTAAGAGACATCGAGTGCTAAAGGCCAAAAAAAAAACACACACACAAAAGCTTCAAAGGTCAGTTTAATTGTCACTATTCTGATGATAACAATTCAGTATATATTGAAAGAGGCCTGGGCAAACTGTATGACTTTGCCTGGAGGATAACTATCAGAGATGTTCATTCCCCTGTATCTGGATCTTTCCCTGATGATTACTCCTCTAGACAAGCACCTAAAGCAGATCCACGTCAAATTAAGACAAGACCCGTAACAGCTAAATGAAGACAAAGTGGGTGAGGGTTGATAAGCACTAATAAAGCACAGTCCCATTTTCGAGCTAATTATCGTCTAACAATTTATTATCCATGGTAATAAAGATAATTATCTAACAAAATTAAAAAGTGGATAAAACTTACTAATGTAACTTTTTGTTTCTAATACTGTAAGTGATTTGATTGGAAAAGGGAAGAAAA
>JAFIDM010000004.1:69360513-69370596 GCA_023159025.1 Thereuonema tuberculata
TTTTTTTTCACAATATTCTTTTATTTTTGCTGAAAACCGTGCTGAATACAACTTAAAAAAATAAAATAAATAATGATTCCAGTACTGGAGGATGTTTTATAGTTTTATGTTTTTAATTTAACACTTGAAAATGGACCTTAAATAGTAGAATGGTCGGAAACGTCATGTATTTTAAGTTGTTTTTTTAATCCATACATCACTAGTGCTTATATAAGGTAGGCAAATTTTAATTCTTTTATTTTTGTTCAGATCTCTGATATTGCTATATCTTTACATCACATCAGTTTAGTGCTTGTCACTTTTATTCATAAGGAATGAATATTCATTGATTTGATGTTATTAGCAACTTATGAGCTAAAAATGGGTGTGAGCTGCTTTAATTATGGCATAATTATTTGGTTACACTAAATATTAATCCCGAGTTAAGCTTTTATGTGATACATGTATAAACTTACTATTGTTGAAGAAATACATATGTACAGGGTGTTTTAAATTCCCCGTACAAACTTTAAAGGTAGGTCAGGAATACAAACCTTATTTATAGTGGAATGTATGTCCGCAAACACCACCTGAATCTGCTAGAAGTTACACTAAGGTCCCGAAATAAAAGAAAAGAAGTCGGTAGACAACATGTTTATTAGCCCTATGTTTACAAGATGACAGTGAAGTGTACACTTACAGGTTCACGGTAGGTATTCAAAGTTCCTTCCACCAACAGTAATAGATAACTCACAACGTTGATGCATGGATTGCTGAACATGTGCAAAATGCGAGGCCTTTCACAGACACATCCAGCTGCCACAGCGACTCTTGTAACAAGGTCAACATCAAAGGTAATGGAGGTCTCATAGATGATCCAGTTTCACACAATCTCTGATGCAAATGCGCAAACGTTTGATGATTGGGCACAATCTGTTGAGGAAGCGTTCACGATACAATCGTACAGCGGCTCATCTGTTTCCGTTCGCTGTCCCATAGGCTAGGTGTATATCTGCCCTCTCAACTTTAGTGTAGTGATACATCCTACTCATACAAAGTCAACGTCTCAAATGATGATGGCTCACACTGCCCAACTAATGTGTTATCAAACAGCGAAAAATGTTTTTGTGAAATTATTTCGATTCTTATACACTTGGGAGAAACAAGAATTCTATCTTGTGATTTTGTGTGAAGATTTCAAAGCAAATCATTAAGCAATAAAATTTTAATGGATGTGATTCAGAAATTTAGAAAAAACAGCAGTGTTTTCAAATAAAGAAAGAGTTCCTCTACTAGACAAGTATTGCTAACAATGATATGAGAAGGTTCCTGCATCATCACAAATTGCTCTAAAGATGAACTTTAGCTTGTCTTTCTATATCTTTAACAAACAAACATTTTTGCATTAACAGATAGGAGATATCATGGACCCAATGGACAGATGTAATTTATGTATTTATCAATCTGCATCAGTTATCTATATTTGGAAGGTTTAATTGTCTATTAATGGTTTATATGTATCATTTTACAATTCCAGCAAATCTATTTTTATTTTTTTATTCGACCAGAAGATTCTTGAAAAAAATTTCAATTAACATATTGCTTTACTGGCTATTTTCGAGTCTCTCAGACATTTTAACATTAATTCTTATGTTGAACTCCTTTTGTGCGTTACAAAATAAGCATTGGTAAGTGGTAGAATCTTCCTATTTTATATTTTCAAAACTGCAATTTGGATTTCTAACTTGAATAGACTAAATTTAAACTTATCTGAATGACTAATTTTACTACCTTCATACAGACTTTTTCTTTCCTTAGACACTGCTATCTACACTTTATGGCCAAAAGTATCTGGACACCCCTCTGGAGAAATGGATGTGACTTTTATTGCATGCTACGACGTTATAGAACGAGATAAAAGTGGTCGCTGCAGCATCAAGCGGACATAGCGGGTCTTAGATAGACAATGAGTAAGTCAGTAGAACTGAGTGATTTTGAACGTTGCATGATCATTGGATGTAATCAGTGCAACAAATCAGTTTGGGCAATACTGGCCTTGTTACAGGCGCCGCGATCAACTGTAAGCGAAGTTATTATAAAGTGGAAACATCTAGGAATGACAACGGCAGGAAATCCTAGTGGTAGGCCAAAGAAACTCACAGATGGCAGCCGTTGAACCCTGAAGAGGGTAACACAGAAGAATCGCAAGTTCCCGTTGGCAATGAACACTAGTGAGTCGTCCCTAGCACCAGAACTGTTCATCGGGAGTTGAAACACATAGATTTCCATGGTAGTGCGGCCGCTCACCAGCCCAACATAAGCAAGGTGAAGGCTGAACGGTGGTTGCAGTGGTGCAAAGCACACTTACATTGA
Source organism: Thereuonema tuberculata (assembly GCA_023159025.1). NCBI lineage: Eukaryota > Metazoa > Arthropoda > Chilopoda > Scutigeromorpha > Scutigeridae > Thereuonema > Thereuonema tuberculata. The sequence goes on from JAFIDM010000004.1 coordinate 69,362,866, forward strand.
ATTGTGCAGCACTGGAAACAAGTACTTTGGAGTGATGAATGCTGCTACACGATCTGGCAGTCTGATGGACGTCTCTAGGTATTGTGGATGCAAGGAGAACGCTTCCTACCCGAGTGTATTATGCCAACTGTGAAATTTGGTGGCAGCGGCATAATGGTTTGGAACTGTTTCTTGTGGTTCGGCCTGGGTCCCTTAGTTCCTTTGGCCGGAAACATAATGCTGAAATGTAGTCGACATTCTTGACAATTCTGCACTTCCCACCTTTTGCAACAGTTCGGAGAAGGACAATTTCTGTATCAACAGGATAACTGTTCTGTCCACAGAGCGAAGGTTGTGCTGCCGTAGTTTGAACAGATGGGTGTGGAACTATTAGACTAGCCTTCAGACAGCCCCGATCTGAATCCCATATACCACTTCTGGAAAGAATTGGAACGCAGATTAAACAGATTATACACCAGTTCCAACCGCCCTTCTTCAGTGACCGGATTCATTGCAGCTCTCATGGAAGAAATTTCCTGCTCACGAATTTAAAAACTTGTGGAAAGTCTGCCCAGACGAGTGTAGGCTATGACTGTTGCTAAAAGTGGCCTGACATCTTTTTAATATGTGCCACATGACTTCCTGATTGTACTTCAGTTGGTGTCCGCATACCTTTGGCCATATAGTGTAGTCTAATTTTATTAGTAGTAATATTTTTTATATTATAATTGTTCTTTACGATAGTAAATTATTATATAGATGGGAATAGCATTTATATTTTGTGTTAAAGTTATCAGGCACTTATAATTTATGAATATGTTGTTTTACAGGTTTCTCTTTTTTTTCTCTCAGCTGATTGATAGATATGGACAATACTGTACAAGGATTGTCGGTTTCTAACTAACTAACAGATGGTAAAGAAATAATTCCTGTTTTTATTGTTTCGACAATACATTTTCTTGAACTGAATGCTTATATAGTTGTAGAAAGATATTATACCCAGAAAAAATTACAGGTAGTTGCCTAATCTAGCCGACATTAGTGGTCCATTCTTCAATAAAACTAAAGATGATTAAATGTTACTGCTTGAAGTTCTATTACCAGAAGCGACCCCAATTCTACTGCAGCCACAATTTCAGATCAGTAATTACAAAAGGTTGTCATGTTATCAAATAGTTAGATTATCAAAGAATTCCTTAAAAAACATTATAGAGTAGTATTCAACCAGAATTTTTTCAAATGTTGCCTCGTATTTGAACACACTTTAAAATCCTCCACTTTCAGAAACATTTGTTTAACAAAATCACATTCTTGTTTTCATTACTGGATCCGTTTTTATTTATTTATTTTGATGCATGGAGAAGAAATTGATCTACATCTTAAATGGTGAAGAACTACATTGCAGTGGTTGTCCATCAAGAGCCAACACTGTATGTCAAATGAAATAAACCCTCCTCAGCATATTATCTATTACCTTTTAATTGATGTTATTTGTACATGTGTATTTACAGCCACAGCAACAAGATAATTATCCCAAAAGAAACACTGTTTTTCCTAATCATTACCAATTAATGTATCAAATTAATAAAACTAAAATATTTTAAAATATCTTTAAATTTGTACTTTAATAGCTTGACATTGTTTTCCTATTCCCTTAAGTTTCTTTGGATGTAACAGTGAAGTGGGGTTTTCATTTACTTCAGCATAATAGCTTCTTTAATTGATCTTTATATTGTATAAATATGTATTTATAAATCTGAATTTAATCTTTTCAATCTTACAAGGAGAGGACATGGCTTGTATAACACAGATTTTAATGCCTTTTTGTGAGATGAAAGTAGTCATGAAGTACTTCAAAAATATACTGGAGTTTGGGTCCAACAACCCACCATTTTCGAGATATTTGATGTTTTTTTGGAATGTTTTTTCTATGTTAGCTTAATAGCTTCCTTTCTCAAGAGAATGAAGTAGTCCAGTGAATAGAGTACTGAACAGTCCCAAGTTCAAGTCTCCTGCCTGACGATCTTTTTTCTTTCTGTTTCTTTTCTTTTAAGATACCTTTTCTTTTATGTTAATGTATGATAGTTTCTTTTACTTTTTTTTTTTTTTTTAATTTTTCTTTTATTTCTTTTTAACCCTCCTTTATGCTTCTGCTTCTATATTTCTATTTCTTTTTTCTTTTTTTTTAGGCAGAAATAAAAATACAATTAAAAATATATACATATCTTTTAATTCCTTTGAATTAAAATTACTTTTAATTTAGAAAAATAAACCCTACATATCTGTACATTTATCTTTTTCTTTTCTTTTTTGTTGTTATTGTTAATATTGGAAGTAAATGAAGATAAGAGATAAAAATTCTAATTTGAAATTTACAATTAATACAAATAAGTTTGTAAACATCCAATGGTTCTTTTCGTTATCAGGATTCAAAAGACAGAAGGGAGGGTAAACGGAATGGACACTGGAAGGTATTAAAGATAGGGGTGCTATAAAGTTTGCAACAAAAAGACCAAAAGAAAACAGCCAGGAAGAGACACATTAGGTGGGGGCAGTTAATCAGAAAAGGCTGTTGAGAGATGACAGACAGGGGAGAAAGCCTACAAGGTTCCTAGTAAGCATGAAGGGATTTAAAGATTTTGAACCTAATAGGTGTCTAAAATTTTAATTTTAGGATAAGGAATTTTGTTTGATTTAAAATCAGTAGAGCAATACATCAAATCTAATGATAATGATAATAAGAACCATTAACATAAAAATTATTATTATTATAAAAATTATTTGTATTAATTATAAATTTCAAATTAGAATTTTTCTCTCTTTTTTCAATTAGTTCCAATATTAATAATAATGAAAATAGGGACAGCTCTATTGTTAGTGGAAAAGGGGAATGCAAGAAAAAAAATTAAATATACAGATATGAAGGTTTTATTTTTCTAAATTAAAATTAATTTTAATTAAAAAAATTAAGAAGATAATTTATATATTTTTACTTGTATTTTTATTTCTGCCTAAGAAAAACAAAACAAAATAAAAATAAAAAAGCAGAAGCATAAAGGGGGGCAAAAACAAAAAAACACACAAAAAACTCACGTAAAAGAAAAGATAGTTTAAAAGAAACAGAAAGAAAAAGGTCATCAGGCAGGAGACTTGAACTTGGAACCTTATGCTCAGAAGTCCAGTACTCTATACACTGGACTACTTCATTCACTCGAGAAAGGAAGCTAATAAGCTAACATAGGAAAAAACACTCCAAAAAACATCAAATATCTCGAAAATAGTGGGTTGTTGGACCCAAACTCCAGTACATTTTTGAAATACTTCATGAGTACCTACATCTCACAAAAGGGCATTAAATTCTGTATTATATAAGCCATGTCCTCTCCTTGTTCGTAACTATTGTTCTTTTTAAAACATCTCAATTTAATTTTGCTTTTTTGTGTGTTAATAAATGGCTAGTCTTAATCTATTAACACATTCAAAGAAAGGACTAAAGATGTGAAAATAAACATTAATATGTTTTGAAATTGAGCGAAACTTACCACAGGAGAAATGCGCTGTCTCAAATCTACACCCAGGGTGTTAACAACCCATTCTTTGAAATGTGGAAGAGCACAATTACCTATACTATACCTAGAAATAGTTAATAATACTATCAATTACAAAGTAATTCAAAATAATTTTTCAGATTTACATTATTATAATTATAATTATTAAGAGTTATTTGGATTTTTAAAATTAAGGTTAGCATTTTAACCTTTCATTTTTTTAAAAGTTTTTATCTGCATATTTCATTGTTTTTCCTTAAGGCTTCAAAAAGTGACCAATAAAATTTCAAATTAAAAACAAAAAAGATCTCTTCAAATTAATTGGCAATTAGATAATCCTTTGATAACTTTTAGTACTTAACTGTTTCTATATTTAAGTAAAATGGGAATTTGAAGCCTTAATAAGATGTCTCATTTATACATCAGACCTTAAGGACTTATATTTTCATTTTCAAAAAAATAAAAACTGAAGCAGACAATATATTAATATGGCAGGGTTTCATAATAAGTTTTGTAATAAGTTTCATGTATGGCAGAATAAGTGCAATCTCATAATAGATTATTGTATTCAATAAATTAATATGTATGTAAGGAACCAATAAATGTCAGTGTCAGGTTTTACAAAGAAAAACATCAGTAAAAAATGTCCAATAAACCTAGGATCAGAAATGCATTGTTTACATTAAACATCTATTATGACATATGATATACTGGGTGATTCATAAAGTACTGGTGGTTTTCACCGCCCCATATCTTTTAAACTACTGCTCATAAAAATCTGAAACTTTTTATTTAAAATCGTCAAACATATAAGAGTTATATTTTCATGTTATTATTTATTCATTATTATTGAAGTTCATTTTATTTGCGTTCAAACACCCCCAATATATTGTATATTTAAATAACTGTTGTGATGTTGTTAAACTCTAAAAGTCTGGATCCAATATTCAAATGATACAGAAACCTATTTAGGAAAGTTTAATCTAAACACTTTTGTCATTAATTCCTTTGTTTAATTTAAAAAAAAAAAAAAAAAACTATTTTTTTGAAAATGCAGTCTGACAATGACTTTTTTGGGAGACAGTCGAATAATTTTTTGGATAATAATTTCGATATATTGGTGGTGTTTGAATGCAAATAAAATGAATTTAAATAATAATGAATAAATAATAACATGAAAATATAACTCTTATATGTTTGACGATTTTATATAAAAAGTATTAGATTTTTATGAGCAGTAGTTTAAAAGATGGGGGGGGGGGGAAAACACCCAAACTTTCAAGTACTTTAAGAATCACCCGGTATTAATGCAAGCATAATACTGTATGCAATCAGTGTGTTCAGGAATGTACATTTGTGCTATATTGTGTATAATGCTCCAAAAACTACAAAGAAAAATTAATCTAATTTTTATTGCATGTGTGAACATAACATTGTATAAACATATAACAACTGATACAAAAATAAGTGTTAAACAAAGCCTCCACTAATAACAGGCATCAAAATAAATGTTTGAAATCCCACCACCTGCTACAATACAGGCTTGCAAATGTCGAGATATTTAACTTCCAATCCGTTAACAAAATGCTGGTGATTTAACAGATTTCCAATGCCGAAAGTTCTATTGCCACTACTGTTAATGTGTACAGAATGGAGAAGACATAGGACTGCTCATTCCAACTGTGGCCACTGGTCATTGATTCCCATCAAATGTCAACAGCAGCTATAGGACTAAGATATTCAACCAGAGGATCTCCTTTACTGAGAGCAGATCATAGTGTATAAAATGCACATCCCTCATAAGTAAAGTGGCACTCACAAGTTTTTTTTTTTGTTTGTTATATTAAAAATTTCATAAAAAAATTGGTTTGAATCAATTGAAATCCTATATTTAATATTTCAAAAATGTATGATTTTTACATTTTGTTGACATTGAAAGTGGTGTAAGTCCATTTGAGGTCATCAAAAGTATAGATTTCTTTAAACTAAAATTTTAAAAACGATTACATTATAAACTTGGATCAATTTAATATTTAAAAAATATAAACTGAACATATTAACATATACCAATATTTTTCAGACCATTCAAATGCAAACCCTTAAATATCTCCATATCATTATATATTATTTCTCAAAGGGTTTTTTTTGTCGGACCGCTATATTTCCTTTACTACTTCATCAAAATCAATGATTGAGGCATCATTTTGAAGATTACGTTTCCCGCTAATGACGAAAAATAAACAAATTGTTTAAAATTAATGTTTTCGTTAAAAAACTTTATTTTTAAAAACTTTTTATACAAATGTAGACACGCTTTAAAAGAAGCGCCTTATTTTTCGAAAGTGAAAGTATTGCTTTAGCGTTGTAACCTTCAACTATTTCCTTTTTTGAATAAAAATGCACTTTAAATGATATTTCATCGTTTATTTAATAACAACAGATAAAAAAAAAAAACAAAGATTTATATTTTAATAAAAATAAACGATTTATTACAATAGAAACATAAAAATTAGTCAACTTTTCATATATTATTTTATATATTATTTCTCAAAGGGTTTTTTTTTTGTCGGAATGCCATATTTCCTTTACTACTTCATCAAAATCAATGATTGAGGCATCATTTTGAAGTACGTTCCCCGCTAATGACGAAAAATAAACAAATTGTTTAAAATTAATGTTTTCGTTAAAAAACTTTATTTTTAAAAACTTTTTATAAAAATGTAGACACGCTTTAATAGAAGCGCCTTATTTTTCGAAAGCGAAAATATTGCTTTAGCGTTGTAACCTTCAAATATTTCCTTTTTTTGAATAAAAATGCACTTTAAATGATATTTCATCGTTTATTTAATAACAACAGATAAAAAAACAAACAAAGATTTATATTTTAATAAAAATAAACGATTTATAACAATAGAAACATAAAAATTAGTCAACTTCTCATATATTATTTCTCAAAGATGTTTTTTTTATTTCCCTTAATACTTCATCGAAATCAATGATTGAGATATTTTCAAGATTACGTTCACCGCTAATGATGAAAAATAAACAGATTGTTTAAAATTAATGTTTTCGTTAAAAAAATTTATTTTAAAAATATTTTTTGTAAAAATGTAGAAGGCAATCTATTGACAATCTGTTCATTTATTTATTTCCACATTACCATTCGGTGACTGATCAAGATACCATGCGAATTATTCGCACGGGTCAACTTTTTTATAAAACTTGAGAAGACGCCATCTATTGACAATGTGTTTAACTAACATGCACACAAGCTGTTGGATTTGTTTATTATTTCTCAAAGGTGGTTTTTTGTTGCGAATTATTCGCACGGGTCCACTAGTCATATAAAATGGACTTCCACCACTTTCAAAGAAAACGGCTCATATATCACAATCAGTAGCTATTGCATCCTTCATCAAAGTGTTTGCACAGGAACACGCTATTGGGCCATGGAAGATTGCCTTCTCTAATGACTCACAGCTATTCCAGGCATTACAGACCTCCATCACATGCTCTGATCCTGGGTGAAGAACTACCTATTTGCTGCCTCACAATATTAAAAAAAGAAAAAGGAGATTTGCTGTCCAACCTATCAACATGGAAAGATTGGAAATTTTGACAATTACCTACTTTGCTTGAAATATTGAGGAACTGTGATGATAGATTTTTTTTTCTTATTATTTTAGAATGAGAACATCATCATTTGAAATTAAAATTTCCCTTATTTCCAATTTATTCCCCAAACCCAGCTGAATAAATTCAATGCTTGTTAGTTTGTGTTCATTTCTGTAATTATTTTATGTAACTTATTAATAAATAAATAAGAAAGAGTAAAATGCCAATTCCATTTCACAACAAAAATTGGGAAGTTTCAAAAAGACATTTTTTTTCCATGAAGATATTTTTGCAAATTAGAATTCTGTTATTATTTTAATGTGAAATGAATTATGATGTAAATTCTAATTGATATAGTAAACTTTCAAATACATATAATTCTTCAAATTAATATATAACAACTTTATATATAAAAATTGTATTTGTGAAAATAATTTATTAAATTAAGAGTTCTACTAATCATTATATTTATGATAAAAGAAATACAAATATAAAAATAAAAAAAAAAAATCACAGATTAAAAATAGAACAAATTTATGTCAAATACATTCATTTCTATGAAAAACGGAAGAAACTAGAGAATGCACAA
>JAFIDM010000004.1:69380596-69403724 GCA_023159025.1 Thereuonema tuberculata
GTGACCTTGTTACTGGCCGCCCCACGCGGTCGCTTCAGTTCAGTCTCGTGCTAGCTTGCGTACGCCAAGCATCATCCACACAAGCTTCATGAAACTTTGTGATATTTTATTGTTATTTTTTGTTATTTTTATTGAAAATAGTGCAGCCATGGGTCCAAAAATGATTATTGATTCAACTAAGCCTAAAAGGAAAGCAGTGAGAACGACAATTGAATTGAAAAAAGAACTCGTTGCGAAGTTTGAAAGTGGAACTCGTGTCTCTGACCTGGCAACTCAGTATGGCATGGCGAAATCAACCATATCCTCTATACTGAAAAAGAAAGGCATAATAAGAGAGGCCTATATAGTTATTGTTTTCATAGTTTTTATGTATTTTACGCTTAAAGTATTATTACAAAGGTTTAAATAAGCAATCATCTCTGGGTTCTGGAACGGATTAATCCAATTTACATTATATCTTATGTGAATAAATGATTCGCCATTCGTACAAATCGCCATTCGAACTGCCTCCTGGAACGGATTGTGTACGAATAGCGGGGTTCCACTGTATTAACATTAAAAAAGAATACCTGAAAAGAATGTTTCAAAGGAAAAACAAGGTGATAAAAACATCATCCAAAGCATTTCCTTAACCATCAATCTCAACTTAACCCCTTAGTCCTTATCTTCTGCGATCTCTGATAATATAATATAATAATAATAATTTTATTGCCAATAGAAAATATTTACAACAGTATGTATTGATTACAGTTTTGACAACCCAGTTGTCTTAAAGGTGATCCCGTCGAGAAGACAAAAGGGTGTCGGCATCGAGGCAATTACATATGAAAATAAAACAAAGGCATTACAGGGAAAAAAGGATGAATGAAGGATTCTTTAACTTTTTTAATTGTGAATATATCAAATTTACTAGAAGAAATGAGGACAACTGGGGATCAGTCATTCACTCCAATGAATGTCATCTGCTTTTTTAAATAACTGTCATAAACAGGCAACTGATGATAGCTTTGTTCCCTTTGCATTTACACAAGTGGGCCATTAAAAAACAACCCAATTTCTTAATACAAATTATACAAAGTTACATTTACCAAACCATTTCCATTTACAGTTGTTGGTTTTTTTTTTAGAATACTATTATTTGTTCTGCAAAATTCCCATCATTGCAAAATAACAATCTGCATGTGCTTATGATTTATTCAAAACAAACAAACAAATCTACTACATGTTGTTTGGGTGAACACTGCATCAGATTAGAACTAATTCAGTGTTGTGAAGGTGGTGAAGACTTTGTGGATTTCCTGAGAAACATTCTTTTTTAAAAAAAAATTCACTACAAAACCATCACAGAATTATAACAAAAGGTGCAGACTTCAAGTTCAATAAAGAAAAGTCCCCCTTTTGAGTGGTGGTGCTAGCATCAGCGGTTGCCGACGGCCTCATGCCTGAGGGGACTTCGGAAAAAAGTTTAATTAAGAGTGTCATTTATAGACCTAGATCCGGGGAAGTGGGTATTTCCAGTAAAGGATTCACAGCGTATGACTTAATTCAAATAGGACCCAATCAAAATGTAGAGAAATCTGATGAAAGTTACCCCAAAGAAGCAAATAAAAGACATTTTTCAAAATTTCATTTTACTCGAAAATTGAGTAACGGTGAAACGCAACATCGTAGATGGTTGGCTTGCTCCATATCTCAAGACAAAGTTTATTGCTTTCCATGTAGACTTTTTTCACATTTGCAGACAGATGGTAAAAGAAGGATGTTGTGACAGGAAAGAGTCAAATATTGCAAAGACATGACAAAGTCAAGGACACGTGGAGTGGATGATTAAATGGATGGAATTCTGTAAAGGAATCAAACACGGAAAAACAATAGATCAAGAAAATGAGAGATTGATTAGGGAATCACAAAAGTATTCGTATTACTTGTTTGAAAGATTGATAGATGTAATAAAGTACCTAGCCTCACACAATCTGGCATTTAAGAGCTCATTGAGAATCCCTTAACCTTAATGATAGCGGCAACAGTGGCAATTTTATAGACCTTTTTAAATTATTATCCAAATATGATCTGACACTATGGGAGCATCTGCAACATATTAATGAAAAACAACTTAACAGTATCTGAGCCATAACATCCAAAATGAATTACAGTAAAACCCCGATATAATGCTCCCGCTTATAGCACTATCCCGTTCTTTGCGCTCTTTTTATTCGGTCCCTGAAATTTTCTATATATCTCTGTATACTTTTACCCTCTTATAACGCTTCAAATTCCGCTTGTAGCGCTTTTTATATCGGAAATTTTGTATCGAAAAGAAATGTAACACTGTAAAGATTCTTTTTTTTTTTCCCTGGTAGGAGGGAATCTTTGAACTCTGTGAAGTGCGGGTCTATGTTACAGTTGTGCAAAATGTCGAAGCGGAAATCCCTTTCTTTAAGTGAAAAATTGCAAATTCTCCGTAAGTACGACGAGAATTCTACAGAAGTCAGAAGGATTTCGCAAAATCTCTAGGAATTCCCTCGTTCAGCCTGCGAACAATAATGAAAAACAGGGATGCAATTACCGATGCAGTGAAGGGTTGTTGCAAACGTAAGAAAGTAAAGTGTGCACTAAATCTGCTCCGAAAATATATTAGTATTGCTCCTAGTGGTGCATCAATTGACGTCAATAGTTATCTGAACTGCATTGAAAATGTCATAATTCATAACAGTAGCACATACACACGGCAAACCACAATCAAAGACCTTTTTAATAGGAAATAAGCTCATATTTGCAGTATATTTATTGCAGAATCATGTATGTTTCCTGTAAAATGGTGTCCATATCTTTCCCCATCTCATAAATCATTTCCCGCTTATAGCGCTATCCCGCTTATTACGCTTGTAGGTCATGGTCCCTTGACGAGCGTAATAACGGGATTTTACTGTAATTACATTAATGTCTAAATCCGTTATTGACGAAATTATAAACAGAGTTAAACAAGCAAAATACTACGCTTTCTTGCTCGATTGCACCAGGGATGTGAGCCATGTTGAACAAGTGTGTGAGCTACGTTGAACAAATGTCAATAATATTAAGATTTCGCAATTCCTCAACTGGAGCGATAGAGGAACATTTTGTTGGGTTTATTAGTGTCGCAGAAACAACGGGAGAGTATTTAACAAATACAATATTACAAGAACTAGAAAGAAATGGTCTAGATCAGTGTTTCCCAACCTTGTTTGTGCTGTGCCCCACCTAAAGTATCTAAAGAAAGCTACGCCCCATCAAATTAGGTATAACTTTCAAAAAGAAAAAATTAAAAAAAAAAAAAACAACAACATTGCTCCATTTTCGAATTGCCCCTCTGTGGGGCATGCGCCCCACGTTGGGAAACAGGGGTCTAGATATCCAAAACTGTCGAGGACAGGGATATGATAACGGCGCCAATATGGCCGGCCTTAATAAAGGTGTCAGAACTAGAATACTCAATATTAATCCAAGAGTATTCTTCACGCCATGCGGATGCCACAGTTGGAATTTGCTTTTGATAGATGCAGCTAACTCTTCTACAATAGCCAAAACATTTTTCGGCTTTATCAATAAAATCTATGTGCTCTTTTCAAAGCCAAGCAAGCGTTGGGATCTTGTAAAAATTAAACTAAAATTGACTTTAAGATCTCTGTCTGAAACACGATGGGAGAGTAGAATCGGAGCAGTCAAAGCTATATTTTTACAATTTGATGATGTTATCGAATGCGTTAATGACTTGAAAACTAAAACTGATGATTCCGAAACTCTAAGTGACTGTGAAGCAGTCTTAAACGAAATGTTAACTTGTGAGTTTATTGTTGCAATACACGTGTGGATTGAGATTTTACTACGTGTGAACAATATAAGCAAACTATGGCAATCGGTTCAAGTGAACTTGAAAGTTGCTATTGACACATTACATTCATTTTGTAGCTGGATTCAAGAATTCCGTAACAGAGGATTTGAAAAAAGCATTGCAGAAGCTCGATTGGGGGGCAAAGGCTAATTAGGATTTCCCGGTCTCTGATCGGGTCAAAAACCCTGATGGAACTGATATTTACCTCTTGCGGTGAATTTCGGTGAAGTCCGGAGGGCCTAATTGGTAAAATCCACTTTCCTCACCTCCACGCGGGGCCCCCTGGGATCTTTTAAGATGCGAAAGAGAGAGTGGTGTGCGGAAAGCAACGGGAAGCTACCGCATTTACTTTTCCCAAGAAAAACTGCAAACATGGCATGATGAATCTTTCCTCGGCAAAAAATTCCGGACGTAAACTATCCCCCCATTCGGATGTCCGGGAGGGGGATACTGAGGAAGGATACATTATGAAGCAAATAAACCGACAGAAGAAAAGAAGATTGAGGATTGGATCATGGAATGTGAGAACTCTTCTTCAAGCGGGGAAGTTGGAAAACTTGAAGGAAGAAATGAGAAGAAACAGAGTGGATGTGATGGGAGTATCAGAAGTGAGGTGGAGAAATAGTGGTGAGTTGGTGAGTGATGAATTTAGAATGTTTTATTCAAATGGTGAATGTAAAGGAAGTCATGGTATTGGTGTACTACTGGGACCATGTGTGAAAGATAAAGTGATATCAGTGCGTTATGTAGATGACCGGATGATAATGGTGAGACTACAAGGGAAAAAATTGGACTTAGTGCTAGTGCAAATTTACATGCCACATAGTGGATTAGAAGACGAGAAAGTGGAAGAATACTACGAGAAGATAGAAGAAATAGTTGAGAAAGAGAAGAAGGGTGCATGTGTAATCCTAATGGGAGACTGGAACGCAGTAGTAGGAGAAGGACAAGATGGAAAAACGGTTGGAAAATATGGACTGGGAAAAAGAAATGACAGAGGAGAATCTTTGGTAAATTTCTGTAAATGGAATGAAATGATTGTTGGAAATACGTTATTCCAACAGCATAAAAGAAGACGATACACGTGGACATGCCCAAGGGATGACAGTAGATATCAGATAGACTATATACTCGTACAGGAAAGATACCGAAATTGCTTAAAAAATGCAAAGACTCTACCAGGAGCGGACATTAATTCAGATCATGTCCTACTAATAGGCGAAGTAGATATTCGTCTGAAAAAGATAAGAGGAAGGCAAGTGACGAAGAAGTTTGATATAGAAAAACTTATGAACGAAGAGGAAAAAAGAAAATTTGAAGAACATTTTCAAAAGAAAGCCTCTAATTTAGAATCCACACCTGAAAATAGTAATGAATACTGGACTCATCTAAAAAGCTGTATACAGGAAACAGCAGAAGAAACAATAGGATACAGAGAAGGTAAGAGTAATAAGAAACCTTGGGTCACAGGGAAAATGTTGGAGAAGATGGAGGAAAGGAGAAAATGGAAAAACATCAACACAGAAGAAGGTAAAAGAAATTATAAGAAACTAAACAACGAACTAAGAAGAGTAACTGATAAGGCGAAGGAAGACTGGATGAAACAGAAATGTGAAGAAGTAGAGGATCTAGAGAGAAAAGGAAGATATGATTTAATGTACCGCGAAGTAAAATGTTTGGATTTCACAAATAAGAATAAGAAGTCCATGTGGTTGATAGAAGACGAAATCGGCATTGAAATAACCGACAAACAAGGAATTTTGAACAGATGGAAGAAGTATGTAGAAGAATTATATGAGACAGGGAATCGTCCAGATTACTTAGCTATAGAAGATGAAACAGCTGTATCAGAAGACGAAAAAGGATGTTGTATTCTAAGGGAAGAAGTTGAGCTAGCGATTAGGGAAATGAAGAATGGGAAAGCAACAGGAGTTGATGGAATACACATTGAGTTAGTTAAATGCTTGGGTGAAGACAAGAAGCAAATACTATCATTATGCAATGAAATATATGAGAAAGGTGAATGGCCTGATGATTTCATGGAAACAGTATTGCTACCAATACCGAAGAAAAATAATGCAAAGAAGTGCAGTGAGTTCAGGACTATCAGCCTTATATCGCACTCAGCGAAGATTCTTCTGCGAATACTGAACAGACGTTTATATTCTAAGGTGGAAGGAGAGTTGGAAGAAGAGCAGTTTGGTTTTAGGAAAGGAAAAGGTACGAGAGATGCAATTGGACTGCTGCGAACAATCGGCGAAAGATATCTAGAAAAAAATAAGCACGTATATGCAGTATTTGTGGACCTGGAAAAGGCTTTTGACAAGAGTGGATTGGAATAAACTTATGGAAATCTTGAAGAAAATTGGCGTGGATTGGAAAGAGAGAAGGCTAATAACTAATCTTTATATGAAACAACGAGTCAAAGTCAGGATAGGAGAAAAATTGTCAGAGGGAAGTGGAATAGGGAGAGGGGTGCGACAAGGATGCCCTCTATCACCTACGCTGTTCAACATCTACTTAGAGGAGTTAGTGAAGAATTGTTTTCAGAACATGGGAGGGGTGATAGTAGGAGGAAGAAGAATAAAGTGCATAAGATTTGCTGATGATATGGCATTGTTAGCAGAAGAGGAGATGATACTAAGGGATATGCTAATGCAGCTGAATGACAGCTGTGAACAATATGGAATGAAGATAAATGTAAACAAGACAAAGACTATGGTTATCGGAAGAAAGACAAAGAAGATAAACATAAGTATTCGGAATGAGACATTGGAACAAGTGAACAACTTTAAATACTTAGGGTGTACTATAAGTAGTGATATGAACTGCTGCCAAGAAGTCAAGAGGAGGATAGCAATAGCAAAGGAGGCTTTTAATAGGAAAAGGAGCATCTTCTGCGGACCTCTGGAAAAAGAACTAAGGAAGAGACTAGTGAAGTGCTTTGTGTGGAGTGTGGCATTGTATGGGGCAGAAACATGGACATTACGACGCAGTGAAGAGAAACGACTAGAAGCATTTGAAATGTGGATATGGAGAAGAATGGAGCATGTGAAATGGACAGACAAAATAAGAAATGAAGCTGTGCTAGAAAGAGTGAGTGAAGAAAGAATAATGCTGAAACTGATCAGGAAGAGAAAAAGAAACTGGTTGGGTCACTGGCTGAGAAGAAACTCCCTAATGAAGGATGTACTGGAAGGAATGGTGAACGGTAAAAAAGTTCGAGGCAGAAGAAGATTTAAGATGATCGACAACATTATGGTAAATGGATCTTATGTGGAGACGAAGAGGAAGGCAGAAAATAGGAAAGATTGGAGAATGCTGGGTTTGCAGTGAAGGACCTGCCCTTGGCAGAGAACTATGTATGTATATGTAAGCTTGATTGTTTGTAGAAAAAAGTAGTTATGAAATTGAGTCACAATTTAAAGAAAAAAGAATAGCAAAGAAAAAAACGAATGTTCAGTTATGAACATATTGATGAAGCCATACAATCTGTTGAAATGCAGTATAGAGTTAACTTTTTTAACACAATGATAGATGCTATCATAGTTGACAACGAATGTCGATTCAAAGTGCTCAATGAATATTATGAACGATTTGGTTTTATTTATCATATCAATTATTTGAAATCTATACCAAAAGAGGACCTTCTCAAGCATTGTAATGATTTAGGTAGAATACTTCGAGAAGGAGAAAACAGCGACATACAACCATACGAACTGTACGAAGAACTCCAGCTTTTAAAATCCAATTCACTAAACTCTGTCAACGATGCAAAACAACTTATCCAGTACATTTTAGAAAATAATTTGAAAGAAGTATATCCAAATGTTTACATAACAATCAGAATAATGCTCACAGTTCCAGTCAGTACAGCTTTTGCTGAGAAAAGTTTTTCAAAGTTAAAATTGATTAAGACCTACTTGAGAAGCACAATGAGCCAAGAGAGACTATCTGCGTTATCAGTTCTGTCAATTGAAGTGGAAATAGCGGCTGGTGTTAACTATGACATAATCTTGAAAAAATTTAGTGAATAAAAATTTATTCTTAAGGAAGTCCATTTTCCTTTACCATGAATAAAAAGGGACTATAAAGTGTGCATCTAATCAATGATTAATAAAATATGTCTGATGATGATTTCCAGTTCATTCACTTACTTTTAAATGAGAATATTTTCTATAATTCCCAAAAGGAATACAAGAGCAAATACTCATCTAAACACAAGAATGCTTCAAATGTTTACCAAAGAAAAGAATTTTAATTCTAATAACTACAAAACACCTTCAAATCCTAAATCTGAATTTTGCAAATTTCAAGAAATTGCATCTCTTTGTCCAAAACGATGGTTTTCCCACCTTAGTGGGGTTTTGTGGTTTGCGTGTGTTGTCGATCCCGAGAGCTATGCCGGCGGTAGCTTAGCTACTGGTAGGGACGCCCAGGGCCGGCTCTACCATATAGGCGAACTAGGCAACCGCCTAGGGCGCCTGGGCATGGGGTGGCCCCGTTTGCCGATAAGAGCAGGGCAGGCAAAAAGTTCATTACTTGGGCAAAAATATTCAGAATGAGTTAATCCAACTTCTGAGTAATGCTATTCAAGAGAACATATTGTCTGCTGTCAATAATGCCAAGTATTTTTCTGTAGTGCTTGATTGTACACCAGATGTTGCTCATGTGGAGCAAATGACAATCATTGTCCGCTTTGTCTCAACGACAAAAGAGAAGAAGAGCTGTGCTATCAGAGAACATTTTTTAGGGTTTATTCCTGTTTCAGACACAACTGGGGCTGGTTTGACTGAAGCCGTACTTGCAAACGTAAAAGACTTGTCACTGCCAGTAGAAAATTTACGTGGACAAGGTTACGACAAAGACAGTAACATGAAAGGGAAAAACGTAGGTCTTCAACGACGTATTAGAGATGAACCTAAGAGCATTTTACGTACCATGCAGCTCCCACTCATTAAATTTAGTGGTAAATGATGCTGCTAAGTGCTGTCTAGGTGCTACTGCTTTCTTTTGCTTAGTGCAACATCTGTACGTTTTTTTCTCCGCATCAACTCAACGTTGGGAAGCACTCCTGCGCCATTTGCCATCCCTAATGCTCAAGCCTCTAAGTGATACAAGATGGGAGAGCACAGTTGGCGTATTGCTGCCATTTTGTTACCAACTAAGTGAAGTACATGACGCTCTTATGGATATTGTCGAAAACAATGAGTTATCTAGAAATTTTGACAATGTTTCAAGAGTTGAAGCTGAGGGACTCGCCAAACAAATTGGAAAATTATATTCTTCCAGTCCAAAACATGATATCAAAATAGTGCTGGGTGATACAAATGGCAAGGTGGGAAAGAGAATAAGGTCAGGCCTGCCATTGGCGGACATGGTTTACATAATGACTCAAACAATAATGAACAGAGGTTAATATTTTTTGCTGCAGAACATGATGTGGTGGTGGCCTGTACTTGCTTCCCACATAAACGTATACACTATACGACATGGAGATCTCCAGATTGTGACACTTGACCATGCCTTGATTGATACAAGACATGCTTCAAATATAGTGGATATCGGGGAGCGAATTTCGACTCAGACCACTACATGGTAATAGTGAAAATTAGAGCAAGAATATCTAATGCCCATAAATACAAGGGGACACAACTAGAGAAATATAATTGTTAGCTTCTAAAAGAGACAGATTTAATGCAAAGATACCAGAATGAGCTGGAAACTCGATTAGAAAACGTTAATTTGGAGGATTTAGAGAGCATTGATGAGAAATGGAACTCATTAAATATGGCTATTATTGAAACTGGCAACACAGTTATTGGAGAAACCAAAAAGGGAAAAAACGAAGGCATGTAGGGTTGCTACCGAAATTTAAAAATAAGGCATATAAAAATATGCTAAAAAGAAAGCATACTAAAACAGTGGTTGATGAATATAAATGTGCTAGAAAAATTGAAAAGAAGGTCCACAGAGCTAAAAAGAGGAATTTTTATGAAAATCTCTTTATAGTCCAGTGCAATTATGTTTTGACCCGGTCATTAATAATATCTAAACTTCCTTTTGAGGGGATGTTTAGTGAGGTCCCATGAACCTAAAACTCCGCAGTCGACTGTGCGGAGATAATTGGTGGTGCTTTGGTTTCTAAAACATATCAGTTTTAAGTGACGACTTCACTCCCTTCCGCATATAGATGTTATCAAAAAGGGAAGGAGGGTGTGCAGCAAACTCGAACTTTAAGTAGTGAGTCAGTTCATCGTCACTTTTCACAACACAGACAAGTCGATGAAAGAGTTGGTTTGGGTTTACCACGATGGCATTGTCCTTAATCGTTACTGCCCTAGTAACTGTCCCTAATGACCTTACAGCTGTTTTGCGCTGTAATTGAAGTGAGTAAACAATATGCCTTCGATTTTTTTTAATACAGTTCAGTTCAACTTCTACCGCTGCATAACAGTTTACAGAATCATTTCCTTGAATACTAGTTGAGTGGAGTGACGCTCAAAGGGATTGTGGAGACGCAACCATTCTAAAAAAAAATGTTAAGATGAGCTGCATCTTTAGCTATTCTCATATCCCTTAGTTCACATGCTGCTCTGATGTACTGGAATACACTCCACTGAACTCTTCTACTGCTGCAGTCACTCTCAAATAAGTTGGCACTGAATTCAACCAATGGGAGATAATTGAATCTGAGTTGTCACGACCATGAGTGAGTCCTCCACGAGATTTGGAGGACCACATTAAGAATTGCTCAATAGTCATGTCAGTCCATATACCTGACCAATATTTTGTAGATCTCCTTGTTGTAAAGTACCCTTCTCGAACAAGGTTTTCAAACTCGTCTGGTGGGAGGATAACCTTCAAGGTTTGACATTTGTTCCAAGAAAACATGCGTTGATTTTGCATAATTGAGATGTCCTGCTGCATGGAAGTATGGTAGGATATACTGAACACTATACAGATGAAGTATCCAGTCCCCACCGCTCCGCCCTGATAAAGAAACATAATCTTGACCATCTTGAAATATTGGACCTACAGTTCCCAGTTCTGCCACTTTCTGTTCACAGTGATTTTGTAGGAGAGATGCATGTGATTCTTGTAGTAAATTCCTTAATTCCAAAATTGTTGTGTTAACAGATTTCTTTCCTTGGATATAAAATGGAGAAATTGCTGACATAAAATACAAAAGCTATGTTACATTTTAACCAAACTATATATGAAACCGATTTGCTGTTTACAAACTGTTATATTTATACTTTTTGTTATTTATTTATAAACATTTAAATTATGAAAAATCATAATATGAATGAGAAAATAATTAATTTAAATAAGAAATAAACAAAACGTCATCGTAATAATGTTTAATTACTAATTATTACTTTACTATTTAAATAATTAGTAGTTTCTAAGGTAAAACCAGCTCTTCAGGCGCACGGAGTATAATCTTACTTTAGTAAAGTTTATCTGCTTACACATTAAAGATACAGAACATTTGATCGTAAAGTATTTTGTAGCCAGTTTAATTCTCTACATTTTCCTGTCTTGGTGCGTTTTCATTTAAATTAACCGTTAACCCACTATTTGATAAAAATAAAAGTTAGTATGCAAAATTTCAACTGAATTCATACTTTACTTAAGTTTATCTGCCTAATCATTACAGTTATGTAAAAAGTTGTAAGAATCTTTTTTGTAGCAAATTTTATGCTTTACATTTTGGTGTTTTAGGGTTTAAACTGAGTTAGCCGTTCGTTCGCTATAGCTTGAAAATGACTGCAACTACGCGCATTGGCAGTCATTTTCTAAAATGGTAAGTTTCTCCCAAAGATGACCTCAGATTTATGGGGGGCCGAAGTTTTCGGTTCAGGGCACCCCAATAAACAACACCTTCACGGGAAGTTTAGATATTATTAAAGTCCAGGTTTGGCCCCAAAATTGCTTAACTGCACTAGATTATTAGGATATTGAACACCTTAGAGTTCACAGTAACCGTGAACGAGGAAGTTTCAAGCCAAGAACTACACTTTGCAGAGGGAAAGATGGTAATATAGTGAGTAATAAATATGATATTTTACAAAGATGGAGGGAACATTTTAACGAGTAGTTGAACTCCGATCTACACTTAGATGATAGTGAATCAACAAATAGAAATCTCGAACCTGTTGATTCTCCATCATTGGAAGATGTAGAAAATGCTATTAAGAAATTAAAAAACAATAAATCTCCTGGACCTGACAACATTTCATCTGAGTTCTTAAAAGCTGCAGGGCTTAGTTATGTACAGCTATTCAAGGTCATGATTCAATTGATATGGAATAATGAAACACTACCCATGGAATGGAGACTCGGATCATTTGTATGATACACAAAATAGGAGATATGCTTGACTATAGTAATTATAGAGTCTTCTTTGCACATCTTACAAAATTCTATCTACTATCCTTTTTGACAGACTTCTACCATATGTCGAGAACGTGATTGGCAACTATCATTGCGGATTCAGAAAGGGAAGATTGACGACTGAGCAAATTTTTAACTTAAAACAGATTTTTGAAAAATGTAAAGAATTTGGAATCAAAACACACAATCTTTTTGTCAATTTCAGAACAGCATATGGTTGCATTAATAGAGAATTTTGTATAGAGGCTATGAATGAATTAAACATTCCAGAAAAACTTGTTGCCCTTCTAGCCTTGACTCTTAAAGAAACTATGATATAAATACGCATACAAGGTGACTTCACAGAACAGCTGCAGGTCAAGAATGGAGTGCGACAGGGAGATACACTGGCATGTTTATCATTTAACACAGCACTTGAAAAAGTTATTAGAGACTCAGAGATCAATACCAGAGGAACTATTTTTACTAAGTCAGTTCATATACTGGCCTATGCTGATGACATCTGCATAGTTGCCCGGACCTTACAGGCTCTTAAGCAAGCTTTTGTGGCATTCGAACAAAATGCAAGAAGAATTAATCTCTCAGTAAATGAAAATAAAACAAAATATTTGTCCTGTTTAAAGTCCGACCCATAAATTAGCCACTTAGAAATTGAAATTTATAAATTTGAAAAAGTTGACAGTTTTATTTATTTAGGAGTGGAAATAAACAATAATGCTTTAACTTCAGAAATAAATTAAAGAATTACATTTGCAAATACATGTTTTTATGGCCTGCAGAAATATCTAAAATCCAATTTTCTCAAACTAAGAACTAAATTACTCCTTTACAAAAGTCTTATAAGATCTATTCTGACATATGCAACAGAGACCTGATACTGACTTTATGTGACGAGGAAACTCTGGGGTTTTTTGAGAGAAAAATTTTATGAAGCATACTTGGTGGGGCCCAAGTAAATGATTCATGGAGACGAAGAACTAACTTAGAACTCTACAAGATATATAAAGAACCTGATGTAGTAAAATTCACCAAAATACAGAGAATTAAATCGGCTGGTTATCTGTCAAGAATGCCTGAAGATCGATGCTGTAAGAAAATATTTCTGCGAAAGGAAAAAGACCTCGGGTAGACCCCTCTAAGATGGATCGACTGGGATGAAAATGACTTAAACATTCTAAAGGTTAAAAACTGGAGAACAGTTGCCAAAAGTACAGATGACTGGAGAAGAATTCTGGAGAAGGCCAGGGCCCATCCAGGGCTGTCGAAGAAGAAGCATGTCTTTGAATCAAAGATTAAAACAAAAACTAAATGAAGCAAAAACCAACTTTATCTTTTTTGTTTAGTCGAGTTTTTTTATTATTATTATTATTTTTATTTAATGTAAAATGGGGGGCGGGGAGCATGAAAAGAAATTGTTTTCTGTGATTTGGAAACATAACTTGGCGAAATCATTACGATACAAATTAAATAACGAAAAGAACTTTAAAAGTATTAATGAAGTGAAATCTTTTAGTTGTTCATTTTGGAAAGAAAAGAGGAAAAAAAAAATACCGGATTGTTTTAAGTGGAGACATTTTGGTCCTAATTAACAGTTTAAATTAACTAAAAAAAAAAGGCTTCAATTAAGAAAAATGAAAAAATATAATTAAAAAAAAAAAAGTACAATTTAAATTAGTTCATTTGGACAATTGATTTTTGTAAGTAGGTACCTGTGTTTGGGTAGAATACTTTGCACTTGATAACCGACAGCAGGTGAACCGCTTTTACTTGTAGAAACTTCGCAACTTGTTCCTACTGAGTTACAAGGCTGCAAAGCAATTTTAACTACTTTCTCTTTAGAGTTCTGGGATCGAAATGAATCTCCATCTTTTTTAGACTGTGGTTGACTTCCAGATAAGTGGCGTCTTATAGCTTCAATTCTATCCGCTTCCCTGCCCGCCATGTTAGCGTCGTGCCACGACTAAAACCAGAAACTGAGTAATTGGCAACAAAAGGAAAATAAAAACACAACAAACTTGAAACTTCGATTTCATCACATTTCGATCCGAAATAAAATGAGCAAAATTTAGAATGGGGAAAAGGAAAAAGCTGTCAACAATTAATGTAAAAAAACAAAATAATTATAAGATACCTACATAGTGAACCATTCCGAATACTTGATCAGAAATACAGTAATGAAAAATCGTTTCGGAATTTGAAATTTCCTTTGATAATCGATTTATCTCCTTTTATCTTTATTTTGAATTAGCAAGTTCAAATTCCAAAATTTATTTCTAAGTTTCCTAAATATTAATAATTAGATCGTTATGTTTCCTGTAAATATCTATAAGTTAGTGGGGGAGTTTCGAAACTTTTGGGGCCACAAATGAAACGGATCTCACAATTACGTATTTTTTTTTTTAATAAGCTCAGTTTCAGACCTACGATTTAATAGGATCTATCTGTAGGTTCTGTATTCTATATCATTTATAAGGTTTTACAGATAATATACATATAAATAATTTGTTGTACAAATAATATAAATATAACAGCATTAATATTATCATTAAATTAATAAAAATTTTAAAATTTTTTTTAATGTTTATACTTACACCATTACAATCCAAAACATTTTTTTTTTAATACAGTATTACAAAATGCTGCGTTAATTAAATTGCTTTTTTTATATAACAATTGCAATCCAACCAAAATTATTATTAATATTTTTTAACATTACAGTATGCTGTGAAAATTAAACAATATCATTTTTAGTCTTACTAAATTAATAAGTCAAAAATTTTCTTAATGTTTCTACTTAAACTATTAATATATATATATATATATATATATATATATAAGGGTTTTTTTTTTTTTTATTATTGTAGGTTTAATATAAGATAGGGGTTTCTGAAAGTTCCAGTTTATTTTTCCGTGTATTATTTTTTTGTAATATTTCATTTTTATAGTATACTTATTTTATTAAATTCATTTTGTTTTAATCTGTTTGTGTAAAATATTCTTTTTCTTTTTTCTTAGACCAAAGTTATTCTTTGGATTTTCATAAAAATCCAAACCATAGTTTCTAAAAATGAATTCATTTCAATTTAACCATTCATTAAGACAGGATTTTCTTCCCCACCTAGAAATACGTTACTGCTACGATTAGGGGCCGTCCATTAATTAAGCGAGGTGTTTTTTAAAAAGTTTTGACCCCCCCCCCTCATGTGAGATCAAAAAATTAAAAAATACCCCCCCCCTCACGTCAAAAAATCAAAATAGTTCAAAAAGTCAATATTACAAAATGTTGTAATCTATTATAATACGTATATTCTCTGAATATTGCGTGAGATTTTCGTTGACCCCCCCCCCTCACTTAATTATTGGACGACCCCTTAATAATCTCAATAAAATGATTCAGCAACTGCTATTCAGTGTGGGCTTTCATAGTTCACCTCACATTTGCAATTTCTTTATTACATCCTTCTCATGATAAGAAGTTTTTATACAAAAAATGAAAGCCTTTAAAATTGAACGTGAATTTCCTGGGGAGTGAATCCTTTGAAGAAATCGTCTCCATTCAACTGAGAAACCCTCACAGTAATCTCCCTACTTCACATATCAAGAAAAATATTAACATAATGAAAAGACGATGGTAGAATGGATACTGGAAACCTTTTATCTTTTTATTACACAGAGATCTACTGAAGAAGAGGAAGAAAACTTTTTAATTTTTTTTTTTTTAAGAATTAAGTAAACAAACGAAGGCACAACGCTATAAGAAAGGATTCGTTTGTTTACTTAATTCTTTGAATCATTGGGCACGTTAAATTTCTTTTCATTTTATTTTTTTAAAGTTCTAAGATCTTCTAGTCTATTCATTCAGTCAATAAATTTTGATTTAATATTTTATTTCTTTAATTTAATTAAATTCTAAATCATTTAACAAACTTCAGAATAAAAAAAACAACAACTTAAATAATGTGAACAAACGAACTTCCTATTTCAGAAATTGGATCTATTTTTCAATAGCAGTTTGTGATGAAACAACAGATGTCATTGGAATCCACCATCTGTCACTGAATCAACTGTTGTCATTTGATAATTTATTTGGTCGTGTTATAAATTCAATGAATTATCGTCAAAAAATACAAAATAAAAACAACCGATCAAATTACAAACACACATACTGAATGTGAAAATTAAATATGAAAGAAATGTTTTAGAAGTTTAATCACAATCAAACAGAATGAAAAACCATGATCACATGGTCAAAATTAGTTCGAACTGTGCTACTTCTATTTGTCTCAAATTTCCGACCAAACAAAAACATGGTCACTTTTCTTCAAGTGTTCTGACTGAAAAAGGCATCTTTCATAGACTGTCCACCGCATTCGTCATGTTCAGGAATGCATGTTCGTAAGTTACAAATAAGAGTAAGAGATGGCAGCACCTATCTTTTCTCGCAAGGCGCGAGATTCGTAACATACTGAAAGAATGCACTGCAAACATCGTAACACGGCTGAAATTGGTTCACTCATGCGCACAATACATTTTTTTGATACTAACTTGTAAAACCACCTCTGAAATAGAAGTTTTAGCGCTCTTTCACACGACGCGATCATGGCTTGGCCATTTCATGGAACTATTTCATCCCACCCAAAACATTTCATGTAAAATACGTTGCCAAGATGCTCATAACGCTTTCACTGTTAAAAAGTTATCAGATCTCATGTAGAGCCAAGCCCCTCACTCTACATGCCTAACTCTAAAAACCCTACTATCTTGGTCAAAAAGTGTGCCTTGGCTTACTCCATATCCTTTACATAACTCCATGGGATTGTCTGTGTGACAGCCACGAAACGGCCAAGCCATACTTTTTGACCAAGATATAGGGTTTTTAGAGTTAGGGCTTGTAGAGTTAGGGGCTTGGCTCTACATGAGATCTCATATCTTTTTAACAGTGAAAGCATTATGAGCATGTGAGTCTTGGCAACTTATTTTACATGAAATGTTTTGGGTGGGATTTAAATTTTCAGAAGTTTAGGTGCATTGGTAAAAGAAATATATAAAAGAATAAAAAACTCTTTCACACGACTCGATCATGGCATACTCTTCCAGGGATCCGGGACCCCCCTCCCCAGAAAACTGTTGAAAAATAATAAAATATAAACATAGGTCCGGAAATGCTTCGGTATCGAGTTACGGCTAGCGAAAGATTTCGCCCATAATGTAGTACAACAATACGCACATGGACTACACCTCAGTTGTTAGCTCTCACAATAAATCGAAACAATACAATTCACATTATTGTTGAACAGCTGTTATTGTGTTGCCAACTTTTTTGTAGGATCCATGTGGGATAAGCTTCAAACCACTGGGAGATACAGTTCTGCGACATGTTTCATTCGATTTTTCAGATCAACAACCATAAGAAACCACTGATTTCGCCCCTTAATTTGCCTTTCCAGACTTCCAGCAAGTCTTCATTTCACCCAGGGTACTAAATTATGGGCGAAATCTTTCGCTAGCCGTAACTCGATACCGAAGCATTTCCGGACCTATGTTTAAATAACTTTTTTTCTTTACTTTAACATGTAGAATGAGCGCCCGAAGTTTCTGCATATCTTCGTGAATCACCCTATATATATATATATTAATAAAAGCTGAACAATTTATTTTGTGTGAAAGCTTTTTAAAAAAAAACTTTTAGTTATTGTGTTCATGTAAATTGTTTAGGTTTTCATTTTATAATCATAAAATTATATTTTCTTATTCCAACAGCAGGTTTAAAAAGAGGTCTTCAATGAATTAGAAAAGTAAATATTATATTGAACTGCTACAAGCACACAGCTGAATCCTGGATCTTTCAACCAGGTTGTCTATTACAGGCACCTACAATAACTAATTTTATATCTAAACCTATCTATAAATTGAGAAAACAATAGGATGTAAGTGTAAATATGCCAAACATTTAAAATTAAGCTTTACCTTTAATGAAGATAGATCAGTTTATATTATAGTATTTTATTTTGTAAAGCACTAAGACTTAGAATGGTAGGCCAAAAAGAATTTTTATAACAAATAATAAATTTATCATATTACACTAATAATGTATAGTATTTGCACTGGCTACTGGCATGATATGGCGAGATCATTCTTCTGCCCCCTATCCTTTATAGCCTTTGTAGAGCAGTAGTTTTTTTCTGTTTTCACTTGATACAGCAAACCTGTCTATGATATCACTGTTGGGAATTGATTTTAAAATGTCTTTTTCGGATGAAAGGACCAGCATGTCAGAGAGCCAGATATCTCCCATACTGCTTCTCAGTCTAATTTTAACAAGCTTTAGTTTGCTCATGATTCTCTCAGCTGAGCAGCTTGTTGCTGGCAGAGCCAGAATTATCTGATATAGCATTGTTAAATATGGAAAGCCAGAGATGCTTATTAAACACCTGTAGGGTCTGATAAAATCTTTCTTGATCCATTGATCCAGATATCGTTGTTTGGCCATCTTAGAAACCTTACTAAGGCCATTAGATTTTTCTTCAGAAGAATCTTGTGTCACCTTCTTCTTTGCTTTGACTTTAGACTCTCGTCATTTACATCATTTGAACTTAGCACATCTGCTAGATCAATGTTTGCATAACTTACTTTATATAACTGGCTAAAGACATCAAGCTCTTCACAAAGTTCTTCAGCGTCTAGTCCATAATATTCACACAAGTCACTGACAAGAATTGGGTTTAGGGTACAGTCCATGTTTTCACCATTTTTTAGTAACTTTTCATGGGAAAAATATATTATTTGTTGTACAATATTTAGAGAGCTTTCAGGAAAGCGATCCTGTAGCTCTAAATTCAAGGAGTCAAGTAGCTTAAAGAAGACTTCTGTTCGCATTTTTGTCATTGGATCTGTAGGGGTTTCATCGATGGCAAGTTCGTCCATGAACCTTTTCCTTTTGCATATTCTCCTGTTTAAAGTTTGCTGGAGATTATGTTCAACTGCAAAGCGATTGATGCGATCCATCATTTTGCTCCATCCTTCGCCGTTTCTCAAGATTTCCAATTTTGAAATGGTATAAGACACCACAGTTGGAACAATCCCTTAGTCAATGTTTTTAGACTGTAAACAAACAGTCACTGGCGCAAGAACTTTGAAAAGTTCTGAAGCAATTTGCATGGTTGCAACAGTGTCATAGTCGGATACTGCTTTTAGAAGTCCTTTTGCTGATGTTCTTGAATCTGTTTCAGATTGAGTGTCGTCAGATATGTCTTCTAAAGATTCTCTTAGCACATCATAGCAAGATATAATTGTGCTAAACTGGCAAAACTGTATTTCATATCTTGGAATTAATGAAAATGCCAAAAAAACTGCTAACTACAATAATTCGTGACTGTTCCAGGATTGTGACCACAATCTAATCCGGCTTGGGGTTAGAAACTGGTGAAGGAAAATGTGGTTGAGAAGGGAGAAGGGGGACGTTGACTCACGGTTCTAAAAATAAACTCAAGATAAGGCGCTTTCTCAGCTCCATCTTCAAAACAAAGGACATAGTGTTGGGTGAATGAACCGTGCTTAATTAAATAGCCTAATGCCCAAGTGCACCAAACTTCAGTTAACTTTGATGACTGCAGTTTGGACGGAGTTAAAGTTAGTGGGTGGGGATGCTGCTCCAGAAAAATTTTAGCCTTTGTTTTAAAATTGTGTGAAAGGAAACAAACATGTATAAAAGAAATTTATCAAGTTTCTGAATAAATTTTCTTTTTATACATGTTTCCTTTCACACAATTTTAAAACAAAGGCTAAAATTTTTCTGGAGCAGCACCCCCCACTAATTTTAGCTCCGTCCAAACTGCAGTCATTAAAGTTAACTGAAGTTTGGTGCACTCGGGCATAAGCCTTCTAAACTTGCGCATAACTTACAATCAAACTTGCCGTTTATTGTTTGCAAACTTTCTTTAGGACTTTTGAATGGCGCAATAGGTTTGCAAAAACGAATAAGGGCCATTCCATACCAAGTCATCCAGGGCTGACACCCACTTGCCACAGATTTCTTTGAAAATTTGTATGTTCAATGTATACACTAAGTTAAGAAAAAACGACAACATTTTATCTAATTCTAACAATTTGTTTCAGAGTTATAGCCTTTTAAAGTTTTAGTTGATTTGAACTTCCGAGGACAATTTGGGCACCTAACGAGCTTGTATGTATTTGCGTTTTCCTGGATAAAATCAAGCTAGAGGTTTGAAACTTCATTCATTTGTTCTTAATTTCATACAGAATATGATGACACTATCAACATTGAAATTAAAACCTTTCATCAAAGTGAAAACATGTACTAAAAATAAAGAAGTATATTTTTCCGAAACTGTAACATGCATAAAGAAAAGAACTTAGAGCTAAAATCTCTCTCCAGATACCCTAACACAACCATATATCACTGGAAAGAGTATAAAATTATCTTTCAAATGGTGGAATAAGATTGTTGGGGTTTTGAGTTTTAAGAGTTTTATAGCAATGTAAAGTAACAAATAGTATTTACGCTGTTACACCCACCAAAGTTGGGATTAAAATATGGTTTTATGGCCTTAGTCTATAGATGGAACAATATAGGGGTAGAAGTGAACATAAATAAGCCTATTATCATGCCAGTCTATGGTTAGTAGGACTAGATATTTCCTAGTCACCGAAAGTCTGGATAAACAAAATCAGCTGTAAAACAAGTTTGAAATGGTTGAAATTTAAATTTTTACTTTTGAAAAGAAAAATACAATATGGAGCATAGTTTCAATAAAGAGTTTTACAAAATTAAGAATTTATAAAAATTTTTAACAATTTTTTTTGAAAGTCTGTCTGCAGTTGGGTCTAGATTAGCGAGTACATATTGTAACGTGTAAGGTAACCATAGGATTTGACCTGTAGGGTAAGAAAAAAATAAATTAACAAAGTTTCCATTTTTTACCCTACAAATTTGTCTCTTAGTAATGTAAGTTATTGAAAGTCTTTCTCAAATGAAGTTTTGAAGTTGTTCCGATTCTTGATTATTTCCTTCCTCGAGTTGGAATCAATCGTGTATAACCTGCCCAATTGTGAGGCTATTTCTGGAGGGTTTATGATGCACAGTAGATGAGGTGGTGGAACAGGACACTGGTCTTCTTTTTGAGGCCAGATGAAATTTTGATCTGAGCTCGGATACATAAATAATACATTATAGTTACCGTATTCCTCATTAAAATGTTGAACCATTCCAATCCACCAGTGGCTCTCATACACACAGGCCACAAACGAGTGGAGATTTGGTTCTACAGTTGGTCGTATATTTTTAAAAATGTTTTTCCTCAAACAAATATCAATGTCTGAACTAACTCTTTTTGCTGTGATTTCTTCATTTGTAGCAGGTATAAACAAGTGAAAGCTTCTTGTTCCTGTAATGGTTTGGCCAGATTCATACCGACTTTCAAGAGCTTACCTATCGATCTCAATATCTTGTTCACTTAAAAAGAAGAAACTTATTTTTGAAAACAGGTTTTTACAAAAATTGTACATATGTTCTGCATTTACTATCTGATCACTTTATTTAGTGTTTTGAAGGTTTTTCTTCGTTACGGTCCTTTTAACTGTGCCTCCAATGCCGTCACACAGTTTTGCAATGACTAGTTGCGTGAAATGACCAACTGCTTTTTAGTTGAAAGTCTCTTTCATGTACAAAATTTTTATACTGTGCACTGCAGCCATCAGTAAAGTATTCAACCTTTTCTACTTGTGGAAAGTTCAACTTAACAAACTCCATAGTTTTTTCTTGTACTGAATAAACAAATGCTACATCATGTAATCATGTTTTAAATCATCTGAAATAAAACACAGTGATGTTTCTTTTGTTGTCTTATCTTCATTTTTTGAATAAATCACTACTGGATGTACTGAACAGTTTAAGTGGCTCCAGTGATAAGACTGAACTTCGTTCTGCAGTTCTGCACTTTGTTCTGCAAAACGAACAAAGTTGTAATTTTCTGCAAAGTCCATAAGCACTAAAACTTCTTCAGATGCTAAATTATTCTCCTTGTGCTTCATGTAAGAGTTCTGAGCTTTTATTATAAAAGAATAAGGGATAAGAGATTCAATTTTCCGCTTAGTATATTCAATGAATTCTTGGTGAGGAAGTAGCATTGTCTGTAGCTTCATTCAGCCATCACTTATCCACTGTGAAAATTTGATTTCGTCTTCATCATCAAAATACCTATATTGAACTTATTTACTAGATCTATTTTGTTCAACCTTTGACCTCTAACTCATTTTTTAATAAACTTCGTGGAGCATAAAATTTTATCGCGTTTAAAATAATTTATTAATTATATATTGTAATAAAACTCTTATAACTCAAACACCCACCAATTTTGTTTCACCTTTTGATAGATGATTTTATCCTCTTTTCAGGTTTCAATGATATATGGTTGTGTAGGGATATCTGGAGAGAGATTTTTGCTACATGGTTTTTTCTAAATGAGGTACACAATTCCTTAAAATACTTTTTTCTTATATTTCAGAATTTTTTTAACTATGATGGAAAGTTAAAGTTTTAATGTTCATAGTGTCATCTGATTCTGTATATAATCTATAACAAATGAGTAAAGTTTGAAACCTCTATCTTTATAAATATAAATTTGGTAACAAAAAACGTAAATACATACAAGCTTGTTTCTGACCCGAACCGTCCTCGGAAATTAAAACTATCTAAAACTTCAAACGGTTATAACTCAGAAACTAATTGTAATAATTGAGTGAAACTTTGCATTTTTTCTTATTTTTGTAGTCACATAAGGGGTCGTTCATTAATTACATGATGTTTTTTAGCAACTTTTTAACATCCCCTCCCCCCTC
>JAFIDM010000004.1:69404124-69425891 GCA_023159025.1 Thereuonema tuberculata
TAAAATCAAGTTTTGGCTGTATGATTTGGCATGGAACGGCCCATAAGTAAGATAGAGTAATTTCTTAATTATTAAAATATTGCACTATTATTTACCTTTCTTCGGTTGATGGTTTCGTAGCAGTTGATGATCCAAATTCTTTACTCAACGTAGGGTGTCCACGTGGCTCAGTGTAGTCTAAGGGCCATCACCTTCTTTTATTTCTGTTATTTCATATTTGATGTCAATATTGTTTTTGACCTTACATGAGTGTTTTTTCTTACAGTGCTCCAACCACTTGTCGTTTCTGTGCACCGTATGCATACGAGCTGTAAGCATTTATATTTAAACGCTTTTTTTAATTTTCGAGGCATTGTTCTAATTGTTTTGAAACAAAGTTTAAAAGGCCTCTCAATATTACCAAACAAAAAAAAAAAAAACTCGCCACGGCTGAACGATCACTCACTACGTGTTAGCGCACTGACTTATCTGTGATGATGTGAGTGCACGACTGAAGGTAAACTGTTAAAAGGCACAAGACACGAGGCGTTTGGTGATTGAGGGTATACCTAGTATATCGATATTACTTTTCATTAGGCTTATCGTCTATCATCAAAAACTTTCGAAAGGTATGAGAGTTACTGCGAACTAGTAAATATTTTATAACTTTGTGATTACTGGATACTAACCGATTTTTTTTCAATTCTCCCCCAAAATGTTCATTCCCCCCAAAAAATTTTGTTAATGGCGCAACTTGCGCCATCTGTCCCCCCCATGGGCGGCCCTGATCAGATCAGACCTTTTGAGTTTTTGTTTATTTTTTTGTACCGGGAAAGTTTCGAAGTGATTTCTTTATCATCCACATCCAGGGCCGGATGTGCAAAAGTACATTAAGATATGTGTTGTGCCATTGGTCACTTTCACTTCAAATCCAATATTTTTGATTATTAAAAAAAATTAAAAATATAATCTTTTAATTAAAAAGATTAAAAATTAAAAATCTTATATTATAAAAGCGTTATTCTGTCTGTCATAAGACTTTACTTTTTTGCAATTTTATGACCAAACTATAAGAGATAGATTGGTCATGTAAATGGATAAAATGTAGAGCTTTTTAAGACAAACAAAATACTACAAAAATCTTTCGAAAAAAGTTTTTGGTTTCCAAGATGGCGCCTTTTAAAGGGTCAAATTTTGACTTTTTCTCAATTTAAACGAAAAGTATGAAAGTTGGAAGAGAACATTATATTGAGAAAATGTTGGTAATTGAAAGTTCTATCGAACGATATATCAGTGATTAACAAACGTTTCTGCGTTTGGAAGACACATGCAAAAATGAAGTGTTTTTGCTGCAACCCCCCCGTGTGAGTGCCAACACGCAATACACCTGAGTGAAGCGGAGAAGCCCGCAACGAGCTGGGAAGTCGTGTATTATCCGATCTCCATATTAATTTGCTAAATAAATAAAGGTTTTGTTTTTTTTTAAATGCTATACATGCAAGGGTTCCGGAGCGAAGCGACGGTACCCGTCTAGTTATATATTATAAAAACGTTATTCTATCTGTCATAAGACTTTAAGTTTTTCCAATTTTGTGACCAAACTATAAGAGATAGATTGGTCATGCAAATGGATAAAATGTAGATCTTTTTAAGACAAACAAAATGCTATAAAAATCTTTTGAAAAACTTTTTTGGTTTCGAAGATGTCGCCTTTTAAAGGGTCAAATTTTGACTTTTTCTCAATATAAACGAAAAGTATAAAAGTTGGAAGAGAACATTATATTGAGAAAATGTTGGTATTTGAAAGTTCTATCGAACGATATATCAGTCATTAACAAACGTTTCTGCGTTTGGAAGATATATGCAAAAATGTGATTTTTCACTTTAAATTTTTGGTGTGTGGCGCCAACCCGCAATACATCTGAGTTATCCGGAGAAGCCACAACGGGATGGGAAGTCGTATATTCTCCGACGATTTCAACATTCATTTGCTAAATAAATAACGCTTGTTTTTTGAATGCTATCTATGCAAGGGTTCCGGAGCGAAGCGACGGTACCCGGTTAGTGTAATAATAGTTGTTATTACAGTAAACTCCCGATTATCCGCGGAATTGGGTGGCGCAGCAAACGCGGATAAGCGAATTTCGCAGATAATCCGAAATAGGACGAAAATCAACACAAAAATGCTTTTAACATATTTTATTTAATTTAAAATGGCATACATACATTATAAACAATTATTTTATTTTATTTTATTTCATTTTATTTTATTTTATTTTACTTTATATTTTCTTACTTTTTAACAAAAAAAAAAAAAAAAAATCCGTTCATCGTCTTTGTTTTTTCGTGTCGAAACACGAGAACCCCTCCTTGGACGTCGCTAAATGTGCTTCTTTTATTGCTACCTTATTCTAGATTTCAAAACTTTTTGTTAATTCCGTAATTTATTGTGCAGTAAAAAAAAAAAAAAAAAATGGAAACAGGAGAGGTCCGCGGATAATTGGGAGTTTACTGTATTTGATTAAAATAGAGCTCAGTGAGGGTTAGTTGGTGTTTGATTTTAGAAAGAGGAAAGAGAGAAGCCCAATACAAGAGGTTGTGATTTTTAAATATTTTTGCAGAAAAAATAAAAATATGCCATATATGTTTCAGTGAGTATAGGAAGAGCCAAAATTACGGAATGAAAAGTGTTTTAGTCCAAAAAAGAATTATTATTCAACCAAAATAATAATAAAAAAAAAAGCAATCCATCTTTTCTCGGATGGGGGAGGAGGGGGGGGTTACAAACGTAACAATAAACTTTCCAACAAAAAACCAGGTCAAAAATTCTAGTTTTCATCCATTTTCGGATGAAATGTGTGTAGTGTGTGTGTGTGGGGGGCTAACCCTGTATCGAGTATCTATGAGGTTGATGACGTTTCATGTTAACCGTATAATAAAAATTTTACCAAATGAATAAAATATTTAATAAAAATATAAATTACATATTTACAAATTCGTATTCTTCTATCAATTCCTTCCTTTTCATATTACTACTTTAAGCTAAAACTCCATATCTTAATATTAAAAATTGTTTTATTCAATGTTCAATACTATTTTGTTGTATTTATTCCAAAGAATATTTTAATTTTTCGCTTGAAAAAGGGATGACGATACAATTTCGTCCCGAAAATTCGCGTAGTATTTGAATAAAACAATTTTAAATACTAAGATATGGAGTGTATGGAGTTTTATTTATGTATTGTTATTTTTCAAAATATTACTATCCTTCCTTATATGTTTAATTATTAAATTAGTTTCGAAGACGAACTGTTGTTCTAATTGGAACAGGAAATAGTCAAGATGGGAAATCCCATTGGAACGAACCAATCAGAAAGTACTTCACAACACCACCAAAGCATCGGAACTGCACGTGAAGGTAGGTTTACGTATAAACATTTAAAGTTCTCAATAATTGATGGTTTTCTGGAAAGGAATTATTTGATCTATTTGTAATACCCAATTGGTTTGTTAATAAATTTGGTTTTCAATGACTTCAGAATTAGATTCAGAAAGAAAATGACTTAGTTTAGAAATTGTTTTATTAATTTCCTGAACTTAGACGATTGATTTTCTTTTACTTTTTATTTATTGAAAGACTTTTTTTTTTATAATTTTCTTTTTCAAAAAATACCGTTGAATTATTGATTAATCATAATGTTTATAATATTTAAAATATAAATATTATATTTAATTTTTTTTTTTTTAATAAATATTCAATACTTGCAGATCATTTCCTTTTCTTATCTTAATCGCCATTCAGGTGAAAGCCCTTGAGAATGAAATACAGAGACATTTCTTAATTACAATGTATTTCCATTCTAAGACTTTATAAATTTATCGATTGTTGGTTTTATAAACATAGGTAAAGGTTTTTTTTAGAGTTCTTATAAAATAAAAATTATAAATACTGTTGCAATAATGAAAATGTTGATCCAATTGAAACGACTATTGACAATCCGAGGGAGACCCAAGGAAGAAAATAAAAATGATATAAGGAATTGGGTTGATAGAAATTGTTTGTTAGCTAGAACACGACCCATTGATATCGAAACGAATATTCATTATTTTCGTACTAAATGATTCCGACGTACTGAACGTCTTACCGATGGAAAACTTTGGGGTATTTTGAGATGAACCTTTTTTCATTTGAAGACAAAACTAGTAGCGTCGTTGGGAAGCGACGAAGAAAGAATTTGTAGCGTCGTTAGCAAATGGTTGTCTGTGGTCTCGGAATCAAAACATCAATAAAGTTTTGTTTTGTTTTTTGTTTTTCTTTTGTAATTATTACTTCCATCATATAAATAATTTGTCTCTTAAGATTTGTATAAACTTTAAGCTGAAGAGAATGTAACAGTAAAATTTTAAATTAATTGATTTAACTGATTCTTTGTTTATTTTAATCTATTATTTATTCTCACAAAATTATTCTTCGAAATGGGTAAAAAACGAAGACACAACGCTAAATGAAAAAGGAATTCGTAGCCTGAATTGTCACCGGGAAGAGACTGAGACGGACCGTTTCATCCTTTTTAGGACACATCAGCCAGCCAGTTCTGTTAGCTCAGTTGGTTAGAGCGTCGTGCTAATAGTAACGCGAAGGTCGTGGGTTTGATCCCCTCATGGGCAATCCGTATTCTTCATTTTTTTCTTCCCATTTTAAATCTTTTCACAGTTTCTCAACTCAAGTTTTTTTTTTTTAAATCATTATTAGGGATTTAGTGTATTAACAAGGTATGAGTAAAGGATGACGATTATTCCATGTAAATAGGGGTGGGTAAGATAACATGGGGTCGCAAACAGAATCG
Source organism: Thereuonema tuberculata (assembly GCA_023159025.1). Lineage (NCBI taxonomy): Eukaryota > Metazoa > Arthropoda > Chilopoda > Scutigeromorpha > Scutigeridae > Thereuonema > Thereuonema tuberculata. Next base: position 69,408,951 of record JAFIDM010000004.1, read on the forward strand.
CTCGAGCATTTTCTAGATCATCCTGGCGCAGTCTATTCTAAAATAAAGGTGACTCAGAAGCCGTTGCAAAGCATTGTGATTGGTTTACTAATCACTATCCCTACCTTGGTTTTAATCAGACTTTTATAATTAAAGATTAGACCAATCAATCTTTAACTAACTTTCAGTAAAAAAAAAAAAATCAATATTTTGATAATTATTGTGAACGGAATTATTTTCATTGTTCTTTATTACATTAGTTATCAGTATTTGCCATTCCTTTCTACCGTGCCTTTTAATCCTTCGGTTTATATGTGATTTATTGAAAGATTTCTCTATTTTAATTAGGACAGTATGTGTACGAAATTTGGTTGTTCTTCGCCCAGTAGTTTTTCCAATAGAAACACCTTCTCTTTAATTTGGATCACCCGATACATTATTATTACAGAAGTAGGCCTTAATAATAATGTCAGCTTCCTTTCTTATCCTAAAGAATAAAAAAAACATGGTGGGTCAAAATGCGCTTAAGGAAAAAAGCTGTTGAATGGAGTCAAATATGAAATTCATTTCTGAAATGAAGAAGCAGACAACTACGTTAAAAAAATAATATTTCTTAAAGCATTTTCTGTTAGTTTCTGTTTATTGCTACCAAACTATTACAATTCGAAACCCACAGATTATTAGCAGTAGTCTAACTACGTAGCTTTCTCTTCTCTATCAGTAACGCTACATTATCTATAAAATACAAAATTACAACTTATTCCTTTCTTTTGAAAGACAAACGATCATCAACCTAGGATTCAAAAGAAAAGAAAATACACATTGCTTCGATTTCTTATATTTTGGCCAATTTCTAAAACGGAAGTTTTACGCTATAAAAAAATAAAATAATAATCTAATTCATTCATAATTTTGATTATAAGATGTTTTAGTATCGATTTTTTAGAACATCTTCAGTAAATGAATTCTGTTCGTCCTTGAAATACGAAAATGAATAGGATTAAATGGAAGAGATCTTATTTTTATTTTTATATTTTTCTGTATCAGTTTAATAAATTGTTGTCCTCAAAAAATTTAAAAGAGAAAATAAAATGCTATGAAGTTACGTCAATAAAATAATAAACATTTTACATGAGACCAACAATGATGTGGTCGTTTTTTTAGTTTTTAATTTCTGTGTAGAGTTGGTTTATTTTGTCTCAAGAAAATCACTTTCACAAATTGGTTCCTATACGAAACTTCTCTTGTATCAACTGTACTAGCAAAGTTTCTTCATAAAGAAACGATTTGTACGAAAATGTGTACTGCATTATCAATTTTACATGCAAGAAATTATCAGTTTATTCTCACAACTTTATTACTATACATTTTAATTCAATGCAAGCATGATTTAAGAATTCATTATTTTTTTTTTTTCTCATTGCTGGGAACACTGTTATGAAGGGAAAAAATGATCAAAAGTATTTTGTTGTTTTTTCCAAAAAATTATGCTAAATAAAATATTAATATGTGGTCAAAAGAATGACAAGGACTAGCGTCAGAGTTTCAACATAAAACACCCTTTATTTACAATTATTTACAGGTTTATATACTTATTAGACTGGATTCTCAAAGTCTAGTCAAGCTTCCTTTCTGGTCCGTTACTGACTTGCTCGAAGCCTTCTGTGCGGTCCGCCACTTGGAGAGAGAGCTCGTACGTTAGCCGATTGGCCTCCCGGTTTAGCCAGTCACAGGGTACTGGAAGGCTTTTCGACTTTGCATCATAGCCCCCCTCCAAGAGTCTGCGTCCTTGCTGACTCAGCTATTTAGGTATCAGCTGTCCCGGTACGTCGAGGTTGGGGTGCTTTCCTCTGTGAGCGGCGTAGAGGCGGGGGGGGGGGGGGTGTTTCTTGCTATTGATCCATTCAGGAGGGCCTGACTTGGCTGCATAGGAACAAAGATGGTGTTGCTGTCCAGTTCTATTGTTGTCCAATGGTTGTGAATTGACAGCAGCCGTCGAGATGTTTTTGTTGGCTGTGGCTGATCCTCCGTGTTGGACCAGGTGGGCACTTCGTCTGCTGGTAGATCGCACTTCAGCTGTGTCAGTGGGCTATCTCCGTCTGCTGGGGGCGAGTTGTAGACTGCGGACGGTAGATCTCGTAGGTGACAGGAGACAATTGACAGACAATGGCATATGGGCCTCGCCAGCGATGGAGCAATTTTTCGCCGAAGCCTACTGAGCAGGTCGGACTGAAGAGAAGAACAAGGTCTCCAGGGCTGTATGTCATCTCATGACGATGATGATCGTAGCATTGTGCATCCACCATAAATTGTTTGGCTATGGTGTTTGTGTCATCTAATCTGGTCAACTGCCACGACAATCTATCAGTTGTTGCTTTTTGATGCCTGGAGAGGGCCAAGTAAATCAATACCTATTCTGCTAAGGGTTGTTCGGGCAACGGGAGCAGCTAAAGAAGTCCTGGCGGCAGCCGGGTAGGTGATTTCCAGCACTGACAGCCGTCGCACCTTCGAACACAACGGCCGGTCGTCTTGTTCTAGGCTAGTAGTAATTTCGGCGGATCCGGCTGTAGGTTTTAGCGAGGCCAAGGTGTCCATAGGTGAGGTCCATAGGCATGACTCGACAATGGGGCATCGTAGATGCTGTGGTATGACGAGCAGCCAACGCTGGGATGTGGGGTCGAAGCGCTCTTTGAAGAGCATGTTGTCTATCAAAGCGTAGCCCTTTTTGTGCGGCTGTGCAGATGCTCTGACTTCGGCAATAATTCTGCGGAGGTTCAGGTCCTTGTTTTGCTCAACGGCCATGTCTAGTTGTTCTGTTATTATGTTGATTGTTGCATTGTTTTGGGTGGTCTCGTCCGGTAGGTGGCGTAACAAACAGTCCGCTTCAAGGTGTTTGCAACCCGTTTTGTAGACGACTGTGATATCATTCTTCTGCAGCCGAAGAGCCCATCGGCGTCTGCTGGGATCTGTAAGGTTCTTGAGCCAGCAGAGGGTGTGGTGGTCGGAGACTACAGTGAATGGGCGGCAGTAGAGATAGGGTCTGTACTTGTTTGTGGCCCAAACAACAGCCAAGCATTCCCGATGGGTCTCAGCATAATTCTTCTCAGCTTTGGATAAAGTGAAGTTTGCATACGCGATGACCTTCTGTTGGCTTCCCTGGTTCTGCTCCAAGGGCGTAAGCGCTTGTGTCTGTGTGGATTTGGTGGGCGCCTCGTTCTGAAAGTGACCAAGCACCGGTGCCGTGTTAAGGCATGTTTTGAGTTTGTCAAAGGCGATCTGCTCCTTGTCTGTCCATCGGAAGTTGTTGACGTTGTTCATAATGGAAAGAGTGGGCGGTCGATACGTGCGACGTTCAGGATGAATCGACGGTAGTATGAGCAGTAGCCATTGAAAGCATGGACTTGTTTGCTCGTCTTCGGGGTGGGGAATTTGTGTATGGCGTTTGTTTTGGCAGGGTCGGGGAGGATACCTTCCGGTGTGACGATGTGGCCCAGGATCCTGATGGTTTGGGCAGCGAAGTAGCATTTATTGGGGTTCAGTCTGAGCTCGGCGGCAGAGAGGCAGTTAAGGATGGCACTGCGGCGTTGCTGATGTTTGTCAGACGTGCAACCAAAATTGACAATATCGTTAAATAAACAGATTGACCATCTGAGGCCGCGGAGCATGTTCTCCATCAGGCGCTCGAAAGTGCCTGGTGCACTGCAGAGTCCAAACAGCATAACTTTGAATTCGTACAGGCCGTCCGGCATCGAGGCCGTTTTTTTCTCGGTCCTCGGGTGCGATGGGTACTTGCCAGTAGCCAGTTTTCAGATCAAAGGAGAAGAAAATGGAGCTCTGCAGGGCATCTAAGGCATCATCCGTTCTTGGTAATGATATGTGTCTTTCTTAGTAATGGCGTTGAGGTGGCATTAGTTTACGCAGAAACGCCACGATCCATCTTTCTTTTGGACGAGAACGACGGGCGAGCTCCATGGGCTTTGATAGGGTCGTATCATGCATTTTCGCAGCATGTTTCGTGTTTTCCGTTCAATGGCTGTGCGTTCCGTAGGGGAGACCCTGTAAGGCTTTTGATGCAGTGGGTGGCTGTTACCTGTATCAATGTGATTGGCGGCGGGATGCTTCGATTTGTTGTCGAATATAAGTTATCGAACAAGCGATGGTAGCATTTTGCCAGGTGGAGCATAGCAAGGGCTTCTCTCGGCGGGAGATTAGGGTTAACCATTCGACAGAGCTGTTTGTCTGTTAACCCACGGAGGTAGCTGTTGGCGTTGGATTGTCGGCGAGAGCTGTTATCGAATGCGGCTATTTGGACTCGATTGTTGCAATTCGGCTTTGTGCTGATAGGACTGCGGGGGCTCGAGAGGTGTTGGTTATCTCAGGAAGAGAGTAGTTGCTGGGAGATTAACAAGTGCATCCGGGAATGTCAGGTAAGTGCAGGAGGGTAGTTCGGGTATCGGCTGGATTAATGATGGCCCTGTAATATATGTAGGTGGGACAACTGCTATAGCGTGATGATGACTGTTTCTGCGGCGGTACATATTCACGGCGCTGAGACAGTGCTTTCGCATTGGCGAGGTGGTCGTGCTGGGTGTTCCCCGTGTCTGTAAGGGTTACTGTAGCAGCTGCTCCGTATTGCGGAGGAAATCAATGCGGGCTCCGTATTGTCGCAGGAAGTCCACCCAGGATAACGTCATGCATGCATTGTTGTACGACGAGAAAGTGAAACGGAATGGCAGAGTTCCCTACTCCTATACGGGCAGTTGTGATGCTGTCTGATCGCCATCGTGAATTGTGACATTCTGTAAGGGGTCATTGTTTTACTCATGGATCTGCAGAAAGCTTCCGTGACTGATGCTCCCGAGTCTAGAAGGGCTACGGCTGGCTTATTTTCTTATTGAATCCGAATCTTGTTGTTGGCTGTGTTTGGCTGATGGGAAGAGCGTCTGTTCCGATAGCCTTTTCGGACACCGCCATTCTCAGTTTCAATGGTGGATGTAAGATAGGCTGTGTGGTCAGCGGCTAAGGCTTCGTCGATCAGGGGAGTTGTTGTAGCCACTTCGGCGTTCCCAGTTACGTGATGGACTGAAAGGGCGGGGACTGGTTGTTCGGACCGTGGTTGCGATGAAGGTATCCGGCAATAGTACTGGACAGGGCCAGTCCTGTTGCAGTGGAAGCAGATCGGCTGATCATCCTGTGTACACCAGTCGTTGGCTCATCGGCAGGGCGAGGTTGTTCTGCGCTGGGGTGATTGGTTGTTCCAGGGCTGTTGTTGGGTCTTTTCTTTGGTCACGAGTATTGTGAGATTGTGTACTGCAGCAGTTAACTTGGCGATCTGTATCTGTGGGGCTGGCGGTTGATGGTTTTTGTGGGCCGAGAGTGACTGTGCTTGGCCGATGGTCTGGGAAGGGGTCTGTTGTGTGCGGTGGGCTCACTGTTGCTGTAATCACCATCATTCGGCAATCATTTCGTTGACGGAGGATATGCAAAGGGCCAACAATGCAGCGTGTATGTCAGCAGCTACGCCTTTCAAGAGGTGAAGGAGGCATTGTTCGTCCGTCATGTAGGGGTTTACCTTGCCGCAAAGGTGAATCACATCTTGGATGTACATCTCAAGGACTCTTGAGGTAGCTGTACCCCGGTGGGGAGTGTTCGTCCGGCTTCTGTGGCAATGTGATTGGGTGCCACGAATGTGTCTTCGAATTTTGTGATGAAGGAGTCCCAGGTGGGGATAGTGGCCTCTTCGTTATCGAACCAGTGGTGAGCAGTGTCCGTGAGGGCAAAGGGTAGGTATGCCAATTTGTTGTCGTCTGCCCATCGGTTGAATAAGGCTAAACATTCGAAGTCCCAGAGCCAGGCAAGGGGGTCAGTTGCTGCGCCGGAAAATGGGGTTGATTCTCGGTAACGTAAGGCGAGGGAGGTTCTGGTTGTCTGTGTTCAGGCAGCTTCAAAGGTTGGGTCTGGTCGTCTTGAGTGGCGAGGTTATCGTCAGAGTTCAGCATGGTGTGTCTGTGGTTCAGCGGGTCTTCGGCACCAATTGTGTGTGGTGAAGAGAGTGACAAGGACTAGCGTCAAAGTTTCAACTTAAGTCACACACCCTTTATTTACAATTATTTACAGGTTTATATAAAAATTGGACTGAATTCTCAAAGTCTTGTCAATCTTCCTTTCTGGTCCGTCACTGACTTGCTCGAAGCCTTCTGTGCGGTCCATCACTTGGAGAGAGAGCTTGTTTAGGTTTAGCCAATCACAGGGCAGTTTTAACTGACCAATCGGGAAGGCTTTTCGAATTTGCATCAATATTAAAAAAAAAAACAAACACTGTAGTATATTCTCTACAGTGAAGCATAAAAATTGATTTCTAATCAGTAGCCTAATCAATTAACGGCAGGCTGTTTTTATTTTCACCATCAGATGTCGTATTCCAGAGCTGCGCATTCTCATAGTATTATTGTTATACAGATTTATTGTTTCAAAACTATTTAACCTAATAAATATTGATAACAAATATAATCTTTATATTAATATATTTATATATATATATGTATATATATATTTAAATATATATAAAAAATCTTTATTCTGAAAATAAGTTCATGTGAAACATGAATCAAGTATAAGAACGGATTGTCTCTACTGCCCTGCACGCCCAGCACCAAAAACGATGCTGTCGTTAAAAGCACGAGAACGAAAACCATGTGAGGTAGAATCGCCGCCAGTGACGCGGTAAGAGGCAGGCCGAAGCCTGGTGTTTCTAAGAAAGCGTCGGTCCCATACTAGGGAGTCGCTCGGATGCGGCCCACGTAACAGCACGGATCCCGGCTATAGGAACGAATAAGGGCGGACTTTGGATGGGCCTGCGTGATACCGAAAAGAGAGTAACATGGCCGCAGCCGTTTGAAAGGCGAACAAAAGCTCCGTAGGCATACCAGCCACAGCCTCGTCGTCGATTAAACAGCCAGTCGGGTCAGTGCCGCTTGCTACCTGGTTGATCCTGCCAATATCTCTCCTAACTTGCACGAAACATTAAGAATGATGATCTTAGCAGCACTTTTTAAGGGTTTTCCTGGTTTAGGTGATTGAAAAACGATGGAGTTGGAAGATGCCATCGTAACTCAACTGTGAAGGCTCACGTGATTGGTTAATGAACTAATGATTTTTAAACTTATAAATATCTGAAATGTGGTCTTTATCTCTTTAAATATTTATCTTGAGAAATTACGAAATGTTTAAAATGATAATTTCTGTTAATTGGTATTTATTTTTGACAGAATCATCATTTAATGTATGGACTATTTTTCATAGCAAAGGTATACATCTAGTATCTGTTTCTGTATTATCAGGTATGGTGTGCAGTGGCGTAGCAGGAGGGGGGGGGGCGAATCGTCCCGGGCCCCCGCCTGAGAGGGGTCCCACGACGAGACGAATTCATAATTAAAATTGATCATTAGTCCTATCCACATAATTTTTTTCCAGCCTAGGGGGGGGGGCCCCATTTTTTGGAGATTGGAGAGTCCGTTTTTTTTGGTTGTTGAATTGGAGATTCCGTTTTTTTTGGTTATGGAATAATGGAACTCCCGCCCCGGGCTCCCAAAGGCGTTGCTACGTCACTGATGGTGGGTGCCCGGACTATAGTTCGATGAATAAAATTGTTTAATTTGTATAAGTTCAAATATTTTAAAAAGTTTGTATAAGTTTCAAATATTTGAAAAAGAAAATAAAAATGGCTTCTTTCGAAAATTGCCATCCAATGAATCCATAAGGAAGAATTTTTTTTTCTCTAAAAACATTAAAGTTTACAAACAAAATTTTACAAAAACAAGAAAAAAAAAATGAAAGCAGACAATAAAAGTGCTTTTTTTTTTTGTTATTTGTCAAAGAGATTTATATTTTAAGATTGAAATCTATATTTTTAATTTGTTATTTGTAGGAATGATGGCTGTGATTTGGCTTCTCATTATTGCTATTCATCACCGTGTTGTTTTGGCATCTTGGCAACTTGTGTGGGCAGATGAATTTGATGGACCCAAGATAGACGATTCCAAATGGTCCTTTGAATTGGGGGATGGATGTGACCAAGGCATGTGTGGTTGGGGTAATAATGAATTGCAAGTGTTTACGAATTCTTCTGAGAATGCATTTATTCAAAATGGCCATTTGATCATACAAGCTCTTAATAAACACAAGACTTACACTTCGGCACGAATGACAACCTATGGATTAGCTGATTGGAGATTTGGTAAATTTGTAATCAAGGCTAAATTTCCCCAAGGCGGCACCACGTGGCCTAATATTTGGATGATGCCAACCTACTCTACGTATGGCCAATGGCCACGGAGCGGATCGTTAGACATAGCCATGATGAGAGATACTATTTCGGCCCAGAACCTGGAATTCATAGCTCATTTTGGATTAGATAAAGATCGCAATTATGTTATAAGCAAATCAATTACAGAATTAAAAAGCTTTGATAAAACATTGGAGAAAATCCAAACGTTTGCTGACGATTTTCACATTTTCTCTCTCGTCAAAATGGAAGATAAAGTCGATTGGTTTGTTGATGGAGAGAAAGTTCATGATTTGAATAAAAGCGAGTTTGATTCTGAAAACAAAAGACATATCCCTTATCCTTTTAATGAAAGGTTCCATCTTATACTTAATGTAGCGGTCGGTGGGAAACTAATAGCATTCGAAAATACTGTCCGCAATACTTCCTTGTTTCCTCAAAGACTTGAAGTGGATTACATCAGAGTTTACGAATGGACGAAACCATAATGAAATTAATCTTTGGGTGTTTTAAAATAAATCGAACAATACAAATGCAAAAACTTATTGTATTTATGTACTATTTTTTTTTTGGTTAATTGAAATAAATTTCATTCTTTTTTTGTACATTTATTGTAAAAGTTTATTTATTAATATGAAACAGAATCATTAATTCAACTATTTATTTATTTCATAATCGCATTCTTTTATTGAATGTTCCAGATTCTTCAGTTTGCAATTCTTATAGAAGTTTGTAAATTCTGAAGTGTTGGAGATAGGATGCAGTGTCCAGTGCGAAACCTGCACTCGAGTTCCATTTGCAGTTTGGATGTTGTGTTTGTTTTAGATATTGGAAGCAAGATTTTCCCTCACTGTTTGAAAAGTGGTGGTGGGAAGGGAACAGACTTAATCATTGGTTATCAGTGCAAATGTTTCAGTAAGGTTTCGAAATATGGGGGCGAGGATTTTTTCCACCCCCTCTTGGTCCACCCTTCATCACAGCCTTTTCCTGGATACAAACTGTAAGTGGAAAAAACATATTTGGTATGTGATGGTATTGGTTCAGATGATAAAAAGAAGTTGGAAAATGTAAATAACAAACCAAGGCAGGAGCAAGGGTAAGGAGAGAAAGAAAAATTGGAATAAGAAAATAAAACAAATTAAAGGAAGCTAGCAAAAACTTTTATAAAAGAACCTTATTTTATAACGAATAATACATTTTCTACTTCTTAAGTTTAATAACTTAAAAATAACATTTGGCTAATATTCGGAAATTTATGTTTTTCCTTTTTCAAGCCTTTTTACAACAATATTATACATGGATATCATATATCAAACTCTAAACAAAAAACTATCATAATTATATAACACGATTAGCGCGTGTAAGATATTTAAGCTGCAAATTAAAAAGCCAACACCCAAATGAGATAAAAAAACATTAAACACTTTAAAATCTGACATGGTTCGTCAGGGCTAAGCTTGACTTTTAGAAATGAGATAATTCCAAGGATGGCAGATGATTAAGTACAGAAATTTTACAAAATAAACTAAGGAGATGAAGACCACGGGATCAGTGGCGCCCTCTGACGACTGCTAGATGAAACATCCTTTGAAACTGGAAAATCAAGTTTCATTTAAAGAAAACAAAATCATTTATAAAAATTTAATGTAATGGACCCTCCCTTAACAAAATCCTGGCTACGTCCCTCTATCCAATTTAATTATATTTTGAAATTTCGGTCATGAAAATGGATTATCAGTTAAAGATTGAATTTTTAAAATTTGTTCTCTTTGATATCAATCCATCCTTTACAATCAGATCAGAGAAAAGTTCTAACAAAGTTTCTATTTAAGCTCTGAGGAAATAAACATCTAAAGATTGAAAGAGTTTTTGGAGGTAATATTTCAATTGATACGTTTTTATCAGCGCTTCTTTGATTGATAGCTTCTAGTCAGTGGCGTATATAGAATATATTTTCGGGGGGGGGGGCCTACACCCCATGAAACCTATCTGTTCAACCAAAAAAAAAAAAAAAAAAATCAGGGGGGAATTTGGGGGGGGGGGGGGGCCCGGGCCAAAAAATCTATTCAACTAAACAAAAAAAACAATGAAAATCTATCTGTTCAACCAAAAAAAACGTTCGGAGGACATATCTTCATTATTTCGGGAGGGGCCCGGGCCCCCTCGGCCCCACCCCCCACTATATACGCCCCTGCTTCTAGTCAACTTTCGACAATCGAAATAGAATCTGATGGAGGGAAAAAGACTTTGAAATCCTTGAGTGACTTTCAAGCCAATGGATTCCTTTTCGACGACGTTTTTCAGTTGATTCTTGTAAACAAATTAATTTACAGCTAATGATTGATACAGAGATTTTACCTCTAAATGTTAATCTCCTTCTTGTAATTGTTTTCTATCATCTTTAATTTTTCATCTTCTATCTTTCTATGAAGGGATTCAACAAATAATTGTGATTCGTCTTCAATATTGGACTCCTCTGATGAACGTTTTTTGATGACAAACTTCGTAAGTTTTCATGAGACAATTCGAAACCTTTTTTAATAGAAACGTATCAGATGATTGAAATTTAAAGTTAATAATATTCACCAATATAATGATGATGTTGCTGGATTTTTATTTAATATTAAGAAATTCTTGGCTGCAGTAACAGAAAAAAAAATATTTTTGAATAAATAAATACAGTATATCTATATTTTCAGCATAATAATCAGAATAGAGATATATTGACAAAAAATAAATAGAAGTATTAAGTAGATTAATAATGTAGTTCAACTTCTAAAAACATGAATTCAATAACGAATATATTTTGACATTTCATTCCCATCTGTGTCCTTAGAAGAATTTCAACTATGAATAATATTGGTATTCAGCTTCCATAAGGCTACGATTCTTCATTTGTGATTCATTAAATCTATACATTGGATAGAACGTTCGATTCCTTGCTTCACTTGAATCTCTTTGGATTTATTCTTCTTAATTATTTGAATATTCTCCTAACTTTGTACACCCTCATAAATAATATTCTGCAAAATAATAATAATTCCTTGTTTAAACTTTCTTCCTTTGTAACTTTGAGAAGGAAAAACCAGAAAGCTTCAATTCGTGACGAAATAAATCAAATGAAGATCAATTGGAAGACTTCTTGATAAGTTTCATCTAAACACAACACTTCGTGGGAATCCCTCTTTTATTTTTCTAGATGCTACAGATTCTTTTTTCTTAGAAACATAGAAAACATTTGCACTTTTGTTGTGATTCTATTTGCATTTCTTCTATTTCTTCTATTTCTTCTGCACATAATTAGTTGAATCCGCGTCAAAATATTCATCAAATATTAATCCACAATCTGCTTCGATTGAATCATTCAATTCATCTTTCGATTGTAGTGGAAAACTCCCCGAATAAAAGTTGATGACAGTTGAAATGTTGTGGAAGAAATAAAATGTTATTGGATGAATTAATCTTCATTCCATCTACAACGACGTCTGAAACACCATTGTCACGATCTTCAATGGTTTCATTAGATATTTTAACATTTTTAACTATTTTTTTAAATATAAAAACAATAAAAAAATATAAATAAGAAAAATAAATAAATTAAATGAGAATATATTAAATATATTTTATATAGAAAATACATAAAATAGAAAACAATAATATACATTAACTTGGGTATTATTTATCATTTTGGTTATTAAACAGATTGTCAGTCTTAAATGAAATCTTAATAATTCAAGGATTGACATTTTTATTTTCTTGAAATTATTTGGTAGTTTATATTCTTACTTTTTTTCCAATCCTTTGATTCTAAATCTCATGAGAATGCCTTTTTGAGTCGAGCTGATATTCTGGGACGGCCGTTTCGAGCTTATTAGGCTCTCCTCAGCCAGAGCTAATCAGCTAGTGCAGGACTCAAATCTCTGGATATTTCCTTTAAATGCTAATGGATTTTTGTTTTTTTCCCATGAATTCAAACTTCAGAAGTAAATGAAATTTATCACGACGAAATATCTTATAAGTTCTGAGAAATATTAGGATTACTTAATGAAATAAATCCGTAATTACTGTGACATATGTTATAAAAGTACCATTTAAAATCTTTTGTGCGAAGCCGTATATTCAAGCAGGCGGAAATGCGGAGGAAGTAAGTCATCAGAAGGAAACAGCCATTGAGATTTGTTTGTTTTTTTTTTACTCCTCTTCCGTTTCGATTCCGCTCTTAAGGTTTTGATAATGTAATTAAGTCAACCTATCTATTAATCCTACTATGTTTCATTAAAATTGGTCATTTCCATGATCGAGAGGTTTGTTTGTTAGTGACTCTTTTCAGGTGTTTTTTCTTTTTCAATTTTAATGCAGTTTCTTTTAATTGTGATTTTTCCGTCCACGACGTTCATCAAAAAGACAGATTATCCTCTTTTGCAGAAAGGAGTGAAAAGAAAAGAAACACAGTAGAGATTAAAATGTTAGTGGTCAGAAAAATAGTAGCTGGCGGGGAATAGTAGCTGTTTGTATTGTCCGACCACCACGAGAAGTCACGCCTACGTCACATGGTAGGCGACGATTCTACGAATCTATTTGAGGGATCAGTGTGGTTTTTCAGTGCAAATGCACAGATTTCGTTTCTTGGTTATAACAGAGAATTGATGAAATACGATATTATATATCTATTTTTCTTATATGTAATAATAATAATAATAATAATAATGTTATATTTTAACCGAAATGATACATAAAACTGACTTACTATTTAAGAACTGTTGTATTTACACTGTTTCTTATTTATTTAAATTTTGAAAAATCGGTTCAAATATAACAAATATAAATGGTTAAAATATAACATAGTTATCATTATTATCAATATTACATATAAGAAAAATAGATATATAATATCGTATTTCATCAATTCTCTGTTATAACCAAGAAACGAAATCTGTGCATTTGCACTGAAAATGGAAAACCACACTGATCATTCAAATAGGTTCGTAGAATTGTCGCCTACCACGTGATGTAGGCGTGACCAAGCGATTTCTCGTGGTGGTCGGACAATAGTTCCCTTGTCTATTAACAATTTACGACGAACGCTGAAAAACATAAAACAATTGCTAACACTGAAGTGGAAACGAGACATTCAAAGGATGATGTCCAAGGTTCAAGCAACTCTTGCAAATTGATTTGTCAAATTTGAAATAATTTTTTTAGATAAAACTGGCTTTTATACATTAGTAGCTGGAATTAAATGTTGCCCCTATTTCTGTATTGATGTTTTGTAGATGTGGCTTAAATTAATAATTGATGCTTTTTATTTTTTTGCTATTTCGTGAAAGGGAGAAAGACAACCATTATGGCTGCTTTACACACTCTCGAAAACTTGTTGCAAAGATTGTTAATTGTATCGCTTTATGCGGGATGAGAACTTCATGTGACAAGTCTCGTTTTGCTCTCGTTGAGATTGCCATTAAAACTGTCGAAGCGACAAACAAGATGGTTTTGCAGCTTAGTTTTTGCTAATAATTCACAACTCATTTCCATAGCAGAGTTAAAGAAAAAGCAAAAAAAGATCCCGAGGGAAGAGAATGTGGTGAATGAAGCTGGGCATTGAAATCACGAACAAAGAATATTCAGATGTCAGCGCGAAGTTAACACTGTCGTAGTTTTTAAGTAATTTTTTTACGCCACCAAAAAATTCTAAACAAATTTAGTTTCGCCACTAGCTGAACTGGCTGGTGTGGACGAAATTCTAATATTTGAATTTAGACTTTCGAGCCTAAATTTATTTATTAATTTAATCTTTGTCTGAATTTAGAACTTGTTTTATTTAGCACAAGTGGTAGATTTCCGAGTCATTTGTAGGTTTTCATGAGCGTGGAAAGCGGCCATTACTGTCTGGGAGTTTAAGATATTGAGTAATAAATGAAATAAAGAACTGAATCCCCTTTTTTCAGATCATTTTCTTGTCATTGGATAATTGTTTCTTGTTTTTACTCACCATCAGTAAACCAAGTGATAAGAAAATGATCTAAAATCGGAAAAATTAATACAATTCTGTGTCACGAAGACCTTTATTGGTTTTCTCTTTGAAGCTGGTGGGTGAAAATCATTAATAGATTAGAAAAGGACACCTTTCTCGTTTTTAACTAATTATTTCTAAATTTCTTTTGTTCATAAAAACTTTTGATAAACAATAAAATCACAAAAAAAAATGATTTCTACGAGTAAAGTAACTCCTTTATTTCTAATTAATACTTTTTAAATATTTTTTTTCTTCTAAAACTTAATTAGCCAATAAAAATCCCATTTCCGAAAAGTGGTTTCTATTTTATTAATGTTTATCCACTGCTTTTATTTTAATAGAAAATCTTTAAAAAAAATATCTTAATTTTTAATAAACAATCAATGGAATCAAAAAAATAAATAAATAAATAAATAAATAAATAAATAAATAAATAAATAATAATACTTTATTAAATGAGACTTGAAAGTTTCTTGGCGACGAAGTAGGAAGAATTCTTCTCGGGTTTCCAGCCAAGTAAAAATTCTATGCTACCGCCGCGCCGTAGCACAAAAAAAGAAGTAGAAGGAATATCTCCATTGGTCATGGCGTTCGTCTTCAGAAAATGAAAAGCGAGATCGCCATTGAAATCGCTGAGCGCCGCTCTCTGTTCGGTCCGATCTCTGTGTGGTTGGTTGCTGTCTCTGAACTGATTTCATCTTGAATGGATTCACGGAGGAGACGATCCCAGAGGACTTGCAATGATGCAGTTGGTGTCACTGGTTGATGCAACGCTCAGCCAAACCCTGATTCCTTCCGTCTGAGCCTTACTGCCCTGTTTGGCCTTTCCACAGGAGCATGGATTGAGAGTTTTTAATTCCCACATCGTCTCACTATGCGATGGATGACTTCTTAACCTTTTCCGCTCAGTGGCGCACTTTTTTATTTGATAAAATCCTGCGGCACACCAAGTATTTTCACTGCTTTTATTGTTATAACGGAAACCATCTGTGACTTATCAATGAGTCATTTATTTAAACCGATTTCAATGTGATTTAATATTTTATTAGAACGAAACAGTATCTAGTTCATGGCCTGGTTATTTGACGTCTACATTTTGTTGTACATACCACATTGATTAAAGTTAAAGTAAGGCTCCCGGCGCTTCAGGACCAATGGGACTAAGTTGAGGTCAGGTGGTCTCGCCTTTAACCCTCAGGAAAGAAACCCGGTACCCATTCTACAGAGGGCTGGGTAGGCCCTAGGACCCGTTTGCAGGAGAAAGGAGCGTGGAAAACCCGTGGCCCACCTCCACCCTTACCCACTCGGCTACCACACAACATTGGATTAGTGGGAAGCTAATTCTTGATTACAAAGTCACTGCTTGGCTGCAGCTTGGAGTGGCGGGTTCGATCCTCGGTGGAGGGCGGGTTTTTTTGCCATTCTCCTACAAACAGGTCCTAGTGTCTACCCAGCCCTCTGTAGAATGGGTACCGGATTTCTTTCCCGGGAGTTAAAGGCGAACCGGCGTCGGACTGACCATCCGACTTAGTCCCGATGGTTATGAAGCGCCGGGAGCCTCGACCCCAAGGGCCTCGACACTTTAACTTAACACCGTTTGAGAAGCTCTGCATGAGGCAGGAAAAAAAAAATCCGTCTTTGCGTTCTGGATGAGAGTGATTACTACAGTTACCCTTTGGATAAACTTAAGTGAAGTCATTGAACAGTCGCCAAAAGATAAGAAGAAGAAATGGAAATACATAAAAACTTAAATATTTAACCCCTTAAGGGAAAAGTAAATAACTAATAATAAAAAATGAGGAAACAAACGAAGGCACAGCGTTAACAAGATAGCATTCGCACGTTGTACCTTCGTTTGTTTCCTCATTTCTTTGAATCATCGTTAAACTTCTTTTCATAAAAAAAGAATAAGTTAAATATTTTTAATTATTATAATAATAATAAAAAAAAAATAAGAATAAATAAAAAATAAATAAGCTTATTTCTAATCATATATTTATCAAAAGCATAAAAAAAAATCCTTTTCTGTATTACTATACATTTTATTTTATTAAAAATAATATATAATTTCCTGTAAATATAATTATTTAGAATTCTTCTTCAGGTTTTTTTTTTTTTTTCTGAAACTTTTGAATATTATCACTTTTACATTTAAAAAGTGATTAAACTATTACTACTTTAGATAATTTCAAAAATCATATATTTTTTACAACATAGTGATTTATTATAAATATGGATTTATCAATATCAAATATCCTTCTAATTGATTTTAAAATATACAATTGCAATAATGCTTATTTTAAAATGAATAAATATTTTACAGTGTTAATAAAAAATTAAAACAAACATTGACAAAAGATAAAAATGCAAATTATTTAAATTATTAAATGGGTAAATTATTTAAAAATTTTCTCATTTCTTCTTTGATTTCTCTTTAAAATGTTATTTTTCCACTTTTTCTTCTTTCTTTTTACTTTTTTTTTTTGCTATTGATTGTTTTAATCAAATAATATTTATAAACGTATTGATACATCAATGGTCAAGTGTTTACTAACTGACATCGTACAGCAGCTGTTCTTTGGCGATCGTCAGCTACAGGGAGGTCTCCGTACAGAGAATAAAAGGAATCAATGTGAAGCCTCTGAAGCTACAGGGAGGTCTCCGT